>LZPO01099884.1:52574-66781 GCA_001675575.1 Neotoma lepida | reverse complement strand
CACGTACTCCCTCCCCCTCACACACAACGAACAGATGTTAACATTTTTATACATTACGGTGACTCCAATATATCCAATAGATGGATTTTTAGAGGTAAAATTGATTTGAAGGTTAAGAAATAAAATAAAAGGACTTCGTATGTATATGCAGATAATGATGAAAAATTGCTCATTTTTTTTATTGGTAATCCAAAACACAGCATAATTTACAGATGTCCTGTATGAGCCTGCCAGCTCTGAAGTATGGATGACCTGGTCCTATACAGATAACAACTTGTTGACCCTTCATCTGGACATNGATGATCTGGTTTCCTGCTCAGACTTCAGTTCCATGGCTGGTTCACATGCACAGAGAATGAGGGGTGGGGGGGAATAGAGGTTTTGTTTTTGTTTTGCCAGGGGAAGGAGAGCAATTACTTAAAAAAACTTATTTATTTTTATTTTATGTGCATTGGCATTTTGCCTGCATGTATGTGTGAGGATGCCAGATCCCCTGGAACTGGAGTTATAGACCATTGTGAGCTGCCATGTGGGTGCTGATAATTGAACCTGGGTTCTCTGGAAGAGCAGTCAGTGCTCTTAACTGCTGAGCCATCTCTCCAGCCCAAATGATTACTTAATTGGACTACAAAGTTCATGTCTCTACAATACAATTAATTACAAAGTTTATTTTTTACTAATGCTGATCTATCTTGAGATTTTATATTATTTTCCCCTAATTTTTTTATATAAGTATTACTAGTGCCACCATCAACCATTAGCAAATACCTTTAATTAGATATAATCATTGCTTGAACAATGATTTATGTATATAAATATTAAAATATTACTGATTATTTTATTATTATTATTATTATTATTATTATTATTATTATTATTGTTGTTGTTGTGTGTGTATATGTGCTATGATCCCAGGAGGTCAGATGACATCTCTCAGGAGTGCTTCTCTCCCACCACCTTGTGGGATCTGGGGACCTGGGGATTGAACTCAGGTCGTCAGGCCTGCATGCAGGCACCCGTACCCACTGAACCATCTTACTGACTCCTAAACGTACGCTTTCAGTTGTGTCTGAGAGGCAGATAAATCCAGACCTTGTGAGAGCACAGTGAGAAAGGAAGACAGCACAGAACACCTGCAGCGCAGAGTTGCAGCATGCATTCCTTGTCCCTCAAGCTTCCTCTTGTTCCCTTTGGCNCCCAGTCCTCTGTGCTCCCCCAGCTCTGCACATGCCTGCATCATTATCATTGCATTTTAAGGACCCCATGGCATGACCCTGAACATGGTGCTGTCTTGAACAGACATTCTAGATTCCAGTGTCAGTCCTCTGTGAGAGGTGCTGTGTGACCTCAGATACGCGTCAGTACTTCTCTGTTCTTGTTTCTACATGTTTACAGCTCATGCTGTGGTGAGAAAGGAATGACTTTTTGTGGATGTCTCACACACATACTGTTTTGCCTTGTGATTTCAGTTCGCATTAATCAAGAAGCATCAAGACTGTGGAAGAACCTCCTTTAGCTGTGGACCACATGAAAAGGGGGAAAGGCTAGATTTGGTCTAGGGTCATCTAGATTTGCTGAGTCCTGGCTGCTGAGTCCACTCAGATGCTGTTACTGTATCTTACTTCAGTCCATGTGTGCAGCTGTGTGTGAACATCTGTACACACATGTATGTACAGCTGGTGTGTGTATGTACACATGTACATGAGTACAGTTGTGTATATGTGTGTATGTACAGAAACACATGTATACATTTGTGTGTATGTGTGCATATACATGTACATGTGTACAATTGAATGTAGGAATGCATGTTCTTGTGTACACCTGTATATTCATAGACCTATGTATATGTATATAGCTGAGTGTGTATATGTGCATGTATACATGTATACATATATAGCAGTGTATGTGCATATGTACATGTGTACAGCTGTGAATGTATGCATGTACATGTACAGACCTGTGTATATATGCATGTAATATACACACTTTCTTACTGGAATTCGGTAGCAGAGCTAGCATAGGAGAAATAAACTCTGCTAACTTGTAATATAGTGTTTGCTTGAGAAATTTTGGCAGAAGTTACCTGTTAAAACATCTAAGGTTAGAGTAAATTTTAGAGCATATCTTGCAGTACTCTCAAATTCTTTCATGTTTTTAGGGGCTAAATTTCTGAACTTGCTTTAGCTTTTGCAATTTTTTTCTAAAGCAGTGTTGTCTATAGCTGTTACCGGCCAGGGAAGCTATTTAAACTGNATGAAAATAAAACAAAACAGAAACCCATTCTTCATTGTGTTAATCAAATTTCATTGGCTTGGTGTTGTGGTTTCATGTGGCCNGTGCCCAGCATATTGCCCAGCATGGACAGAACATTGCCATTCACACAGAAAGTTCTACTGGCCAGATGAGAGAATTATTTCAGTTAGATTTTCCTTTTTTTTGATATACAGTTATATAAGATCTTTAACAATAACTTAAGGGCATAGTGTTGCACATCTGTAATCCTAGCACCCAGGAGGCTGAGGCCAGCCAGGATTAAATATATCTCCTTAAAAAGTAACTTAAGGGTTGAGGATGTAGCACATGGCAAAGTGCCTACTTAGCATGCATGAAGCCTTGGGTTCAATCCTTAGCACCACACAAACGTGGCACAGATTGCAGGTGGTGCATGTTTGAAATTTTAGCACCTGGGGGTGGAAACAAGAGGATCAGAAGTTCAAGGCCATCACTGGCTACGTAGGGAGNTCAAGGCCAGCCTAGGATGCATGAGGCACCCTATTTCAAAAAACCCTAAACTGTGCTGGCCCAGTGTCTTCATTACTGTTCTGTTGCAATAACAAAACATCATGACCAAGGAAACTTATAGGAGAAGCATTCAACTGGGGGCTGGCTTAGAGTTTCAGAGGGTGAGTCCATGATCATCATGGCGGGCAGGCAGGCATGGTGCTGGAGCAGTAGCTGAGAGCTCACATCTGATCGGCAGCATTGGGCCTGCCATGGAATTTTGAAACCTTAAAGTCCCCTCACAGTAACACACCTTCNCCAATAAGGCCACACCTCCTAGTCCTGGGAACCAAATATTCAAATACATGAGCCTAAGGAGNCNATTCTCATTCAAGNCACCACAGCTGGTGGGTAAAGCCTGTGACCAGAGTTCAGGACCCACATGGTGGTGAGGGAGGTGGCTCCCTCAAGTTGTCCTCTGACTTCTGTGTGAATGCTGTGGCACTCCCCAACAAATGCATGATGTAAAAAAATTAAAATATGAACAAAAGCGAAAGATCCAAATGAATTCCTGTATGTAGAGTTAGTTACNCCCCTTCTTGTCACTNNTGGGGCTCATTTATGCTCTTCCCCCCTCCCAGCTAGAAGTTAGAAATGTCCCAAGTATTTCTCTTTAGTGCTCTTCTTGGAAAAATATATTTGCTTTTTACTAAGTCCATTATTTAAAGCATTTAATTAATGTTTTTATTGCCTGATCCATTTTAGGTTTATTGTGTAGTCCTTTCTATGTCATTTGTCAACTACTTAATTCATCTCCTTCCATTCAGTCCCCGTTTCTAACACATGCTCTGTTTTAAACTAGGAGCTTCCCTTCGTGCACTCTGGCCCACCTCACAGGCTTTAATATGGTGTGTTAATTTTTACTCATTTCTTTACTTATCAGTGGTGTATGGTTTCAGTTTTGATTTGCTTCAAGACTTAGTTGAAAGGAATGAAAGATTTCTTTCCATTATTATTTTTTTTTTGGTCATTAATAACCATTGCATAGCTTTGTGGTTTAGGGAATTTGAGTGTTTTTTTTTTTTTATTATTTAATGGCTTAGTAGCTTCAGATAGCATTTGTTTTTCCAGAAGAGTTTCTAAGGGGCAAAGAACTTGAGGCAGTGTAGCTGGGTGGTTTGGGCTGAAGATTCACATGAGTTTTCCATATGTTTTGTGAGATTCCTGGCCTAGGGGGACTTAATAGTGACTGGAAAGCNATAGGCACCACTGTGATCCACTGAGGGACTTCAAATACGGCAGCTGTCGTGGGTNCAGGGTGGAGTCAAACAAACAAAGAAACAAACAAACAAACAATATGGCAGCTGTGTCCTCCTAGNAAGAGTGATGAGNGAGTGAGAGGGAGGGAGGTACTAAGGGAGGGAGAGAGAAACACAGTTTTGTGTGGCGTGGTTACACACCATTGCATCTAGCTTATCCCACAGTGAGTCCCACACACAAAGGGAGGAGCCTCANGGGGCATGGAATAGGACTTCCTCGGGGACATTTTTAGAAGTGCCTACTGTAGCCAGGTACATTGTTCATTTTTGTATTTAAATTATTTTGCTTATTGTTACTGTGTATGGGGACATGCCCATGGTACAGGGTCGTGTTTGTGGAGGTCAGAGGACAACTCTTGAAGTTGGCTTTCTGCCCCCAGCATGGATTTGGGGCATTGAATTTGGGTGGACAGGTTTGCATGGNAAGTGCTTTTGGCTGCTGAGCTAGGCCCCCNCNNCACTGTCTATTTTTGGTACTGGCTGGTTTGGATTGACAGGAGTGCTTTGTTCCTGTTTGCTGGATGAAGTCTGTTTGTCACTTATGTGGAGTCTTCAACATCATCTCTTATTTCCCATGCTTTCTCAGTTGGTTTTGGCCCATGATAAAGTCTATATTGATGACCCCTCTGTATGCACTGGAAATGAATGCAAGCTGCAGGTGCTGGGTAGATGGTCTGTAAATGTCAGNGGTATTGAGTTCTCAGCTGAAGCTATTCAAGTTTTCTATACCCTTACTGATTTTCTGTCCACTTTCCCCCCAATTACTGAGAAAGAAATGGCAAAATCTCTAGTCTTGATTGTGGATTTGTCTGTTTCTTCCTTNAGTTCTGCTTGTTGGTACGTGTGTCACTCTTGGAATTAGCTTGATGGATGAGCNGCCTTGTCACGGTGGGACATTTCTCCTCGGTATTCCTTGCTGACCGTGGCTGATTCTTATGCTTGTGTTTGCACAGTCTTTTTCCATCTTATTTTTCATTTGTGTACATTTTTAAATTTTAAATTCCATCTCCAACAGCATGGAGCTGGGTCTTGCTGCTATTACACAGTCTGATAACCTGCCCCCTAACCGTAATGTTGAAAGCTAGTTGACTTTAGAGGCAGGCATACTGGTTATTGATTAATCAGATTCCCTTTATTTTCCTCTGACAAATATGCTTTATGTGTTGCTTTTATCTTTATTTTCTGTGTTGTTAATTTATTCATTTTTAGGTTTTCATGCAAGTATATATAATATGCTGAGTATATTCCCCCTATACCCTTCTATACCCCCCCACCCCCACCCCATTAGTCTCCTTCATCCCTCTGGACAATTTTCTTTCATGTCCTATATACATACATGACTTTTATGTGTCTATATATAAATCTAGGAGTCACAGAAGAGATCAAGCATGATCTTTATCTTTCTTGGGCTGACTTAATTCACTTCATATGATTACCTCTGGTTGTATCCATTGTCCTGCAAATGACGTAGCTTCATTCTTNTTCNNGGTGGGAAGCTATTCTGCTGTGTACATTACTTCTTCATCCATTCCTCCATTGTTGGGCACCTAGCTTGGTCCCATAATTACATATTTCAAAGCTGAGTAGTCACATGTTTTATGACTTAGAAACTGCTTTTGGCTCCAGTTTCAAAAACCACAAATCCAAGGCTTCAACAGGGAGATTCTCTTTACCCAAGAGACCTGGTGTGGCAGCTCCATGGTCACCAGAAGCCTGGAAACTGCGAGTTCCCTACTCCACTGGCTCCAGCTTGTGACCCTCATCCTGGTGAGCGGGGAGGTTGCTGGCTTTATCCGTGGTATCTGGTTTTCATCCAGGAAGAAGGAACCAGAGACCACCATGAGAATGCATACTAATATCCCCCACTGACTTGAATTTAAATGGCACTCAATTTGGATGAAAGTCAGAAAATGGATTTTAATAGTTGGTCACTTGGCTGCTCTGAGTAACACTAACATTTTATTACTAAGACAGAAAAGAAGAATAGACACCTAATAAGAAATTAACAGTCTTTCCCCCAGAGACATAAGAATTCTTCATGNTTGCATTCGCAGGTAGATTATATCTTTAGCAATCAATGTTCCATTCTCTGATGCTTTGCTGAATTACATTTTAGATGATACCAGTATGACCCTACCTGTTCTTTGGTTTGCATTTGCCAGATGAATGAGTGTATGCTTATATGGTTGTGCTTCATTGAAAATTGTATGCTGTCTTCTAAAAAGGAGAAAGTTGGGTGGTGTTGTAGAACGGGGGTTGGATCATTTCACAGGGAACGCTGAGCCATCTACACTGTGGCTTCTGATGTGCTCTGCACCCTGCTCACTTCCAGTTCTCTCCCCTCAGCATCAGTGTCCTAGGAATGCAGCAGCTGCTCAAGCCTCAGAGGATGTAATTGAGATTTTGTTTAAAGTGTGCTCTGTCCTTGCCCGGTCCTTCCTTCTGCTTATCCTGGGTTTGCTCTTCCATCCACTGATTTTCCTTAAAACTCAAGGGGGATGTGTGTGTGTAGGGTCACCAGAGTTCTAAAACTTGGGAGTTCTGTGCATGGCTGAGGCTGCAGTTGCTTTTAAGTTTCCCTTGCTCAGCTTCCCTGGCAGGCCTTTCCCTGAGTGAGTATTGTGTGGGAACTTTCCCAGGGAGAAATAAATAAATGTCTCCTTAACCCAGATAGGATATCCAGGACAAATCAAGGAAACAGTTCCATCAAAGCCCAACTTGGTGAATCAGTGGGCTTCCTGGAGTTACTTACACGAGTATAGATGAGTTACTTAGAGAAGCATGGGGCACTCAGAGGCAGCTGGATCACTGAAAGGCCCACCCTCACTTGAGTGATGACTCATGTAAACTGCAATCTGGACCTCTTACAACATGTGTAGTGAACTTGGTAGGAGAATCCCCACTCCTCAGTAGTCCTTACTGCTCATATAACCTTAAGGAGAGACTCTCACCTTACAGATACTTTAAGTTTCAGGGATTTACTGAGACTTGTGAGTTGTTTGCTTCCTGAATCTTAAAGTGCCTCCCTTAACAGGGGAATGTTTTTTTATTTTATTTTTTTTTAATTAAGAAAATTTTCCCTTCATTTTACACATCAATCAAAGATCCCCCTCTCCCTCTTCCTCCCAGCCTCCCCCTCCCAACCCCCCCTTCCCCCACACACAAGAAGGCAAGGCACATCCAGTAGAGGGAAGTCCAAGCCCTTCCACAGGGGAATGTTTTGACTTAGAGGAAATTGCTACACAACAATGGGGAGGAATGATTTTGTGACCTCTCTAACTGAGCATCATAGATTATTGTCTGTATCTGCTGAGGGGTGCCTGAGTGTAAAGCAGAAGGGGACAGCAGGTTCCTCAAGATGACTACAGATGGAGGGCTTCCATGCTCTGGTGGGAGTTTGTGCTGGCTGTGGAGATTGGTCCAAGGTAGAAGTTTGTGCTTAGGTAGATTGGGGGTGGGGGCTTGTGTGGGGAGTTGGTGGGGGTAGAGGTTCATGTGGTAATTGGTTGGTGGTAGAGGCTTGTGTGGTAGTTTGAATGTAATTGGCCCAGATAAGCTCTTAGGGAGTGGCACTGTTGGGGTATGTAGCCTTATTGAAGTAGGTGTGTCTCTGTGGGGGCAGGGTTTGAGGTCTCTTCTTGTAGAAGCCAATTGTATGCTGTAAATATACGGCTAGCTCAATTATTTTAACTTTATCAAAATAGCTTTATTTACAAGCAACTTACAAATTAGGGCGAACAAGAACGGACACGAAAGCGATCCAGCGATGAACTCTGCCTTCTAAGGTCGCAGCAGCGAGGATTTAGACGGCGAGAGGTGAACCCGGAACGCTCTCAGTCAAANGGCAGGCGAAAGGGGACAAGAGAGGGAAGTCACGTAGCTGCCTCGATTTTTCAAGGGGCTCAGGTGTTTTGCCACACCCTTAAAAGGGGAGGTGCTGGCCACGTAGCTGAAGCCCAAATACCTATCCACTACATCTTCTGTTTAAGCTTCACTCAGCGTCACAGTCTACTTCCTGTTGCCTTCTGATTAAGATGTAGCCAGCCCCACGTCTGCATACTACCATGCTCCCCACCATGACGGTAATGGACTGAACNTCTGAAAGTGAAAGCAAGCCACCTCAATTAAATGTTTTCCTTATAAGTTGCTGTGATGATCATGGTGTCTCTTCACAGCAATAGAAACCCTGACTAAGACAGCTTGTATACGGCTTGGTTGAGGTGGTTACAATGGGGGTGGTTGGAGGCTTGTGTGGGACTTGGTTTTGGTTGACATTGTGCTGGGGTAGAGTTAGGTGCTGGGAGTAGGCTCTGTGTGGGGGATCAGTTGTTACTAGAGTGAGGATTTGGATGCTTTTAGGACAGAGTTGTTTCTCCTTACGGTCCCCTCGGTAACTCTGTTGGTCCTAAATCACTTCCCAATCTATTCTGAGGTCCTCACTGCTCGCCTTAGGCACTCTCTCCAGAAAGCAATTCCCTTCCTTCAGAGCTGTCTCACTGTCTACCCTGGGTTGTTGTAGATNAGCCTGTCAGANGATTGGACTGTCCCCTTCCCTTCCCATTAGTCCCCTTCATCCCTCTGGACAGTCTCAGTTTTTTATGTCATATATACATAGATGATTTTTATGTGTCTCTATAAAGCTTCACTTCTCAAATGTGCTTGTTAGNGGCTGGTGGGTGTCCTCTAGCCTAGAGTCCCTTGGGGCTGCCTTGTCAAAGGAATCTTCTCCTGTTTCAGAAGCCAATATATTTTGGCTCCCTGGGCAGTTTTCTTTCCTCTCTGAGTGGATTTTGGTGAGCTGGTTTTGTTTGCTTTCTGTTTTCCAGTAATTCATATGCTTTTGTGTTCTTTGATGNAGNCTTTTCTCTGCCCCCTTTTCTTGGCCTTTATTGAGACANTCTTTTTAAAAATANGATTTCTATAATTTAAAGAAAAATTGGAAGTAAATTTTTGCATGCATGTTTTACGTCAGCCAGCCCAATGCTACTGAAATCCATCATTTCACAGATTTTTTTTGTGACCTCTCATTTTTTTTCTTGCTATAGTGAAAGGGGAACTTTATGTTATATATTTCATGTTTTGTGTAGGAAGATTATTAAATTTGATGCAGTGTGTAGTCAGCCAGTTTGGAATTCTGAGACTGTTACAATAGTTTTTCAGGGACTTCTTGGGTTTTCTAAAGAATTAATCACAATTCCTATGTATATTTGAGAAGTGTNAAAACTTTGAGTTGGGATCTAGTGGGAGGAAGTTGGGTCCCTGAAGATATGGTCTTGAGAGGGATTGTGGGATGCCAGTGTCCTCCTTTCTCCTTGCTTCCNCGCTGCCATGAGGTGAGCAGCTTGACCCACCATACACTTCTGCCATGATGTTCTGCCTTGACCCCGGTCCACAGACAGTGGGGCTGAGCAACCACNNGCTGAAATCTNTGAACTCAGGAGCTCTATTGCCTTTTCCTCCTGTGCTGGGTGTCTCAGGAGTTTGTTAGAACAGTGGGAAGCCAACANGCNTCCTCATGAAAACACCTGGCAATGACCTCTTTGTCATCCAGTAAGCCATAATTGTACTCTTTCTAGAAGTTGGACCTCAGCCTTGGGTAAGGTGGGCATCTCAGCCTTGGGTAAGGTGGGGATCTCAGCCTTGGGTAAGGTGGGGACCTCAGCCTTAGGGAAGGTAGGGATCTCAGCCTTGGGTAAGGTGGGGACCCCAGCCTTGGGTAAGGTAGGGATCTCAGCCTTGAGTAAGATGGGGATCTCAGCCTTAGGTAAGATGGGGACCTCAGCCTTGGGTAAGGTGGGCATCTCAGCCTTGGGTAAGGCAGAGAGCTCATCTTTAGGAGAAAGGGATCTCAGGGTAAGACAGAGATCTCATCTTTAGGAGAAAGAGATCTCAGGATTGGTTAACTCTCAGCTTTAGATGGGAGGGCATCTCCTCAAGCCTGATATTGTTATAGTTCAAATTCTTTTCAGTTATGTGATGGTCTACATAAACCCAATCACTCTTTTAAACTAACCTTTCCTCTTTCTGTTCAGACCACCGTGTGGATTCTCTGTTCAATGCAGTCAGGTTGCTTTAGAATTCCTCTCATTGGGTAATCAATCTCTGACCACTGCAAAGTGGGTTCTGAGGTGTCTGAAAATCCACAAAAATGTGAACTGTGAAGGAAACAGAAACACAGCCCCCCACTCCAGCATCTTGCTATGTGNCTAGGCTGACCTGGAACTCAAGATCCATTTGCCCTGGTGAGNGCTATGCTAGGATTATAGACATGTGCTGAGCTATGTTTTCAATCTACTTACCATATCTAAAATCTACAGTCATCATGTTTTATGCTCTTGAAATTGCAAAATGAAATTTTTATTAATGACCCTAATACAGTTGGGCCTTGACATATTGTGTAATATTGTAACATATTCTCTCTATCTCCTTACCCAATTGGCGTCTAAAGCCAGGCTTCTCTTTCCTTATAGAATTTCTTGTATCCCCCCCTTTCCTCCTTCAGTGAGACGGCTGGTTATGGTGAGCTTGCACGGTTTACCTTCTTGTAACTCACCCTGCTAGCTCATCTGTATTCTGTTCAATATGAGGACATTAATCTTTCTGAATCATGTCATTCTTTGTGCAGCCATCTCATTGTCTTCCAGCTCCCCAGAGGAATCCATCCAATCCAGGCTCTTCAGCGTGACATCTCCATTTTACTGTTGCAACTTGAAGTTTTCAGTGTCTTCACTACCTAAGTCCTCTGCTCCAGGTAAATGCTTTGCCTTCTGTTTTTCCACACATATTATGATTTCTTTCCCTAAGTGAATTCCTCTTTCTCTCTAGTCCAGCACACCATTCTCCTACCTCCTCTCTTCTAGGTCTACTCACTCTGTCATTCTCAGTTGTCACCCTCCATGTTCCTGACCTCCTGAAGGAGAAAGACCATCTGTCCAATGTACTACTTCTGGTGTATGATGGTGGTTAATACTGTCAACTTGACAGGATCTTGAATCACCTAGGAGACAAGCCTCTGGGCATGTCTGGGAGGGGCTTTCTAGGTTGAGTTAATTGAAGTGGGAAGAGCCACCCTAAATGTGGGTGACACCCTTCAGTAGGCTGGGTTCTGAACTGCAGGAAGGGAGAACGAGATGGGCGCTAGCATTCATTGCTCTCTGCTTCCTGACTGTGGCTACAGTATGACAAACCCTTTAAGTTCCTGCCAACATGACTTCTCCAACAAGATGCACTGTACCCTTGACCTGTGAGCCAAAATAAATCCCTCCATCCTTGAGCTGCTTTGGTTGGGCATTTTGTCATAGTAATTAGAAAAGTAACCAAGACATCATGGTGCCTTTGTACATACTACTGTTTTTTGGCATATTCCACTGTGCCTTCTGCAAAAGCTGGCAGGTCTCTGGCAGCAGATAGTATTGAAACCATGTGTGTGTGTGTGTGTGTGTGTGTGGGCGCGCGCGCGCGCGTGTGCCTGTCTGCCTGCCTGCCTGTCTATCAGTGTGTAGCCATATCAGCTATATTAAATGAAAATTTTATTTGAATCATTTTGACTGAAATAACACATTTACCCCACGGCTGTTTATTAGCAATTTGATAATTGTTATCAGCTATTATTCAAGCAGNAGCATTTCTTTAAATTTTTGAANGATATTAAAATGAAATAGTGTAAACTTGGGAAAATTATAATTCTGTATTTGTTTTGCTATTATATCATTTAGGTGAAAAGTTAGCTAACATATACAGTCTTTTTTTATTTATTCATATTTTTGACCCAAGGTCTTGCTACCTGGCCCAGACTGGCTTGGACATAAGATCCATTTGCCNCTGTCTACCAAGTGCTGGGATTATAGACATATGTTAAGATATTTCTTCAATCCACTTACCATATCTAAAATCTGGGCTTTTAGAAGCATTTCAGTGTGGAGAATAAGAAATCTGAGTTCTGAGAGACAAAATTTGAATCATTGGTCTAGGTACTGATTTAAAACAATTAAAGGAGTTGATAATTCCAGCAACATTTCAAGCCATGGGATGACATGGAGGGAGCATTTGGGACTTGTGGTATGTCCTCAGTTTTCTAAAGAGATGCCATGAAGAGGGCTTCAGGTTTGCGTCCAGTAACCCATTAACATCTTAATATTTTGTTACCATTTATAAAGATGAAGAGTATCGTGGTAAATAATTGTGAGAAATAAATCATAAGAGCTGGCATATTGAGAAGCATTGCTGTAGATAGGAGAAGGCACTGAGGTCCTAGTAACAGCAGAAAGTCATCCTGGCTGGTTTTTCAGAGTGGACAGGTCCTGGAACAATCCCATCTCTCTGAGGTCCTCGAATCTACTCTCAGCTGATCTCCCACCAAAGCAGGGAGGTTTATGCTGATTTTGATTAGTAAAATAACCCAGGATAAATTCCAATGACTGCTGACATGAAGCGTCCAGGTTTTCCTAAGTTTTGATTTGGGTGATTATTTGGTAAACCCAATCCTGATGTCTGTTACAAATGGCTCCCCATCCTNAGTCCCAATTGCTAGCAAGTGACATCACAATGGAGCTGGACCCCACAGACAGTGTTTGTCTTCTTGATGGAGACAAGTCTTCTTGGCCATGGTGCAGCCTGGGCATCTGCTTCACTGTTCAACCCTCACTGTGTCCAGGGGAAGAGGTCACAGTTGTTTTTGAATTGTAACTTCAATTTTATTAAGTAGGTAAAAGAAATCAAATCTACATTGGTGAAGACATGTAAATCACCGTAAAAAGCACCAGGGATTCTGGGACTGTGTGTTGAGTGGCTCACATGAGGCAGAGTTATGGGTGCCTGGAGTCTGTTTTTTTTTTTTTTATCCTTATCCTTAGACATTTCTGTCACTCACCTGGGTGTCTATGTCATTACTACATAACAACTTGTTAATTTGTTCATTTGCATTTGCTATTAAGCTGGGAACTGAAGACAGGTGAACAGTATGAGGCTGAAGTCTTGGCTAGCCTCTTGTTTCTGGGGCGTTCAACCCAGTGAACATTAAAATAGATGTGGATAGTAGCCACTGGGGTGGAGAGAATGGAGGTGAATTGGACCTCCATGTCACTGAATGGAGGTGACATCCCTGGGGAGTCTATGAATTAGCTGATAATTGAGTGGAAAGCAAAGGAGCATTACAGGATGATCTGGGAAGGCTTTGAAGGTTTGTTCATTTTGTATAGTGGAAAATTGATTGGGGAAGGTAGACGGACTCCCCCAGCATCACAGTTGGTTGGTCTCCANCTTCCAGGAAGCCCCTCTCACTGTGACCTTAGGAATCCAAAAGATTAAGTTTCCTCTCAGCTGCTCCATTTCATTCTCCAATAAGCATTTTCTTGTGGAAGGAAGGATATTGGAGAGAAAACCAGCAAATTCCCCATCACCATCGGTGAACAGTCTACTGTAACCGGTCACCACAGAAGAGTCACTTAAAAAAGCAGAAACCCTCAGGTGGTGGTAGTGCATGCCTTTAATCCCAGCTCTTGGGAGACAGAGGCAGGAGGATCTCTCCAAGTTCCAGGCCAGCCTGGTCTATATAATGAATTCCAGAACAACCAGGGCTACATAGAAAGATCCTGTCTTAAAAAACAAAAAGCAAAAAACAAAACCCACCAAGTGGTAGTGCANGCCTTTAATCCCAGCACTTGGGAGACAGAGGCAGGTGGATCTCTGAGTTTGAAGCCAGCCTGGTTACAGAGCAAGTTCCAGGACAGCCAGGGCTACACAGAGAAACCCTGTCTTGAAAAAACAAAACCAAGCTGGGTGGTGGTGCATGCTTTTAATCCCAGCACCTGGGAGACAGAGGCAGGCCAATGTCTGTGAGTTCAAGGCCAGCTTGAGCTATAGAGTGAATTCTAGGACAGCCAGAGCTGTTAAACAGAGAAACCCTGTCTAACTGCTGCCCCCCCCCTAAAAAAAAAGCAGAAACCCATTGTCTCATGGTTTTCATGGCCAAGTATTAAATCAGCATCTCTGGGCTTAAATCAAGGTATTTATTCACCTCTAAGACTCTAGGGAAGAGTCCTAATTTCTAGTGGTTCCAGGTACTTCGTGGCCACATTATTCTATTTCTGCTGTCACCATCTCTTTTCTGTGTCTTTTTCTCTCTTATTAAATAATGACAGTCTGGGACCAATCAGATATCTAGGATAA
>LZPO01099884.1:0-19903 GCA_001675575.1 Neotoma lepida | reverse complement strand
TGTGTGTGTGTGTGTGTTCATGCTGTATGTGTGGATATGACTATGTGTAAGTGTGGGTGTGCATGTGTCATGGTGAAAAAAAACCTCAGATGTTGTTAACAGATTACACCAGATTACTATCCCCAAACTCGCCAGCCCACCCTGCTGGTATCATACATATATTCTCACATCTTTATGTTTCCATTTTTTTAAATCTCTACAGATACATTAGGAAAGAAGGGAATGCTGGCTTTAACATGCATTTTAAATTATCCCTGTAAAGAAGCAGTTTCCAATATAGTTATTACATCAGTAAGATCAGTATGATAGGTTTCATGTTTCAAATGATACAAACCAGAAGATGGTAAAATAATATCTCAAAATAACTGATGGAAAACCACCAGTCTGGGATTCTAGAACAAATGAAGTCATCCTTCAAAAATGGAGCCAAAGTAAAGAATTTGGAGACTGTGGTAGTTTGACTGTAACTGTCCCCCATAATCTCATAGGGAGTGGTACTATTAGGAGATGTGACTTTGTTGGAGTAAATATGGCCTTGTTGGAGGAAGTATGTCACTGTGGGGGCGGGCTTTAAGGTTTCCTGTGATCAGGATACCGTCTAGTATGTCAGTTGACTTCCTGTTGCCTGCAAGATGTAGGGACTCTCAGCTCCAGCATGTCTGCCTGCAGGNTGCCATGATCTCCACCAAGATNGTAATGAACTGAACCTCTGAAACTGTTAAGTGAGCCACCCCAATTAAATGTGTTCCTTTATAAGAGTTGCTGTGGTCATGGTGTCTTTTCACAGCAATCAAAACCCTAAGACAGAGANATTTGGAGACATTCAGAAGATGGGAGAATTCGACAACAGCAGAACCAATGTATAAGAAATACTGCAGGAAGCCCTCTAGACAAGAAGAAGATGCCATCACGAAGACCTGGATCTACACAGACGAACAAGGAGCTCCCAAGGTGATAACCATGTGGCTAAGTGTAAGAAACTTCTAAAAAGTAGCTAGTTTCTGTAAAAGATCATTAGTGGCTTAAAGGGAAAAAGGACTACATTTTATAGTTTATAACATGTAGAATTAAAATGTATGCCAACATTATATAAATTCCATAAAGAGAGAAATGGAAATGTATTGTTATATGATTTTTTCACTGCCCATTTAAGGGTCTGATGCCACTTAAATACAAATTATGGTAAGTCAAAGATGCATATTAGATACCCTAACACAACCCCCAAAATAATGCCCAGTCATAACTAAAAACAAACAAAGGAAATCAAATGAGGCCATAAAAAATATACCTTTGATCCAAAAGAAAACACAAATTCCAAGTTTATGAAGTTAAACCAAGTAGTATCAATAATCACATTATATGTTATTGGACTAAACANACCAATTTAAAGCAGAGATTGTTATAGGATAAAAAAGGAAAATTGAACTATATAAGAAATTTGTTTTAGTACTGGAGAGATAGCTCAGTGGTTAAGAGCATATACTGCTTTTCCAGAGGACCCAAGTTTGGTCCCATCACCCATACCAAGTGGCTTACAATCTCATGTAACTCACCTCCAGGGGATCTGACATGTCTGGCCTCTGCAAGCACCTGCACACCACACACACACACACACACACACACACACACACACACACACACACACACACACACACACACACACACACACACACACACACACACACCTGTCTCTTATACACATCTAGATGTGTATAAGAGACAGCACACACACACACACACTCGGGAAACTATTACTGTAGAAGCTTCTTAAAATACATACACATATGAAAGAAATCTAAATGGAATCACCAAAAACTAGGGAATGGGGGAGATGGAGCCCCAACTAGACATTTCTCACTGCCAAGTGAAACCTCCAGTGCCAGAAATGGGTTACATCTAATTGAGTTGTTGGCCAAAGGGGCCCATGGAAATCCCCAAACTCAGGTAGTTGCCAAGGCTATTTGTTGCTCTCCCAAAATGATAGTAAAGCCTATTGCTTAAGACAAGCTTACATATTTCATTGAACATGGAGAAGTCGTGTTGGTGCCTAACTATAGCCATCACCCCTACTGACTAGTGTTCATGGAAGGTACTCTGCATGCTACCAGAGGAGAAAAGTAAGCACCAACCCAATTCATAATGGTAACGTGTTTGCATGATATGTTGGTGCAATAGTGGCACAAAAATTGTGGGTGTAACCAACCACAATCTGATCAAAGTTAAGGCCTACTCCATGAGAAGGAACTGATTCCTAACACTGGGTGGCCAAGAGTCTAGGCCTAGATAGGCCATGGACCTATTGGAAAACCAAATACTATTGTTCTTCTAAAGAATAGTATTTTATAAATACTAAATAATAGTATTTATACTTCTAAAGAATAGTATTTAATGACTCCCAACATTCTGAAATACTCATAGACTGGTGCCATCAGCAGTAGATGAGAACTACCACAGAGACCCAGAACTGGACAATGTGGAGAGAGTGAGAGGGTTTGGAACACTCAGTCTTAAATAGATGTCTTCATCAAACTGCTCTGCTGAGGGCTCAGCAAACTATGTGGAAGAGGAGGTAGAAAGATTGTAAGAGCCAGAGAAGATGGATGATACCAAGAACCATGTCTTCCAGACACAACAGGACTGATGCGCATATGAACTCACAGAGACTTTGGCAGTGTGCACAGGGCCTGCACAGGTCTAAGCCAGATGGAGAAGTGGACATAGGCTCCCATCCGTAATAAAGAAGCTATTTCCAATNGGCATTCACTTGCAAAGAGAAAATTAATTCTCTCTATTGGAGTCTTCCTGGGTATCATTAACTACACTTAAAGGTAGGTCCCCTGCCCAGCAGTAGATGGCCAATACAAAACTAACTCAATGATATTTTTGTAGACTTTGTATCATATTGCTTTGTTTGGGCATTGTTTTTTGTCTTACTAGCCTTTTGCTTTTATATTATGGTTTACAATTTTGTGTTTTTATGGATTTGGGGGTTTTGTGTATATGTGTGTGTATCTTTTATGTTTTTTCTTTTTAATTATGTTTTTTTTCCTATTTGTTTTCTAAGGGGAGAGAGAAAGAAAGGCTATGGAGTTGGGTGGATGGAAAGGTGGGGAGGATCTGGGAAGAGTTGGTAAAGAGGAAACCATGATCAGAATATATTGCATGAAAAAAGTTTTTAATAAAAAACTTTTATAAAAATTAATAAAAAACAAAAAAATCCACACAAAAAGTAAAGAAAAAATCATACTAATAAATATTATTAATAAACTACTTTTATTTAGAAAAAAATCTTAAAAGGAGAAACATAGTTTAAATGTAAAGCTATAAATGTATTCAAATAAAAGAATGGGAAAATATACAATGATATTAGTGGTGTCTTTAAAAAGCAAGAAATATAATATTTACTGTAACACAAAGCAGATTTTATAGGAAAGAATAGACCTAGGGTAATAATATCATAATTATATTAGGGCTAATTCATTAAAAAATTAACAATCCCCAATTATTATGCAATTAAAACATAAAAAAATGTAAAAAANCCAAATCCAAACAAAATAAAAGTAGCTTTTTGTGGGCCTTAGTCCATTTTGTCTGCCACATCAGACTTCCACAAGCTAGGAAACAATGGAAATTAATTTCCATAATTCCAAAGAGTGAAAGTCAATGAGGATGGTGGCATGGTCAGGTTCTGGTTAGGATCATCTTCAGTTTCTCATTGCAGCCTCACACAGTACAAAGAATGAGGCAGGCCTCTGGGCTCTCTCTCCTAAGATCTCCAGCTACACTTGTTAGGGCTCTGCCTTCATGAGCTACAAACTGCCAACTAATACTGTCATCTTAGGGTCTGGGGTTTCAACACAGGAATTTGGTGGAGGAGACACACACAGTCTGTGGTGGGATTGATTCCATGCATATAAAATTGTAGACAATGCTGGCNAACATTACAGAAAGCAGATCTGCAGTTTTAGGGGTGCAAGGCTGGGTAGGAAATGAAGGACAAGGTAGAATACCTGTAGAAAATTTTGTGCTGTGTTCTGGATACATACATTGTCTTTATTGATGCTGGCTTCATGGAGAAGGCAAGTATTAAAACGTATAAAATGTTACCTTTAAGTGTGGGCTATTTACTATGTCTGTTGTATTTCACTAAAGAGTCGAGGAAGGAATCCTAGCACCAAAGAAACCCACAAGAAGCTCTGGTGTGATGCTCTAACAGCTGTGTCTCCAGCCTGAGGCTCATGAGCTGCATCTGGCCAAACACAGCTATGAATGTGGCCCAAAACAAAATTGTAAACTTACTTAAAATGTTATGAGATTTTTTACAATTTTTGAAAATTCATTTGCATGGTTCTCTGAGTGGACTTTGCAGGTGACACTGTCCTGTAGTGGTGTCGACAGGTTGGGCATGTCTGTATTCATACAAGCTTTGGAGCTGACAATACAATGTTTCAAACTCAAGTCTGTGCTAGTGACAAACACTTCTTTCCTTAATCTCTACTTTTCAGTTATAGAGGATAAGAATGGCAGATTAATTACATGAACTGCCTGCAAATGACTGTGATAATACCTTTGTAGTACAACAGTGTTGAAGGCGAGCAGGGTCTTGTGGTAACTACTCAGTAATTAGTCCCTTTATTACTGGCACAGGGTCAGGAAACGGAGAGCNATTCTTGCAGAATATGCTTGAGGCCCACTGGGAGACTAGTTTGCGTGCCCAAAACAGATGTAGTTTCTCATGAGGTTGGTCTCTTGCCTTGAGTGATCACTGTACATTGTGAACTCCACCTGCTCCATTCTGCTCAGAAGTGAAACTATAAATGGACCTCAAAGCCTTGGGGGCAGAAGAGATGAGGTGGGTCTTGCACCAGGAGCTATTTTTGGAATCTCTGCGTGATGCGCCTCTTCCTAAGATTAAGTAAGCATCATTCTGTCTATGACCAATTACACCGCTGTCCATGAAGCCAACTTTTAGAGCCTGGTGGAGAGAGCACACAGTTCTCCGCCCCTAATCTCAACTGCTCCAAAGAATGGCTCCCTCGGAATTCTACTATCTCAAGTACCGTAGCAAAACAGAATAAAATGTGTTTGGGAGTTGATTGGTCAAAGCAGCATTTAATGCTGAGAGATGCCTATTGGTATAAACTGTGTAATGAAGTCTGGTGCACTTTCATGTTATAGACATGGCAGGGGTTAGGGTAGTACCCTAAACAAAGTATTGAATTTGTAAGAAGACAGTGATATGTCATTTAACATTAGTTAACTACAGTACTCTGATTAAATTTTTTATCTTAGAATCAAGGAGAAAATAACTGCTACTGAAGAGGGAGTATATGCCAGCTTTTGTTACTATAATGAAATACACTCAACAGTCTATTTATAAAGAAAAGAAGTTTTGGTAGTGCACAATCTTAGAATTTGGAACTCCAAACTGCACAGCGAAAGCTGTTGTGAAAGTCCTCTGGACTACATCATCACATGGTAGACTTGTGTCTCTGTGTGTGGTCTCTCTCCCTCTCCTTATAAAACCACTAGTAGCCAACATTGGGGCTACACTATAATGGTACAATTTATTCTAATCACCTTCCAGAGGCTCCTCCTATAAACACCATTACATTATTGAAGTTTCCACTCTCTTAATCTCTTTAGCATATGACTTTTAGGTTAAATACTTGTGTAAATTCAGGTAGGGCATAGGGACAAACCATACTAAGGTCATAGTGGAAGGTGAACTTCACTGTCCTTATGACTGGTGGTAATGAGCCAGGTTAGGTTATTTTCAGTTTTTACCTATAATTTATAATCAAAACGATTTAAGGAGTGTAAGAAGAATTTTTAATGCCCCATCATTGGTACCTTGTCACTTCCCCACAGATTATTGGGTCAGTAGCACAGATGAAAGCCCTTTCAGTCTGCATCAAGATGGCAATGATTGGACCATATCAGTTACACAAAGAATCTGGGCTCTCCCTGTGGAGTGAGAACTGAGCTGGAGAGCTTATGAATGTATCCATGGCAACAAGCCTGGAGCTTGTCTCTATCTAGGTGCTAAATCAATACCTCTTGAGTGGCTGATTGATCTCTGAAGAATACTATTCTTTCAACTACTTAAAAAAAGTATGTATCATTCATCCATGCACCAGTTAAATTTTTTGTTAAAAATGCTTTTCATGGGGAAATGGCCTAGCATTTAAGAGTTTGTATTCCTCTTGCAGAGGACCAGGCTTCAGTTCCCAGCATCCATTTCAGGAGGATCAACTTCTTGACACAACAGCTCCAGGGAATTCAGTGTCCTCTTCTGAGCTACCTAACACCCACATTCACGTTGATAAATCCACATGGATACATATATGGACACATAAATTAAAAATAACAAATATTAAAAATGATTTTCACATTTATATGCATTTATTTCTCATGACAATCTCATCTCTGCTTTGGGGACTTCAAACAGCTCCACTTTACAGGTAAGGAAACTGAGTCATGGAGAGGTTAAGCAGTTTTCACTAACAGCTAATCTTAAATTGCATAATCTCGTAATATTTTTCTATCCCTCAGCTTCATTCACTCATTTAGTCTAAAATAAGACTGTTGTTAAACACAGCACAGGAAGACTCAAAGCAGGACAGATTTTTCTCTTTTGTACATCTCTCCTACTGACATCGTGAATCTAGTATAAGCTGAAGACAGAAAAGTTGATGGTCCAAGGAGATTGAACTGTATGTGTGCACACGGGCATGTGTGGGCCTGTGTGCACACGGGCATGTGTGGGCCTGGGCACCTGCTTGGGCACAAGGAAGAGAGAGTGCCATAGGAGCAGTCTCGGGATGCTGCAACTCTTACAGGAAACACAAGAATAAAACTTCCCTGACATTTAAAAAGTTCCGTTTACATGTTCCAGGTGATAGCATTCCCCTGAAGAAGATCAAAAGTGTAACAGAGTTGAAAATTCTCTTGAAGCTGTAAACAAGTATTTAATATCCAAGAACAGGTTCTGACACCTGAGAATTAAAGTTGTGATTGGTGACTGCAACGTTCAACCCGATTTTGTGTTTTCTGTAACATTGGCTGTGATGATGTTTGGGCTTTTAGAAAACACAATTAGGGTGAAAGCAGACACGCTGGTCCTGATGAATATCCCACTTGCTGAAGATTCTGTGGGCAGATTTTCCTTAACAGGGATGGTTTGGTTCTGCTGAGGGCATGACTTCAATAATGAATAATTCAATAAAGCAGGTGATAAGTGGTAGCTGGAGACAGAGAAAACATCTCTGAATCATGTTCCTTTTATGGGCCATTGGAAACAGCTCCCTCTATACAGAAACCTCTAGAAAGGAAAAATGAGCCTGTTCTTAGGCTAATGGGGAATAATGGCGTGATCAGCAAGGTCATTTTTCTTNGAAGCCAGCGACAGGGCTCACCCAGCTGACTCTTCGGCATCCTTGCTTTCCTGTGAGGGATACTCAGGTGACCCCTGTCTGGGGAGAAGTGATCCACCCACCCTAAAGCAGTGCTTGTTGCCAGTGTGGGGCCATGGAAGGAATGGGCAGCTGCAAGCTGCCAGAATGTCACCATTTGCCCAACATGAAAATATCCTGNCTTGTGAATTCCAAGATGCTCACAGCCTGATGGTCAACAGGGACTGCGTGTTATTGATCAAGAGTCCTAAGGCCTCTCCAAGAGTTAGGGAGCTGAGAGCTGCCCGTCTCTAGCTGCCCCTCTCAAGCCACTACTGGCCACTCCAAGTGATTTCCTTGCACTTTGCTCATTACACAGTGGAGAATACACGTGTCTTCATACAGGAGATTCAGACTGATGTCTTTGTCTCTGCCTGCCCACTGCCTTCAGTTTTGCCAAAAGGACCTGCTCTCTTCTTCTGGAGTATTTAGGAATCTTTAAGAGGATGGATTTGGTGCTAGAGGCTTTGGGAGGCGGGGGGTTCAGACAGCAGAAGGGTGTTTGTATCGTCCTCTGAGCAGCTGTGCCTCTCAGTTGCTCATGCCACACCCCGCCCCCCCCAGAGGTAACCTAATTAGTCATTGGTTCACCAAGGTAGACTTGGGTGGAATAATTTCTTTGTTTTATTGTTGCCTTCTTTATCTTGGATGAACAGAAACATACTCTCTAGTAAAAACCACACATTCACCCATTTATTTAACTTTTCAATTGCTTACCCAAGTTGGTTACTTTGGTTTTCCCTTTGTGTGTTGAATAATATCCACATTTTTTCAATAAGATATTACTATTTAGAATCTTTTCCATCAAATTCCCCAAATAATAATCATTAAGTACTTCCTACCTGTCTCCTGTGATTTAGTATTAACCTACCCTTTCTTGAGTCCCACTGAGTCATGTATCCATCTCATTTACTCTTCATTCATTCATTCATTCATTCATTCATTCATGCATAGTAATTGTTTATNGAATACCTGTTAGCCAGTCCCTATGGCATCATACTGCATGGCAAGCATTGTTGGCATCTCCGGCTCTCCTTGTCGACTAAGTTACATCTGAAGAATAACCTTCTAAAGACCATGATGGTTAATTGTACGCATCAACTGATTGAGTTGANGATGCCCAGCTAGCTGATGAAACCATTATTTATGGGTGCCTTAGAACAGACTAGCATCTGAGTTACTAGAGTGGGTAAAGATGTACTCTTACCATTGTAGGCATCATCCCACATGTCAGAGACCAGGCTGAGCAAAAAGGGAGGGTCAAATCTTGTCTTGAGTTGAGAGATCCATCTTCCCCTGCCCTTCTTTGTTGGAGCTCCTGGCTTTTAGATTTCACAGTATTCCAGTCTCTTTCCTGCACTGGCCTGGACCAGGAGTCATACTAGTATTAACTCCAGTGTTTTTCTGGCCTTCATGAGAGGACTGAATTGTAGCCCTGGCTTCCCAGTTTGCAGATCATGGGACTTAGCTTCCATAATCATGAGNGTAAATTCCTTTATCTATCTCCTCTTATATATCTGTGTGTATCCCATTGGTTCTTTTTCCTGGAAGAACTCCAAAAAATGAGAGACATAATTGGAATTTGAAAGCAATGCTGATACATAGATACCAACTTCACTCTTGGAAGAAGAAAACATTTTCCAGGAAGAAGAGAACAACACAGCTGTACCTAGGAAGAGACAAACTCAAGATTTGTGCTGTGCTGTGCTGAGTTGATTTACTGTGTAATAAGCATGGCTCATTGTCTCATGGTTGGAGCACTGCTTTGGAATTAAGATAGCCATCTGGATTTTAGTTTCACTGTCTGGATTTTTAATGACTTTATGAGTCCAGAATGGCCAGAGTGGCCAACAAGTCCTCAGTCAAAGAGCCAACTAATAGCATCTGCTTATGGCTGTGGGTGGATGTCAAGCCTACGAGTTATAGTGAGGGCTCTCATGCTGCCAGGGTTCCAGTCCTGACCTTTCACAAGTCAGCCCCCTGACAGATGGGCAGTGCATATTATATAGGTTCTGTGTAGTAACCTAATGAATAAGAGCCCTTATTCCCAACCTGGACCATCCGCATGAGAAGACAATCCACTGGGATTTGCCNTAATCTCAAGACCTTTGTTTGGAGCTTGCTCCCTCCCCCACCTCTTCTCTGGCTTTTTTCTTGACTCTACCTGCTCATCCTTCCCAGACCTACTAATAGGGCCTTGATCTCTGTCTGCGGCCTCTTATCTAGCATCTTATTTCCTTACTTACCTGAAGTTGCCTTCTCTCAGACCCTCCACCTTCTTTTCATGACTTCCATCTTTTAAAGGTTCACTAAGACATGATTTAGGCTGTTTGATGGGTGATGAACAGTCCAGGATAGACTGATTCACCTGGTGTGTGTGTGTGTGTGTGTGTGTGTGTGTGTGTGTGTGTGTGTGTTGAGGATTTGCCATGGGTCAGACATTGGGACTCCATGTCTAGAGGGTGAGAGAAGAGAGTGAATAGTTTTGCATAGAGTATGAAGAGCGTGTCAAGAAAGCACGCATGGGAGGTATACATCAGCCACGCCATTCAGCAACTGGAAGCCATCTTGAACTTTGGCGTGGGGCTTGGGACAGGCAAGTCATTGCAGTATTTACTGAGGAGTGGCTTGCTCAGACTGGAATTTTGGGAATCTTGAGCTGTGAGCACTATGCACTATAGACCATAGGTAAAAAAGATGTAGAAAGGAAGAAGAAAATCAGGGAGAACATGAGGTGTCTGTTCCCATGAGCGGTTGAGTTAAAAAGGTAGATGGCAGTAGGCATGGGAGGAAATGCAAACATTAAGGGTCTGAATGTCATTTGTTGTTGTAGCCCATTACTTTTGAGGACTAATCTAGAAGAAGGGGAAGGCCCCAACTCCTGCTCCAATGTCAGTGATTCTTCAGTGGAGTAAGGAGTAGCTGCAGGCACAACATGAATCTCTCTCCTTTGAAAACCAGTCTTCTAAAATTCTACAACCCTTGGGTGGTGAGATCCATGGAGAAGCATGCAGAAATCCCAGATCCTGGCACAGACAGGAAGCAGAACCTGATAACAAATGATGAGATATGGACCCATGGGCAATNAGACAAGGGGAGAAGGCTGTTCTGGACATTGAAAGCAAAACACTCTTGGGAGGAGATGCCTTCTTTGTGTTAGGGGCACCCTGGGAGGGCCCCATGGTCTGTGGCAGTGGAGGCACCCTTACTGAAGTCAGTGTTGTGGTTTGAGTGTGAAATGTTTCATGTGTTTGACACCTGGTTCCCACCTAGGGGCAGGCCGTGGAGTGGAGCCTTGTTGGAAGAGGCTTAGTGGGTCACTAAGGGTGGGCCCAATGCCCTACTTTCTGTCCTTGTGCTACTTCCTAAGTACAGATACAATGTGATCAGCTGCCTCATGTTCCTGCTACCATGATAGATTGAACTCTCAACTATAATACAAAATAATTACTTCTTCCCATCGCTGCTTTTGTCAGACATTTCATCCCAGCAATGAGAAAACTAACGAATACATTTGGGATCCCCATAACCTCTAAAGCAAAAATTAGTCAAACTCAAATCATAGCCCTGTGTTGCCAGAGATGGAGGAGCAGGCTCTCCATCTTAGAGGACATTACTGGTTGATATGTCTGGCTGTGGAGATGATAAAATGACAATGTGAGTGTGAATGGGCCAGCAGCTTCATGGAAAACAAGTGACTGTGCAAAGAGTTGATCTTGAGGATAGATGGAGCTTTAGGGAATAAGGATGTGGCTCAGCTCTAGAGGTTTTCTGTCGGTGACTTTGAGTTAACAGAGATGCACACAAAATACAGATGACCGTAGTCCCACAGGAGGTAATGAGGCNTGATCATCCTCACCGTCATGTCATGTGCACTTTATCAGGCTGTGAGCTCAGAATACACTTGCAGAATGTAGACACAGATGAGATTCTCAGCCCTGAGGTTGGCAAGCCTCACTGAGACTGATGTGGAGAGAACTGAAGTTCAAACATAGAGGTCTGCCATCGTTATTAGAACTAGACTTCAGGAGAAAGGCTAAACATGGCAGTTTGCTTTGAGGGTGTGTTTAAAGGAGACGAAGAATGACGGAGGAGAGTTTATCATGTTGACTTCATGGAAAANAAAATGCATGCATGACTTGAAGGTCTCAGACAAAGAGGTTGTGTTAAATGTCAAATTAAAAGACAAATAACTCATGTTAATAAATGCCTGCATCTGGGAAACTTCCACACAGTTCTGCCATGGGCTTCATGAGACACGNCATTTCTGCTGACCAGATTACCTTGGTTAAGTCTTCTCTGGGGCAAAGAGAGCTTTGTAAAAGCTGAAGTTAAGCGTTGATGTAAACCTCTAGCCAGGGATAAGAAGTTAGAGACACAGGGGCTGGGGAGATNGCTTAGGGGGTAAAGTGTCATAGAAGCATGCAGACTTGAATTTGATCCAGCAACCATGTAAAAAGCAGGGCATGGTGGTGTATGCTTGTAATCCCAGAGCTTGGGAAGTTGAGGCAGGAGGATATCTGGGACTCATTGCCCAGCTAGCCTAGCCAAATTGGCAAGGTCAAGATCCCAGTGAGAGATTCCATTTCAAAAAATAGATAGATGGCTTCTGAAGAGCCTCACCAAGGTTGACCACTGGCCTCTGTATACATGTTCACACACATACATGTATACCTGCACACACATGTGTACTCACACATATATGAACACACACTCCCCCACTTACATACTCTGGCACACACATACACACAAATGATTTCAGAAATGAAGCAGCAGTGCTTTACACACACACACACACACACACACACACACACACACACACACACACACACACCACTGTTGTATTGACAGCCTATGAAGTTCTAAAATACCTCTTCCATCCTCCCTTCTACATCATCTCCTTTCTGCAAGGTTTGAAAAATCAACTTGCATTTGAACATGCATCTGATAGATGTGCCACACCTCTAAATTATATTCTGTGACCTCAAAATGTATTAGTCGTGTGCACCCATCACCTGTTTAAGTCAACTGTTATTTCAAAAGCTACTCACATTTAAAAGCACAGGCAAGGCTGGCAGCCTCAGACCTCACTCAAGCCGAGCTATGAGACACAAAAGGAAGGAAATGCTCCCATTCCTCAGGCTCACTAGCTCAGGATGACACACAAGTTCTGTGCACCACCCCTCTGGCTATGGTGGACTTTGTTCAAGTGGACTCATTGGAACTGGAGTCATTACTATTTTATAAGCTCAGTGGAAATGTACTGGCATATGTCTAATGCATACTCTCATGTGTGCATACCCTGGCTCTGACTTTTGGGAGAGATAGGATGGGGCCTCCTGATAATCTGAAGGTGCCTGGACACTATGCAGGAGATCCCATGACCATCTGGTTACAAGTCGGAATGACTCTGCTCTCTTCCCTTCCCTTATCTCTTTCCTCTGCTCCTTCTTTTTCAGATTGCATTAGTTTCTTTTATCTGACAAGTAGCAACTTAAGGGAGGAAGGACTTCCTTTGGTTTACAGTTGGAGGTGATACAGTCATCACAGTTTGGAAGGCATGGCTGTGGGCACATAGGGCAGCTGGTCACATTGCATCTACAGCCAAGAAGCTAAAAGAGATGAGTGCCAGTGCTCAGCGCTCNCTCTCTCTCTCTCTCTCTCTCTCTCTCTCTCTCTCTCCCCCTCTCTCTTTTTTTCTCTCCCTCTCTGTTTCTCTCTCCTTTTTAAACAGTTCAGGACTCCAGTTTATGGACTGGTACTGCCCATATTCAAGTGGGTCTTCTAACCTCGTGTAACTCAATCTTTTCATCCTCTACAGACATGCTCAGAGGTTTATGTCTTCTGTCGTTCTATATCTTGTTATGTTGACATTAATCATTGAACAGTGTTGTCTTTAAAGAGGTGGGTGTGGTCTCAGGTCTCACTGAGGCCTTGGCTCCTGGCATACCTACCTCTTCATGGCCAAGAATATACTGTTAACAGCTGACAATCATCCAACTCCAGATCCAGGCCTCTCAGGGATCATGAGTTTGACACTCTTGTCTCCTAAATCTGAGCAGGGTGACATGCCCAACTCTCCAGAGGGTCTCAAAATTAGACCCCCAAATGGCAAAGGAAGCCACGTTTGGTCCTTACCCCTAGAGCTAATATGGNCCTGCTGATGTGTGGCTGGAGCTGACTGAAGCCTTTCATCTTCAAGGAATGAGAGAAGAGACATTCACCCTCTAACATTCACCAACCGCCATGCCTTTGCTTGAGGCCAAAACCTAGCCTTACAGGATCCCTGTTCCACTGAGGACAGANGGTGTTGGAACTTGATGGACATGTTGTGACTTCCTCCTCTGGTGAACCACCTCCAACTCAAGGGGTATTTGTATCTTTCAGTGAAATATCTGTTGTTTTGTGCCTTTATTTCTTCATCATATAGGGAGTCNCGTAAATATGAATTTGTACAAATTTAGACAAACAAAACCAAACCTCATGTACCATTTGAATAGTGCATACTTTAGATACTCTTATGACATCTGATTCACTATTGAAAAAGACATGTTTCTAAGAAAATAAGTTAACAAAATGTCAAAACTGGGTTCTGTTCTCCCTGTCAGTTCATTATAAACAATTTCATTAACCCCATGAAATAATGTTGTCAAGATTGTTTTAAATAGTCTAACGTGCTATTTCTTTGAATCCACCATCTAAGCATTTGTGAAATTTCCAGGATGAATCGATGGTCAGAAACAAGGCATTCTGTCTTTCTTTTTCCTTGTCCTTACTCCTCTTCATTTTTTCTATCCAGTGAGGCAACAGCTGTATCTGTCCTACTCTAGGCTCAAGGCATATCCAGCCCAGCTCACCCAGGGATCCTCTGAAAAGAGGCCCAAGTCTTCAGTCCTGATGACTGTAAGAGTTTCCTACCAATGCCATCAAACTGACCACAAACAGAGAGGCTACAAACCACACATGTTTAGTAGGTTTCTGTTCTGAAGGTCAAAAGTCCCATATGAATTACATGGGATAGATGGTTTGTTGACAGGGTTGCTTCTTTCTAGAGATTTCAGGGGTGGGGGAGTAGGGGTAGAGTCCTTGCCTTCTTCTACTCTAATGGCTGTCTGTATCTCTCCTGCTCTTCTTTGTCCAGCTTCAAGGCCAGCAAAGGTAAGTGAGTGCTTCTCCTCTCCCTACCCTTGTTCCCCCTTCCCTGCCTCTTCCACTTATCAGGTGACTAGATGGAGTCCACAGGGCTAATTTAGGCCACGCCTCTTCTCAAGGTCAATTCTTCAACAGCTCAGTTGCACCTGTCACTGTAATTTCCTTTTGCCATATAGAACAACAGCTGCAAGTCCCCAGGACTGGGGTGTGGTCCCCTTTGTAGGTAACGATTGCATCCCTCCATGAGGCAGACCTGCTTTTAGCTGTGTGACTATGAGTTCCTTCTGCAGCCCCGTCTCCTTGCTTTCCAAACGTCTGGGCTCTTTGTTCCTATGTTCTCAGATGTAAAGGAATTCTGACCAAGTTGGAGCAGAAATAGCTAAAGCCTGGGAGAGCCTGGCTAATTTGAAGAGGACTCTGAGTTCAGAGGGGTGAGGAAGGATGGATGACAAGGGACTGCTGGTCTCAAGTGGGAGTCCTGGGCCTGAGAAAGGCAAGGAGGCAGGACTTGTTGCATATGTGGTTTCCCCCACTTCCCAGCTACTGCAGGTATGGCTTCCTCTCTCACTGGCTACCAGCTGGAGGCAGCCCTGGGCAGTGTGTGTGTCAGCTGTCAGGTGGCAGTATGGGGTGTGGACCGGGACAGGCTATAATGTCAAGAGCACACTGAGGAGCAGTACAGATGAGTAGCATACCCTAACCCTGCCAGCTCCAGTGTCAGGCTGTCCATCTGCCACACAGACCCACACCATGCACTGTGCAATAGTGAACCTTTATAACACAGATACGGCTCTGCGGTTCACGCAGGGCCACAGTGGCTTCACGTGGGGGACTAACTTACTTTTAATTCTGCATGGTCAGGGTCTGGGTGTCCCCTAACCCACATGCAGGAAAATCCATTCTTGGCTGAAATTGCTCTTTGGCTTTTCCCTTTGTCTGAGGACATTTCCCGCACTGACCGATAGTAGTTTGGCAGAAACAGAAGCTCTCTGCAATCCTGCTGACTCTGGTGTGATTTTCTTACTCTNNGTGTTGATACCACAGTCTGGTTCTCTTGTTTACAGTAAGGGTAAACAATTGATTTTAATAAGCTTCTCGTTTCAGACATCAGCAGAATGCATTTACACCGGGCACTATCCTTTCTCAGAACATTAATCAACTCATTAAGTGACTCCTTCCAACTCATGTGCCACCATTAGAGCCTCTCCCGAGGCCCAGAGAGTTAAGTGAGAAGCAGTGTTCATTTCCCAAAACCTTGGGTCATTAGTTTAGGACTCTCGTCCAAGGNTCGAGGAAATTGTTCAATGAGACTTCAGGCCATTTTCCAGTCTTTCCATTTCACTTCATATACTTCAATAGCTAACTAACTTGCAGTTAGCGGGTGGAAGTGCTTTGGATTAGAATTTCTCTGTAGCAGTGGGTCATGGAGGTTGCCTGACCCATCTTTTCCCTACAGCTGGAATCCCTTCTGATGGTTTCCCTAAGACCATTGTCCTTTGGCTTTCACGAGTGTGAGGTCCACGTGGTGACTTGTTAAAACAGTGTCATGGGCTCTCAATTCTGTCAGAGTCATCTTGGGGGGAGGTCGGGAATCGGCTAGCTCTAACAAGCCCCAAAGCAGTCCAGCACTGTTGTTGATGCTACTGGACACAAGTGTTCAGGAAGCTGTGCGAGGAGAAGCCCTGACAGGCTGTGGGAAGGAGACTGGGNGATCAACAGATGCTTCAACCCCTAAGACATTTGCCAAATGGCTGCTCATGGGAGATCAAGCAGAGACTTCACAGAGTGGGTGGAAAGGAAGAGGTGGGGTTGGGTTAAAAACAAATATCAACAAAAGCAAGAGGAGCTTCATGTTAGCACTGCGCTCGCCCGGATTCTACACAGTTAAATAGAACACCCTCTGGACCAGAGCACCACCTACTCCTCAAAGTCCTCCTTTAAAGTAATAATTGCTGCATAGACTGCATTTTCTCTGTTGCCTGGAGCCTTCTTATGAATCTGAATTCCTTTAAGTTCATCTGCATCTTTTGCTTTTCTCCCCTCTAGACATTTTTAGNCAGCAGACATGGAAACTAAACCTCATTTGAAAATATAACATCTTCACNAAATCACCTCCAAGGTAGGTTCAATTTTAATTGGCTCCATTTTCAGAAATATCTTAAACATTGGGCCAGGGAGATGGCTCGGTGCTTAAAGGCACCTGCTGACAAGCATGATGGCCTAAGGTCCATCCCTAGGGCCCACATGGTAGAAAGAGAGAACTGAATCCTACAAGTTGTCCTCTGACCTCCCTATACAAACAATGCACACACACACACACACACACACACACACACACAGAGTTTTAAAAAGAAATAGCTTAAAACTTTTTTATAATCTATGGGTTTCACTGAGAGAGATGCTTCTGAGTTTGGTGTCCTATTTGTACTTCTTGCTGCTTGTGACATTTTGGAAGCTGATAGCCTTTTGTCATGTTGCTAGGGAGAGAGGTTTATGATGGAGCAAGGCTCTTCCCAAGCATGACTTTTAATGATAATTCTCAAGAATTATGTTTGCAACACCCATAGCAGGACATTAAGCATTTAGAGAGGGTCATCTCTCTCTCTCTCTCTCTCTCTCTCTCTCTCTCTCTCTCTCTCTTTCTCTCAGAAGTGTCTCACCATATAGCCCAGGTTATTTTGGTTTCCACCTTTCCCTGGCCTAGGGATTATAGGCACATGGCTACCACACTCCAATACATATGCTGATTTTTAAATCTTTACAAAATGTAATTTAAAAGTAGATGTGTGAGGATACAAATATTGCTAGAGCCTTCTGTTTGCTTTGTATAATATCTCACCAAAGACTTTTCCCATCTCCGCCTGGAACTTAAGGTCTGATTTGCTTTTCAAAAAACTGGACAAGTATTTTTGGAACAAACGATATTTAATGATGCAGAANGGATAAGNCAGCAACAGGTGAGACGAGGTGGACAGGGNGCCTTGACTGGGAGCTGGGGGGTGAGGTGCGCTCACTCTGCCTTGGGATGGCCGGGACNATCACTATTCTTTGTTGTACACGAAGACTTTGGAGGAAAAGGGAAGCCTGGAGTGAGAAGATACTCAGAGGATTTTTGAATGATTTGAAGACATGACTGGAAATAAACATAGAAAATAAAGACGGGACGAGGATAGAGAATCACAGGACTACCTCAGCTCAATATCGTGCCACAAAAATGTTTGAGAGGTTATAAATTATTAATTTGAAGCTGGTTTTAGTATTCAGTCTTCTGTCAATAATCTTTCATTTTATTTTATTTTTTATCAATGATCTTTTAATGGATATCTTTTTATTGTTTGTTTGTTTATTTTTTAAGAGTAATTCTTTAAGAGTAATTCTAAGCATGTCTTAATTGCAGCACTTGGGAGGCAGAGGCAGGCAGCTCTCTATGAGTTTGAGGCCTTCTTGGTCTACATAGGGAGTTCTAGGCCAGCNAAGGCTATATAGTGAGACCCTGTCTCAAAACAAACCAAACAAAGTGGTAGTTCTAGGTTTGCTACGTCAGCTCTCCGAGGGCTTACAGGGTTGTCAGCAGAGCAAGAAGAGAAAGGAGACAGGATTCCTTCACTGCACTAAAGGCTTTCTTAGCTCCGTGCTGGCTCACTTCGAAATTCCTTTATTNTTTCACTTTCGTTNTTTGAGGNCCATGGCTAAGGCAGGCTGCCACTTCTGGGCTGCACAGACTGAGCTGCTGTGTTGTCATCCCTATTCGAGCGTTAACTGCTCACTGACCCCTTTTTTCTCAGCTCTCAAAGAATACATTGCAACTGCCCACATGTTCAGGGACCGTTTTTTTGACTCACAGCAGGATGACAGGAAGGCTGTTATCCATGCTCCATTCATTTCATGGCCCAGCGAGGCCACAGGTGCCTCACCTTGAATTGTTAATTCCTATCACGATGCCAAGAAGCAGCCTGGGTGTGTGTGTTGCTTATTAAAGAGAAGAGAAAGTTCCTAATGCAGGCCTGGGGGGAGTGACAATAGAGACACTTTGAAGACAGGGCCAGTAGACAGAGATGCCCTCGCACCTACTCTTATTTTCTGAAATGTATTTCCAGTCTTCTCTGTCTTTTCCGTGCACCAGTGAGTTCCTGCTGTGCTTTGAGGCTCATTTCAAAGAAGGTCCATTTGTCTCTGAGATGATGCCAGCATAATTAAACATACTATCATCACCTTAAAAAGGTCANATATATCTCTGGGGTATGGTGGCAGTGGCTTTGTTGCTCTATGCTATTTGTATTGTGATGTTTCTAACTCCCGAGTCTGGCATGTTGTATTCTCTCAATTAAATGTCACTGCTTCATTCATATTCAATATACATAACCTTTGACCCAAAGGGGCCCAATGAGCTCATGGCATAAATACTTAAGTCTAAGCTTTTCAGCCAGGGACATCACCACAAGAGTNAAATCAGTTTGAAAAGGGTAGGTGTTTAACTGGGAGGGAGCAGGGTGGTCTGGACTTGGACTTGAATTCAAACATTCTTCCCTTCAGCATGTGACCTGAGGTACATTTGTTTCAGGCGATTTCCTCTGCTGTGGAATGGGGCCAGAAATAACCCCTACTACAAGCTGGATGTTAGCTCTGGATGGGATCTGTGGAATGTGTTTAGTCTCATGATCAGGATTTCACATCTTCGATCTTAATGCAGCTGTCATGGAGCCTGGATACTCCCATCTTAAAAGGTTACCCCAACACGCACACCAGTTACCATTTTTGTAATGTACACTTGAACTTGTTCTATTTTTCAGGTCACCAGCAATAGCTCAGTTCCCTAAACGGCTGTCAGTTGTCATGTTTCTTCTCAGGTTTTTCATTTCTGCATTTCTGGTCTAATCTTCAACTTCTTCATCAAAGCCTTTGTCTGCAAAATGAGTTTATCTCCTTATTCATGGAGATAGCCACCACCACTCACGATCTGGGGTGGTCAGCTACTTGGGTGATAATTCACTATTGCTAGGGCAGGGTTGGGAGGTACTTTAAGTGTGGGTTAGCTTTACTTGACTCTACCCTGGGACATAGATTTCAGGCCTTAAGAGAGATTAGTGGAGTAACAGTGGATCCAGATGACCCATCTCTGACATTAAAATTGACACAGAATAGTAAAAGTCAGCAAGAATCCAAGAGGGAGAATCCTGAACTCAGGTGTGAATTTCCATTTTTGGTGCCAAAGACCAAGCAGAATGCAAGGGGACCATGGAGTGGTTTTTCAGAGTGACTTCCTGTGGTAATCACTACAGAGTGACTTCCTGTGGTAA
>LZPO01099512.1:2316545-2327328 GCA_001675575.1 Neotoma lepida | reverse complement strand
AGTGACGTGTATTGTGGGGGTGGGGGATATATGTGAGAAAATAACTCGTGGGAAAGAACAGCTTTGAGGCATTTACTCCCGAAAACCTTATTTTACTTTGTATGACATTTTAAATGTTCAGAAATTCTATTGTGTCACTTTTGTGGCCTTGGAACTGTGTGGTTGGTTGGTTGGTTGGTTGGTTGGTTGGTTGGTTGGTTGGTTGGTTGTGGTGTTAGGGATTGAATCCAAGGCCTCATGCATGCTAAGCAAGTGCTGTACCACTGAGCTACACTCCTAAGACTTGAGAAGAGGAAATTAATGGGAGAGGGAAGGGGGGATAAGAAGATAACGGGTGAATATGCTCAAAATACATTACACATGTATGGAAATATCAGTGAAACCCATTATTGTGTATAATTAATATATACTAATAAAAACATTTAAAAAATAAAGATTTGAAAAGATAGAATTTTATTCACTAAACACTGTAACTGAAACACAGATATGGAAGTCATTCAGGACAAACCCTGATAGGAGAATTACACCTAGGAATTAAGCAAGCCAAGAAGACAGAGTGTGAGGAGAGGATCGTGGAGACTGTACAAAAGACAGCCAGGAAAGGAAGGAGACAAAAAGAGTTCAAGACAGCCCCAAAAGGAAATGGATTTCATGGTGTGGCTTCATATTTTGAAGAATTCAGTTTGGGGACTGGGGTGGGGGGTGCAGTACATAGTAATTCTTGTACTGGGCTAGGAAGCATGAGTGCTGGGTCCCACTGCTTTCACAGAGAGGAGGGGCCTCTTTTTAAGCAGTGTTCAGGGTAGGGGTAGCAGTAGGTCTCCAGCAGACCATCTTCTGTCAGGATAGTCCAGTATTTTGTCCTCTTCCATAGTCCTTTATATTAGAAATAAAGATTTCTGAAAGTTCACTTACTCTTTAGGAGTCATGTTCCTTCCCACCCACCTCATCACACCACCACATTACCAACTTTTATTAGAGATTACAGTCCCTCCTGTCTATACTCAAGAGGATGAATGGGACTTGTTGGCAACTCTGTTCATCTTGCAGTTCTTGTCCTTTCTGTGCCAACTGTTCTTAGGCAGATTCACGGCACATGAGCACCTGACTCCCTCTTGAATAAAACACAGCCACAGATGAAGTAATCCAGTATTAGAGTTGTCCATGTGTCTCCCCTGATGAGACAGATCCAAAAGAAATAAATAGTCCAAGTGCTTGTTCTTGAGAATCTCCTGGTTGACCTGGTCCACAAAAGTCACTGTGTCAGAAGCCACTGTTGTAGGTTCACACATGGAGTGTAGCCAAGAGAAGATGAGAAAAGCTTTCTCAAGGAGGCAAAGTCTAGACTGACCCCTCAGGAGGATTTATATGTGCCTAGGCTGAGCTTCATGAACTTAACGTACAAGAACTTAGAGGAGAGTATGGTAAAAGAAGAGAAAATAGAATTTGTGTTAGAATGTAAACAAACAATGAGGGTGAAGCATTCTGGATTGGGCTAAGTGGTTGCTAGGGAAAAGATGTTTACAGAAACAGCATGGAAGGGCTGGCAAACAGTCATGGCCATGGACACTGCACACAAACAGCCAAGACGGTACTACGGTGGTGTTGACAGGAAGCCAATAACATTATTACAGCAGTTTAGGGCCGGAGACCCACAGTTATTCCATATATGCTTAAAGCTTGGCATTTTCCCAGTGCTTTTTTAATGACAATTTTCAGCTATTATGAAGAATTAAAAAAATTTTGAAGTAGATACTCATATCCCACCCCCAGATGCCATTAACATTTGACTGCACTCATTTTCTCCCTTTACCAGTCTGTCTCTTCCCCCGTCTACCTACTAACATCTCATTTCTTTCATGCATTTCAAGGAGAAATTGCCATCTAGACTAACTTATAATTTATTCCTTCAAAATAAAAATAAGGGGCTGGAGGAATGGCTCAACAGATAAGGGCACTGGCTACTCTTCCAGAGGACCTGGATTTGATTCCCAGCACCCACATGGTGGTCACAACTACCTGTAACTCCAGTTCCAGGGGATCCTCCTTCCTTTCCCAGGGTCCATGGGCACTGTACATACATACAAAACACCCATACACATAAAATAAATAACTTTTTAAATAAAGTAAAAATTAATCCAGAAGGTAGCACTGAAGTGTTGCTAACAGATCCTCTCAGGTTCATTTTGCATGTGGTTATACTCCTCAGTCTTTGGCATAGATCTGAGAACTTGTCATCATTCCTGAGCTCAACCTGTGGAGCTCAGACAAGCTCCAAGCTGAGGATAGGGAGTGCTAAGAGATTCAGGGACATTAGAGGGAGGGGTGTTCCAACTAGAAGTCGCACCCTCAAAACACATCTGCTGTGGGGCTAGCTTTCAAGTGTCCTGAAAGGTCAGGGTGTCTGATTGCATTTTGCTTATGGACATTTCCAATGATAATCTAGAGGGATGTGGTCAGTACCTCATCTTCATCCAGACCCATCTCCTGAGTTCCCCACCTATGAATGTAGAAGTAAGCCTTTCTTCCTCATCTGCCTATTTATGAGTTTTCTCAGGCAGATGGATTACTAAGAGCTTTAGCCTCAGCTCCCTTTGGTTTCCTGGAAGATAGAAGTATTTTAGGGCCTCATTAACCTGTCAGCCTATGACCTTGGACTAGTTGGCCTAGGGCACTCATCCTTCCCACCCTGACTTTTTTTGGTGGGGGGACAGGGTTCCTCTGTGTAACCCTGGCTGTCCTGGAAGTCACTTTGTAGATGAGGCTGCCATCAAACTCAGAGATCCACCTGCCCTGCCTCCCAAGTGCTGGGATTAAAGGTGTGCGCCACCACACAGCCAGCCTCCGCCCTGACTCTTGAGTGGCAGATGAAAGCCATATCCCTGGAGGTAATCTGTGGCCTGTCAGAGCAACACCACTAACTTGATCTTTGTGCTGGCAGCATATCAAATCAGTAAAATTTCCAAAGAGATCTTCCTAGCATTAGAAGCACACTTGGTCACTGTACCAACCCAACTAGATTTCCTTATTAGAGCCAGATACAACCACAGGATTCGTGTGGCAATGCTTTTGCTTCTCAGAGAGAGTACAAAATGAATGAGTACTAAAGAGGTTGGCCTGTTCTGTGCAGTGAATACGTTGTGGCAGCCTGACTATGGTCCATGTGTGCCCCCAGTAGTGTGAACTTTAATAAGCCCTCCAAGGACTCCTAACACTAAGGGCTTTGGGGGCTCAGACTCACTGGACTGCATTATGGTGAGAGTAGAGTTGGTTTGATGTGCAATCTCTCCCAAGTGAAAACATACCTCAGAAGAGTGAAGAGAGATGTGACTTGTGTCTTTCTGTAGTGACACTGCAGATGGCTGGCCATATGCAGGCTGCTGGAGGGAGGAGAGGGTGTTTTGCTGAACACAGACAAATGGAGTCTAACCAGAAGATAGATGGCAAGTCCCTTGACCTGGGTGGTCCGTTTCACCATCCAGCACTGGGAACCAGCGACAGCTTCTTACCTTTCAGAATCCCAGTCTCCTGCCCTCACTACCCATCAGGGCTTAGTTTGTTCTCAGTAAGAGAAAACTTGGGCATTAACAACACACATTCCCATTGTGAATGCAGGTGACTGTCCTGCCGATTCATCCTAAGATAGGAAGGTCTTTCCAGTAGAGATGCAGTATTTTGAAAAGACCCTTTAAATTCTAGTTTTGGCTGTTGGAGTGGTGGGTACTACATTGTTAATGAAGGGTTTTTAGGGAAGCCAACAAGGCTATGAATGTCAGTAAATGTGGGCATGTGTCTTCCCTAGGTCACTGTATGTCTTAGGGTTTCTGTTTCTGTGAAGAGACACCATGATTGACAACTCTCATAAAGGAAAACATTTAATTGGGGCTGCCTTATAGTTCAGAGGTTTAGTCCATTATCATCATGGCACAAAGCATGGCAGTGTGCAGGTAGACATAGTGCTGGAGAGAGAGTTCTACATCCAGATTGGCAGGCAGCAGGAAGAGAGAGTGAACCACTGGGCCTGGCTTGAGCTTCAGAAACATCAGTAACACACTTCCTCCAACAAAGCCATACCTCCAATAATGCCACTCCTATATTTAAACCACCACACCATACCAACTCAGCTCTTAAAAATTGTCTGAAAAAGATGGCTGTGAAATGAGGGCAGAGCTCTAGCCTTCAAGACCTGCATGTTACACATGTCATGTATGTGTGAGAGTACAGTGACCTTTNATAGTTCTTGATTCTCGCCATTTTGTGCTGTTACTTCCTTTATTGTGACATGGCTCAATCCTTACTCCTGAGTTTGTCTTTTTTTTACAGGACAAGGGCTCAGAGGACTGGACGTGCTCAGATGTCGGTGTTCCTCCCAGTTCTTGACCCCTGGTCCTGTCTCCAGCCCATCCGTCTCAGCTTACCCACTCTGACTCCTTTGAGCCGCTCGGAGGGGCAGTTTCTGGTAGTAGTGGCTTTTATACTTTCACAGAATCCCTTCATCCAGAGATGTCTTCTGGCACCAGTGCCCTGCAGCAGTGTGCACCTTCAGTGCACTTACTGCGTACTGTTGCTTAGTCACTAACTGCTTTCTGGTTTGAAAGATGCAGTGGTTCCTCCCTCTCCTGAATCCTTTTTACATGTCATCCTGCTGAGCCATGCAGCCTCACCAGAGCGAGAGTCTTTCCAAACTGGCTCCAGTTGCTGGCATCTCGCTTTACAGTAAGGAATACTATTACATAAGGCACTTTAAGTCAGTGACAGCTCAAAATTTGCACTTCATCTGTTGACTTGTAACTGTCTACCAGAGCAGGAGCTTGTGGACATCCCTGGATGGTGTTGCAGGCTGCAGGGGCAGGTGCTTCTGTCAGGGGAGTCCTTTGGGAGCATTTTTCTGTGTATCATGTTAGTCCCATATTTAAGGTATGTGCTATTTGCCCAGCTTCTAAAAATTTGATCATCATTCTAGAAAGGAAACACTGGACCAGCAATGTTATTTTGCAGGTTTCCTATAGTTCTATTGTAATGGAGGTGTAGCACTTGCCAAAATGTTACATGCTGTACTTAGCCAGAGATTTAAAGTAACAGCTGTGCTTGTCGTTTGCTGCAAGACGTACAAGCACTAAGCTGTAGAAGTTTCTGGTGAAGTAGAGAGCAAGCTGANCTAGATGTTCAGGGTGGAGCTCCATACATGCCTTGAGCTGTGTAACACAGAAGGCTGTTTTTGTCACCACATTCACTGCCTTGGGATTTAGCTAAGAGGAACACTGCGTCTTTAAATGAGAAAGTGTACAGTTCTTCTCCTACAGCAGCATGTCAGCATCTCAAGCTCACTTTTCAGCAGTATAATGACTTGTAATAAAGCCTTCATGAGCTCTCATCATGAAGCTCTGTTCTGTTGCCAAGTATTGAGGTGTTTGGTACTGCTGAGTTAATGTCATAAAAGGCTAGCGGTAACTGTGTTTGAGCTCTCTCCTATTTCCTGATCTCCTCTATATTTTGTTCCTGCGCTGTGTGCTGTGGAGTTGATGGTGTTATCCCAGTGCAGTGCCTCCTGAACCCCTCACTACTCTCTGATGAGAAGTTTGCCTTGTTCAATACTTACTGTGCCCTTGCATGACTGTTAAGGCTTTCTGTGCAGAGATCACTGTCCAAGTGTCACATCCTATGATTGAGCAAAATCTCTTGTGACCTCTGAGTTGTATTCCACAGAGACTGCTACCCAGAAGATAATTTAGGAAAGATAATTCTAGTGTTAGCTTTTCATTTCTCGGCTGTCTTTTTTTTTCTTGTTTTTTGACAGCAATGGAGAATGGGTTCTATAAAGACTGCCTGCTAGTATGAACAGCAATGCACTTGTAATTCATGGAAATAAATGTACATCTTTATCTTAACACCAATGATACGATTCAGTTTGATTTCCTCTGGATCGATGTGTCTTAAGTAGACAGTCAATTTATAATTTGTGCTTCAGACAAAAATGTTGATGGGCCTCACTCCACTCCCCCCCCCACCCCCCTGCACTGCCCCACACATCTGTTTACGTAAGGTGGCTCGGAAAGGTCCTTTCAGCCAGGCGTGATGGCACACACCTTTAGTCCCAGCACTCAGAAGGCAGGAGTATCTCTGAATTGGAGGCCAGCCTGGTTTACATAGCAAGGTTCAGGACATCTGGGAGTACATAGGCCCCTCGAAAAAAGAAAAAGAAAAAGTCCTCCCTGTGCCCCTCTGAACAGCCAATGATTCTGACATAGTCCAAACATACCAGGTTGGAATCTCTGGTTCCCACTGAAAAGGGCCTTCCTGCTGTGTATCCTAGAGCTGTGGGAAAAGCTGTTCAGTACCCCATGGTATCTGCTACCAGGTTAGGTTCAAAGTGACACTCACACCTCACCTGGCTAAAGGATGGCTGACTCATCCTCAGAAACCAGATCTTGATTCTTGCGCTAAGTACCTGCTTTTCACTTCCACACATAAAGCCCACTCAGCACTGAAAGGTAGGGAATACACTCTTACTGATGTACTAGTAGTGAGTTTTCTTTTTTGCTTTTTTTTTTCCTAAGCATTGACAGTTTTCCTACTTGTTTCTTCTTTATATTTGTAAGGGAGGTATTCATATTATATTATGAGATTAATTTGCAATCTTCTAAATAAGGAAACCATAGCCTCATTTTGTAGGGGACTGAGCTCTCTGTGCTCCCCCTTCCCGGTACTGTTGAGTTGAGATTGGTGTGAAACCACTCACTGCATCCTGCAGTAACTGTACCACAACGAATGCAACTTTCATTATGTGCACAGCAAATGCCCCACCAGAGAGACTTAAAACCAATGTAACTGTGACAATTGGTAGCTGTCATGTATGGTCACACTCATTAGTTTGGTTCTTCTCACAGATAGACTGGTGACATTGAGCACGTCCATTATGTATATACACAGATTAGCTGCCAGGTGGTGGTTTCTTCCATATCTTAAAATACGAGGAGAACACAGGTGAGAAAATTCTGCTCCTTTTAGTCAGTGTGAAGAAGACACCTGCCCAACAGTCCAAGAGAGATGGGTGACAATTCTGCCCAGTGTTAAGCTGACACTGGACCTACATTGAGGCCCCTCAGTGAAGAACGGTGTCTGGTGCATGTGTGCTCCCTCACCTCTGAGTGGGGCAGTGCACTGGGGTGGAGGTGACCATTAGCTTTGAGAAGCTGTGCACTAACAGCAGCTATCTCTGAAGAGTCAAAAAGTTGACCACCCACACTGCATGCCACAGTGTTCAGACCACTTAAGATAACACATTAATATTAATAGTTACATTTGAATTTTTGGTGACTTATATAGTATGGTAACAGTATGTTAATACACACATTCATATATGCATATGCTTTGGGTCCTTCATAATTCTTTTATATTTGTAAATCAGTGTTTTGGAGTAATCCCAAGTTTAAGGGAAATATTTTTGTAAATGTAGTGGTTTTGAAAATCTGAGCAATTCTTTTGCTTACACATTTTTAAAGCATTTGTGCTTTAAAATTGTTGTGCTAGCGTTTGACATATGGTACCCTATAACCCAGATAAGAAACATGGAAGAGTGGAGTAAATAATGTGACTTCTCATACTGTGTCCACCGTGACATGGTTGATCACAGCAGTTGGATCCAGAGTCTCTAGGTTGCACCAGGTTTACCTGAAGCTCGTTGTCCCTTTCTGTGCCGTTTATCCCTGCAGAACACTCCAGAAAGTTCTCACAGTGCTTTGTATCTGCTCTGTACTGTTGATACCTTTTTGGTATTGTATCCCAAACTGCATAGATTATTTAGGATAATGGTAAGTTTAAAAAATAAATGTTGAAGGAAGATTTTATTAAGAATCTAAATGTTTTTTCATTATATTGTTAAACTTGAACATTTATCTGTGGTTTATGTGATTTGGTTAATGTGTATAAAAATTGTAAGAGAAGTTTATATTTCATCTTAATTCTTTTGATGTTGTAAACATGCTTTTTAAGAAAGATTATTTGAATGTTTATGGCACCTGACTTGTAAAAAGAATTACAAAAAAAAAATCCTTAGAGTCATTAAATTGCGTCACTGTATTACCAGGTATCTGCCGTTCAGTACGGTATAGCCGTTCCACATAGCGTGCCTACTTACTTTGACTGCTGGTAGCTGTTAGTAATAGGGTCACAAATTGATGCTCTGGGTGTCCGTGGGTATTCTGTTCAGACCTTGGTTATGGGGAAGGAGAAGACCCCCTCTCCAGCCTCCCCCATCCCCTGGTTTTCAGTGGCCCCAGTACAAGCCAAAGTCAGACGCAGTCTCTTTTCACACCAGGAATCTGTGACTATTAACAACTCTTGAGCATTTGTTTCTCAGTATTGGAGGCAGTGCCAGTGACTTATTTACAAGGTAGAGATGCAGGCAAATGTTTTGTTTTGTTTCTTTATGGAGGGTGACTTTGGGTCACTAAAGCCAAGTTGACCACCCTCCCCTCTGAACCAGCTGCAGCTGGTTCTCTCTGTGCTCAGTTTTCTCTGCAACAGACTGTCCACTGTGAAAGGGAATCAGTGTCATGTGCCATGTGTGAGGAAGGTATAAAAATATATTTCAAGTAATTATCGCCATACAACACAGCAAGTACTGAATAAATACCAAGTCTTCCTAAATGTTTTTTATGACATTGCATGTTGTTGCAAGGTATCAGTAAATCCCTGCTTACTGTTTCTCTCCATCTGAGGAAAACCTGCTTTGAAAACTGCTCAGAAAATGGAGTTGGTGTCACTTGAACTGAATGGTTCAGATGGGTGTCTGAACCACTCGGCATCTCACGTTCAGATCTGCTCCAGGAGAAAGCAATGGAAATGACTGTCTTCCTTGTTCAGTGCTGAAGCCTGGTGGTTATAATTGTCCTACTTTACCATCCCTTAGCAGCAATGAGAACTACGAGTCACTGGGCTGGGGGGCAGGGGTCACAGCAGGTGGAAGCAAATGCAGAAGTCCTCCTTGGTCCAAGTACTGAGGTGAGCGGGATAGGGCCTGAGAGTGTCCATAGGAGCAGTGGTGTGATGGGTTCTCTGGAGGACGGGCTTCTCTGCATCTCTGAATCTAAGAGAAAAGAGAGAGCAGGGAAGAGAAGGTAGTAGTCCGGGTGAAACAAGGGCAGTGGGTAGATGGCAGTGTCCCTGACTCTGCCATTGAGAACAGCCAAAGACTCCAATTCTCCAGATGAGGAAACAGCAGGCTCATGCCTCGTAATACATCTTTTTCTGGTGAAGTAAAGATTGCTGCTAAATTGGAAATTAAAGGACTGTCATCTAGTGAATGTTGTCCTCCAACCTTCAGCGACATGCACTGGGTTGGACAAAGCAGAGTGCCAAGCGGACAGAGTGGAGCAGTGATTCTGAGAAAACCAGCCGGGGGGCCAGGGCAAAGGGCTGTGATGCAGGTGACGTGTGGTCGGGACACTCACACGAAGAGGATGTGGTAGGAGTAGGAGCCAGACTCCCGTATCTGGAGTCTTTAAATATAGAGCATCTCTCCACAGGAGAGCAGAAACGTCAATACAGCTATTTGAAGAGTCTAGAGACCATTGCTTTGGGTGTGTCCCTTACAGATCGTCACATTACATAACTAGGAGGGGAAAGTGAAAAAACTGTCCGTTTCAGCAAATCATCCAGCAGAGCTAGGCATGTTAGCACACATATTTAATCCCAGCGCTCTGGACACAGAGCCTGGTCTTCAAAGAGGGTGTTCCAGGCCAACTGAAATTACTTAGACCTTGTCTCAAAGAAAAAGCCCAATGAAAGAAACTTGTCTGTATGTCCTTTCCCCTGATTTACTAATTTCAAATGAATCCAACAAGCACGGAATTCCTGCTGTGGATCTGCAGAGCCAGCAACTGGCTGCCTCAAGAACCATCGGTGCCAGAGTTGCATATCTCTGCAGAGAAGGGAGAGAACGTTTGACCATATAAAATGCATGACCTGTCTCCAAAAAGGAAGAAAAACACCAAACTTCCTGTGGTAGATTTGGAAGTATTCCTCTGTGAAGATTCATGAAGTATACGCTTAAAAGCAAAGATTGTGATAAGGATGTGGGAAGTGGTCACTGTTCACACAGCCTTCTTGCATTCTAAGAATATNAGCTGGGCCTACTGGGTGCCCTCCACTCCCTTTCTTGTGGTTATGGGCATTACCATAGATCTGCAGACACATAAGCAGTTGCGTGGAGAGGTTTCTTTGAAATTCTGGTGTGTGGGGATGTTCCTTTGTTTCCATCTCTTCATTCTCAATTTCCTAATTTCCTCTTCACAAAGTTGAGAGTTTGAGAGAATGGAGAGGAGGGCTTACTTTGGGTTTTGATGTTTACAATGCTAGAGATGAACTCCATACCCTGCAGCATGAACAAGAGCTAGGACTCAGTCCCTGAGCATGCCTCCAGCCTAAGGGGTGTTCTTAGCATCCATACATGAGCTTAAAGATGTTCTTCTCCTCAACTGATAGGGCTTGTGACATATCCATGGTTTGGAACTGTAGCATGTAGTGCTGGTCTGGCCAAGGATGGGAAGGATGCCCAGGATTTGGGCTCAGTGATGTACAGAGGACAAAGACTTGGGAAAGAAATGGTAGAAAATTCAAGGCCAGCATGGGCTACATAGCAAGACCATGTCTATAAAAAGGAAGTAAGCCATTGCCTGGCAGTGGTGGTGCACACCTTTAATCCCAGTACTTAGGAAGCAGAGGCAGGTGGATCTCTAAGTTCGAGGCCAGCCTGGTCTACACAGAAATACTGCCTCAAAAG
>LZPO01099512.1:2303029-2316530 GCA_001675575.1 Neotoma lepida | reverse complement strand
CCCAGGTGGATAAGCCTAGATGATAAATGTTGGGTTGCTCTTGAGTTTCTTAGCAGCGGCAGGGGAGCCAGTTAGATGTGTGAATGGTGAGTGGAAGCTGCCTCCTAGAGCCAGGGGGTTATCTAGATAATAAGAAACATAGTAATGAAAGCTAAGCATGTAAAGAAGTGGAGGTCTGCAGCCTGGGGTGCTGGGATCAGAGCTAAAGTTGTTGAGCCTTGAGCCCAAGAGAAGACCCTGGACAATGACTTGTTACAGACTAGCAATGCAGGAAACACACTAGCTGTCCACATGCAGGGAGCCCAGGCTCCTCCTTAAGTCAGTCTGGAGACTCAGCCATATCATTGTTCTCTTAAGCCTAACCACCTAATCAAACTATTCTTGCATCTTTTCCCTGAATGTCTCTCCCTTGTCAACACGTTCCCAACCATAATTGTGAGATTCTCAAAGGCCTTCTAGAGCAGAAAATGTGGATTTTCTTAGGACACCTATACAGAATTGGGGGTCACTGAGACAAGACCAAAGTCAAAAACCCACTGTGGATAAGTGGAAACACTACCAGGGTTACCAGGCTGACTTGGGCTGGAGATGTAGTTTAGTGGTTCACTTGCCCACAAGGCCCAGTACTCCAGAATATTCCAGTTTTAAAAATTACTTTTGGCCATCTATTGTACATGTAAAACCACAGTACTAATTTCAAGTTTTAGGTGCCTTTTTCACCAGTGCCCTTTCATGAGATGGAAGGTTTACCCCCATCCTTAACTGAGTATCTCCCACTCCTTAAAGTAATTTTTTTATAGATGAAGAAACCATAGAAGAGCAAATACCACAGAAGATGTGTTGTTCAAATCTTAGATGGCCTTATAATAAAACCCAGAGCCAGAAATCAGGGTGAAAGCTGAAAGATCAGAGAAGCGTAACAGCCAGCCACTAGTTCTTACCTCTACAGAGTCATCAGTCTAAAGAGAGTGAGTTCCTGTTTCCTCATGCCTTATATACCATTCTCTGCCCTGCCATAATACTTCCTGGGATTCAAGGCATGTGTGCTTGCCAAGATAAGGCATGAGATCTCAAGTGATAGGATTAAAGATGTACGCCACCACTGCCTGACCTCTATGTCTAATCTGGTGGCTGGCTCTGTCCACTGATCTTCAGGCAAGTTTATTAGAGTGCACAATGTATCACAAGATGAAGTAACCATCTTGAGCTATAGATGAGGCCCAATACAAAATGATAAACTTTCTCAAAACACGAGATTATTTCATAAGTGGATTGTGTGGTTCCCAAGCATCAACTTTATAGATGCCAAAGTCAAAAGTCTAGAGACTGGTGAGTTTCTCCTCCTGGCTTAGAAGGATGAGAAGACCAGACCACTGCATGGAGAAGCCGTACACACAGGGAAAGAGGCACTTAGGAGGTAAAGAACTAAAGGCATTGGATTTGTAAATAAAGTGCTTGCGTATTTAAATCATAGGGATAAGCAGCACTCTGCTCCCACCTTGTTAGACAATGTACTGGCCACTTCTCAACTCCTCCATCTGGGCCATTGAGGCAGCTCCAGGGATAAAAGCACTTGAGAGCCATTTGTACTCAGGCATGAAGTAATTCTTTTTTAACTCTTTAAATCCCTACATGTCAGAGCAGCTGCCTCATCAGAACTAATTCAGTTGTGAAGGAAGCCATGCTGTTAGTGGTGGCACTATTCCACCTCTAGGAAAGGTTAAAGGAGTTAATACAGGGCTAAGAGGGATTAACACTGGGAAACAGGCTGGGGTAGTGAAGCTGGGAGCGCTGACTACCTGTCAAAGTGAATTCCCTCAAAAGGTAGCTCTTTGCTGCAGCCATGAGTGAGTGAACCACACAAAGAGCATTTTGTTTTTGTCCTTTTTTTTTTTTTTCTGAGCATTTTGTTTTTGAGAAGCAAGTAATGTCATGAAAAAGACAGCATACTTCTGCCCTGCCCCCTTTGTGTGTCCTGGTGAGCACTGGGGTTTGGAAATAGTAAAAGCCATCAGCCAATGCACAGGCTGCAGTTCTGCCCAAACAGGAGCTTGAATGACAGGGCTGGGAACAGCCAAAGCTTGACTCTGGAAGCCATGTAAAACTGGCACAGGCACCCTTTCTAGAGGCCACTTGGGGATGCATGGCTGCTTTCCTGCTATTTTCACTTGGTGGGCTGTGGTCATAGGATGATGTCCACTAGAGATCAGAAAACGGATGTCTCAGAAGAAAACAAGTAGAACCAGGCACACATCTAGGCTACTGCTGGTTGCTGGCATGCCTTAGTTACTCTCCCTGAAACTTAAGATAGATAGGCCCAGGGCCTGTATAGACCCGGCTCTACTGAGTGAGTGGGTAGCTTCAAACAAGTCAGTCTCAACCTAGAATTGCTCTGTCTCACCATGCCTACTCCAAAAACCTGCTAACACGTCCTCTTTCCCTCCTCTCCTATATCCTGCTTTGAGTTTACTGCCTTATTTCCAGCTTAGCAGCCAAAGAAGAACACAGTGTGCTTATGTGAGCAAAGCCTGCCCTCACCTTGTCACCACTTACGATTAGGGAGAAAACAACTGAGAAGAGGTGTCTTTTAGTGAATAATCCTGTTTTGTTGGTGGTTCTGCTTTTAGCAAATGGGAATGGTGAAAAGCAAATGCTATACAGTTGTAAAGTAATACGTGCCTTGGCACTGGTGATAGTACAGAAGTAAATGGAGTGCATCTGGCTGGCCAGCGTGCCTGGGCCCAGTGAGAACTGAGTTTCAACTCAGTGGTTCCACCACCACTAGATATTTCTTGACAGTAATGAAAGAGAAAATGGCAGTATGTATAAAAATGTTGATACTAGCTAGTATTTTAACATGGCAAAAGAAGGTATGTCATGTAAGTTTCCCATCGGTCTGGCAACCTCTGCAAGTCAATGCAACAGTGTGGAAGTTGGTGAGAACTGTTTTTTCAGCATAGCGTTTCATGTTGCAAGAGACAGCACATGCACATACTGCCTTGTTTGTCTTCCCTTTTTTGTGGAGAGGAGGTGGGTTTTGGTTTTTCGAGAAAAAAGGTTTCTCTGTGTATATCCTGACTGTCCTGGAACTCTGCAGGCCAGGCTGACCTTGAACTCACAGAGATCCTCCTGCCTCTGCCTCCTGGGTGCTGGGATTAAAGGCCACCACCCCAGCTCCACTCCGTTGGCTTTGTATAATCCTAATCACCTCCCAGAGGACCCACCCCTGCCTCGCCCCACCCCCATCTAAATATTGGAATAAGCATCTACTCTCCTAATGCCTCACAATATGAATTGGGCCTCAGCATGTAAAGTAATGGAAGGTCACTCAGAATATCTCCAAACCCTGCACCCCACAGATCTTAGCCACATTTCTGAGCTAAGTAGGCTTGCTGTCTACTCCAAAATCACATTGCCTGTTCCCTCATCCCACCTACCAGGAAATTACCACAAAAACATTGTGGTATGTGCTTGTCACAATGCATGCTACCTTCCTTGGGTTCAGGTACCAAAAACAGTTCTAAATAAAAGCCTGATGTTCCAATATTGGGCCCACAGACCAGCACCTGCAACCTCACCACACCCGATCACCAGTGCAGGCTATGGGAGAATAGGTGTTTTTTAGTCTCGAAGGATAGAAAGTATTTTAACTGAGCTGGTAACACAGCTCAGCAGTAGCACACTTGCCTAGCAGGTACATTCCCAGCACTGAAAAGGAAAGAAAGTTTTTGGAGGTGGTATGTACATAATATACTCAACCCTTCTCTTCATTTAGAAATGGGTCATTGCAATCTGGGCTACATAGTGAGACCCTGTCTAAAACAACAGAGATGTTTGTGGTGGAGCTGAAGATGGAACTCAGTAGGCAAAATGTTATGTCCAGTATTCATGAAGCCCTGGGTTCCGTCTCTAGCACAGAATAAACCAAACATGGTGGCATACATCTCTAAGCTCAGGAGGTAGAGGCAGAAGGATTGAAGTTCAAGGTCATCCTGGACTATGTACCAAGTTTAAGGCATAGATGACAAAAAGGGTTAAATTATTCTTTGTATATTTTGATTACCTATTCTTTTTTTTTTAAGATTTATTCATTACAGATGGTTGTGAGCCACCATGTAGTTGCTGGGAATTGAACTCAGGACCTCTGGAAGAACAGTCAATGCTCTTAACCTCTGAGCCACCTCTCCAGCCCTTGATTACCTATTCTTGTATAGGTTTTTTTGTCTGTATGATTGTCTGTGTACTGTATGTATGCAGTGTCCACTGAGGCCAGATGGTGGTTGTGAGCTGCCATGTGGGTGCTGAGAATCAATCAAACCCCTCCTCCAGAAGAACAGCCATAACTCTTAACTGCTTGTCTCTCCAGCACTCCCCACACCCTGTAAGTTACAGTTATCTTCCCCACACCCTGTAAGTTAGTTATCTTCCCCACACCCTGTATGTTACAGTTATCTTCCCCACACCCTGTAAGTTACAGTTATCTTCCCCACACCCTGTAAGTTAGTTATCTTCCCCACACCCTGTATGTTAGTTATCTTCCCCCACACCCTGTATGTTACAGTTATCTTCCCCACACCCTGTAAGTTACAGTTATCTTCCCCACACCCTGTAAGTTACAGTTATCTTCCCCACACCCTGTATGTTACAGTTATCTTAGGCTTCTCACTTAGCAGTGCAGTGTCTGAGTTTTTAACATCATCCAGTGATTTAAGTGAGAAGTCCTGTACCTTGGTTGCATAGCCACTCTAAAGACGTATTCCCATCATTGGTTAACTTTCTAATTAAAATGCAGTTTATTTTCTCCCTCACAGTGGGAGGTGGATCCTTCGCTTCATGCACTCCTCCATTTGCAGGAAAAATGGGGAAATCAAGTGGCAGCTGGCAGCTCTGAGGACAGCACAGAGCCATGGCAACCGCTTCCATCAATAGCTTACTTTCATCTCTGCTCTTAGATTTTCCTCTTCTTGGTCCTAAAGCTGGAAATGTTTTAATTTGGAAAGAACATAATGTGTGGTTGCTATGTCAGTTGGCATCTGCACACTTCCTTAATGGGCTTGAAAGGTCATACAGAAAACTATTAGAGAATCAGCTAAGTTTAGAAATGAGGGAGCTCTGAAGAGCTTTCATGCCTGCTCCTCACGTGGCTGAGGGGCCCACTGGCACCCAGGGATCCGTCTAGTCTTCATGGAAGTTACAGCTGTGTGGATTGCTTCCTCCTGGCTGATTCAAGGGTTTGGAACAGAACTGTGGGGTTGGAACCAGACTGGCAGACCCTTTAGGGGGATTGCTTTAGATATGTCTCTTTCTCAAGACCCAGTGCATTTGTCTGCTAGAGCTGCCGGAACAGCGCCTTGCACTGGCAACTTAAGTAATGAATTGTCACAGTACTGGGGGTTGACTTAAAGATCAAAGTTTTGCTGGGGTTGGTTTCCTCTGAGGCCTCTTAGCTTGTCGATGCCTGTCTTTGGCCTGTAATTTCACATCTGGTAGGTGTCTGACCAGAGTATCTTAGGCCCCCACTAATGACTTCATTGTAACCTAATTACCTCTTGGGGGAGAATGGTGGAGGTGTTGGTTTTGGGTTTTTCCAGACAGGGTCTCTCTGTGTAGCCCTGGCTAGCCTGGCTAGCCTGGTTCAAGACCAGGCTGGCCTTGAACTCACAGAGATCCTCCTGCCTCTGCCTCCCAAGTGCTGGGATTAAAGGCATGCACCACCACATCCAGGAAGTGCCATCTCTAAGTGCATATATTTCCATCAGTTCTCAACATGTGGGTCGCAACCCCTTTGGGGATGGAATGGCCCTTTCACGGAGGTCACCTAAGGCCATTAGAAAACACAGGTGTTTACATTACAATTCATAACAGTAGAAAAATTACAGTTACAAAGTAGCAAGATAATTTTATGGTTGGGGGTCACCACAACATGAGAAACTGTATTAAAGAGTTGCAACATTAGGAAGATTGAGAACCACACTGGTTTAGGCCATTATGTTGTACATCCCTTCGAAAAACTGACTCAGGGACCACCTCTTCCCATGTGAGTTCCTATGTGCAACTGCCCTGTTGTGTTTGGAAATACTTCTGTAGATGTCTATGGCGTCTCTCAACCTCATCCCTTTCTCCTGTGATGGTCCTGAGCCTTGGGAGGAGGGTGTGTGATACAGTGTCCCATTAGAACTGAGAACTCTAGTCTCTTACTCTCTGACCTTGACCAGTTTTGAGACTGTGTTCATTGCCATCTATTGCAGAAAGAACCTCTGGGATGCAGGCTGAGAGATGCACTGACCTATGGGTGTAAGGATAAGTCGGTACCTCTGCCCCTCGCCACAGGCTCTAATTATAGTGCCAGATGAGTTTGCATCTCTTGGAGCAATCCTTAAATGCAATCACAAGTAGTTGCTACTTCCATTCATACACTATTGCAGCAGTGAGCGTATCTCACCAAGCCAGTTGTTAAAGCTTGTAGAGGTTGGTTAAGATTGGTGTTTAGGGCTGGGAGGTTGGTGGTGCACGCCTTTAATCCCAGCACTCGGGAGGCAGAGGCAGGCGGATCTCCGTGAGTTCGAGGGCAGCCTGGGCTGCAGAGTTGGAGGAAGCCATTTACTTCATTCTTCTGCAGTGTGCGCAGCACCTCCCAGTGCTGTATGAGCCGCCAGGTAAGATGAGTATTAGCTTAATGATCACATCAAGTTCTGGAGGATAACCAATAGCCGTGGCAATAGCTTGTATTGTTGGCAACTCCAAAAGAGGGAGCCCACTCCTGGCACTAGGCTTTTTGTTTGATAGCCTGTTCTAGGAGGACATTGTCCCCACACTTTAGGGTAGCTCCGTTTGAACTTTGTATATGTGTATGTATATATTTTAGGAAAATTCTATGATAGTAGGTTTCCATATGACTTTTTTAAAGGTCATTAGCGTTAGTTATCCCTTCCACCTATCAGTCTCCCACTGAACCTGGACTGACTGGCCACAAGTCCCAGACACACACACACACACACACACACACACACACACACACACACACACACTCTCTCTCTCTCTCTCTCTCTCTCTCTCTCTCTCTCACACACACACACACACACACACACACACCACTAGAATTGCAGGTATGTCACACTGCACACAGCTTTTACATGGATACTAGAGATTCAACTCAAGTCCAAATGCTTGTGTAGCCAGTACTATACCAACTGAGCCATCTCTGAAGCCCCCAGCCCCTACTAGTGTATGTGTGTGCTTGCATGCAAGTGGGCCTGTGGAGACCAGAAAATGTCAGGTGTCTCCCTCATCACTCTCCGCCATACTTTTTGAGACAGGTCTCTCTGGTCAGCCCCTGAGAGCCTCCTGCCTTAGCATTGGGATTGCAAGCATTCACCACCATGCCAGGCACTAGGGATACAAATTAAGGCCTCCATGTTTGTACAGCAAGCACTTTACCTACAGAACCATCTCCTTAGCTACTGTCCCTGTTGATTTTTGTGGTGCTGGAATTGAACTCAGAGCTGGGCACATGCTCAGCAAGTACTCTACCACTGACCAATGCCCCAACTTAATGCTGTCTCTTTCCAGGAGGAAATATGTGGAGGGCTAACAATCCTGAGCATCAACTCTGGCTGCCGTCTTGGGTTTTAACTGTGTCCTCGAACACCCTGCAGCACACTTCATTAGCATTGAGCAACAGCCAGGAACAAACCAAGTCCCTGGCCATCACAGCAAAGGGTGAAGGAATGGGGAGAATGAAGAGGAAGAAAACTGGGGGAAGAAAGAGAGGAGAGGGTGAAGGTACTGGTCTCCAGTGTGGTGACAGAGTGAAAGGGGCCCAAGGGGGCAGAATCCTTAAGGAGAGTGCGTGTGTTACAGAGCATAGGTGGAGGCCATGCCAGGAAGGCATGCCTCAGACAGCACTGGCCTCTACCCTCAGCCTCTAGTGAGGAGCTCTAAGCCCCTGAATGTCTGGCTTGGCAGGAGAATTCGTTTACTGGAGTCATTCACTGGAGATGGCTTTGCTATGTGGCTTGATGTCGGGCTGAACACCACTGAGTTCTAGCTTCAGTCCCTATACTCATGTTTTGACCATGGCCTGTTACATGAATTTCCACTTAGGATATCATGTAGGTGCTCAAAGTGTTTCAGACTTTGGAGCATTTCCAGAGTGTAAGTTTTTAGATGAGGGCTTTAGAACCTGCATTGTAGCAATTTTTAAATTATTACTTAGTGGTGTCAGGTACACTGTTGTACAACCAGCCCTCTACTTTCAATTTGTATATTCCACCAAACAGCACTGTGGATATAAAGTGTGTGGGTAATGTGGGTCAGGGTTAAAAACATTTCAGGCCAATGAAGTTTTCAAAAGATATACATATTACTAATTAGTTGGGATACCAAATCAAAACCACAGTGAGGTAATCCCTGCACCCCCATTAGGGTGGCAGTATCAACTGAATGGGAATTCCTGGAAACAGCAGTGTGTGCAAAGCTGCTGAACCATTAGAACCTCAGCAGTGTGGAGTGGTCCAAAGCCTGATTACAGTTCTTCTCCAAACAGCCAACCTTTGGAATGACAAAACCCTATTTTCCACTAATCAAAGGGCTGCCTATGGATGCTGTCAGATGACATCTGGGGCTGAGAGTGGAGATTTCCCTGCTTGGCCACTCTTCAAAGGGCTTTGATTTATGACTCTGTCTTGTTACATAGCTTATGAAGCTACTTCCAGGTGGGAACTTAGTGTTTAGGGTGACCTGAACCTGTTCCCTGGTTATAGCTGGCTCCAGAATAATCCCTCTCCCTTTGAGATCAGATCTGTGGTTTTGCATCCACAAACAAAAGAACAAAATGAGATGGTGGCTGGGGGTGCAGCTCAGCTGGTTGAGTGCTTACCCAGCATGCATGAAACCCTGGGCTCAGTCCTCATCACTACATAAGTGACATGTGATGACACATGCCTGTAATCCTAGCACTTGATAGGTTCAGGCAAGACGATCAGAATAGCAAGGTCACATCTCCAGTTGAAGTAAGCCAAGGATCTATGAGACCCACTTTCAAAAAACTGTCAAAGATGGAGAAACTGGAACCCTTGTTGACTGCTGATGAGAATGTAGAATGGTGCAGCCACTTTAGAATAAATGGTCACTTTCATTTCAAGGATGTAGCTCAAAGGATTAAAAGCAAGGTCTCTATTCATCAGGGTTCTCTAGAGGCAGAACTGGTAGATGAATATATACATACATATGTATCTATATATACATACATATATGTATATACATATATACCTATAAATGGGGTTTATTAGAATGGTGCACAGGCTGTGGTCCNGCTAGTCCAACAATGGCTTTTTACCAATAGAAGGTCTTAAATATGATCACCACTGATGTTCTCTTAATTGATGTTACATTATATGATAAATCAAAGACAGAAGTCACAAATACCTGTACAAACACATTCTTAGCAAAATATGACAGAAATACTCGTGTAAGTTTTAATCCTTGTCTCTGCGAATGGTCACTGTGGTATTTCTTAGCTGGTATTTCTAACTACCTTCCTCCACTACCCACTCTGCATTTCCTCCATCCTCAGCAGGTCTTGATTTTTCCTGGAGGAGTAACCCATACCTTCATTCCTGAAGGGTCTGTGCCCTTTGTCATCCTTCCTGGATCAGGCTGTTGTAGTTTCCCATTGACTTTAATCACAGGACATGGTAGCACCAAGAGACCCTAAAGGATCTCCTGTACTCCAGACATAATCTATCTTCCTCCACTGGGAGAAGCAATCCAATTTCCCCTTGGTAATCTGGATCAGTCACCCCTCTTAATATTGTTATGTCTTTCTTAGCCTGTTGGTTTAAGGGCATCACATGCCCACAGAGGCCAGGGAGAAGTCTGAGCTTCCAATCCAATGGAATGTTTGTTGCGTCTCCTGGCAGGAGCACTTCTCCATCTGGAACAAAAACTTGTAGGCCAGCAGAACTTAAGGTTGCAGGAACAGGAAGCAACAATGTTCCTAGTGGGTCACCAAGGGTGATAGTGGGTGGAAGCATTTCCTCTTCCACCCCTTGATTCCTGGACCTGTGGATCCTGGCTATGGGAGAAACTACCATATATTGGATGCTGATTCAAAGCATATACTGCCTTAAGAAGAANCTGCCCCAGCTCTCCAGGCTGTTGCCACCTAATTGGTGCCGTAGCTATGTCTTTCTTCAAAAGGCCATTCCANCTTTCTGTCAGGCCAGAGGCTTCAGGGTGGTGGAGGACATGGTAAGAGCAGTGGATTCGATGATTGTGGGCCCACTGTTGCACGTCTCTGGTGTGAAGTGAGTTCTTNGGTCAGAAACAATACTGTGTGGAATACTATGTCTGTGGATCAGGCATTCTGTCAGTCTAAATCGTTAAATGCGGGAAAGGGCAATCCATAGCCAGAATAAGTTTCTGCTGCACCTTGTTACGGTGCTTTGTCCTTTCCACAGAGGAAGTGGCCAGTGTAATCAATCTGCCACCAGGTTGCTTAGCTGGTCACTCCGGGGAATGGTGCCATATTAGGGACTGTTGATCTCTGGCAGACTGATACTCAGCAGCTGCTCAGTCAGATTAGTTTTGCTGAGTGGAAGTCCATGTTGCTGAGCCCACACATAACCCCCATCTCTGCCACCATGGCCACTTTGTTCATGGGCCATTGGTCAGTGACAGGGATGGTTGGGGGGAAAGAGACTGACTGTCCACAGAATGGGTCATCCTACCTACTTGATTAATGAACTCCTTCTCAGTTGAAGTCACCTTTGGGTGAGCATTTACATGGGACACAAGTATCTTCACATATTCATTTGGAAAGAACTATCCAAATACTTCTTCCCCAGATGTCTTTCTCACCAATTTTCCAATCATGCTCTTTCCAAGTCCCTGATCATCCAGCCAATCCATTGGCCACAGCCCATGAATCAGTGAACAATCACACACCTGGCCATTTCTCCTTCCAGAAAAAACGTATGACCATGTGTATTGCCCCAAGTTCTGCCTATTGTGAAGATTTGTGTCTTTCAGGGTTGTCTCAGAAAGGGGCTGTAATGCTCAGCTGTCCACTTCTGGGTGGTGCCTGCATAGCATGCAGAACCTTCAGTAAACCAGGCCCTAGTTTTCTCTTCCTCAGTCAACACCCCATAAGACTACAGGTGCACACTTGGCAGCAGATGGCATTGTAACGGGTAGAAAACAGAGGCATTTGGGCAAATTCTTCATGTAGCTTGCTTGTGCCTTCAGGGCCTACTCTGACTGGATCTTGTATATACCACTTCTACTTGATAATAGATTGCTGCTGTGCACGGCCTACTTTACAGCTTCTGTTGAGTAGTATGCTGTGGCAGATGGTAATTTAGCTCTCTGTATACAACCACATGGCCTACATTTGCAAAGACTCATGCAGCTGATATTTGCAGGTAATCATTTATATTACCAGGAAAAGTAAATGGTATGCATTTAATCTCCCTTTCTTCTATTTTTTTTTTCTTGAGACAGGGTTTCTCTGTGTAGCCCTGGCTGTCCTAGAACTTACTCTGTAGAACAGGCTAGCCTTGAAATCAGAAACCCACCTGCCTCTGCCTCCTGAGTGCTGGAATAGAGTTGTGTGCCACCACCACCAGGCTTCACAGAAATTCTTGAAGCATCAAATGGCACATTCTCTCTCAATGTGGATTCTAGCTGCTTAAAATTTTTCGATTTGTGTGTTTGTCCTAGAGTGCTTCTAGAGGCCAGGAACTAAACAGGGCAGTAGACTGGGGAGAGGCCGTAAAGAAGGGAGGGTAGTAGCCTTGTGTGATATGAATAGGTGGGTGTTGGAGGTGGGGAGCTAAGCCGCTGGCATGGGTGTGGGGGAGGGGCTGGAGGAAGGTTAACCAATGTTAAGGAAATATGAAAATGTGGTATGTAAACCTACTATTTTGTAAGCTAATTTAAAAACATTTTTTTTAAAAAAGGTTGGACAGAGGTACCCTGCATGGATCGTCAAAAGCCAATTCTAGAGCCAGTAGTGGTGATGCAGGCATGGTAACACCTTTGATCCCAGCCCTCAGGAGGCAGAGGCAAGTGAATCCCTGAGTTTGAGGCCAGCCTGGTCTACAAAGTGAGTTCTAGGACTGCCAGGGCTACACAATGAATCCCTGTCTTGAAAACAAAACAAAAACCAACTAACAAACAAACAAGCCCATTCTAAGGAGGTCATCAGCCTTGAGGAAAGCCTGCTGTCCTGCTGAATGGATGTGTAGTCAAACTACTTTCTAAATGTTCATGTTTACACTGTGAGTGGATCAGTGCTACTCTCAGCCTTGGTCAGAGAAGCTTCCGTTTACAGTGGCCAACAGTTAACAGTCATAACTGGTTAATGTGTTGAAATGAGACTGTTGAATGCTCAGCCCTAAACAGGACAGCACTTCTAAGGCTCGGGAACACGGTGAAGACAGGGCAAAAAGAATGTAACAGCTTCAGGATGGGAAGGAGTCTATGAACCAGTTTTCTGAACATTTATGGTTGCTGTACTCAGGAACTCAGCACAGGATGGAGCCCAGCCATATTCTATCATGGGTGGGGGAGGGAGTCAAGACCCCCCCCCTCAGATCTACTGATTAATAGTTGGCTGGGGATATCAATCTTTTTCTGTTTTAAAAGGTTTACTGTATATTTTTAAATTTATGTGTCTGTGTCTGCATGTATACACCTGTGTGTTTTTATGTGCTTGTGTGTGTAGATGACCACAGAGGCCAGAAGAAGTTATTAGATCCCCTAGAACTGAATTGTGATGTGTGTGCTAGGAAACGAACTCAGGTCCTGCAAGAGCAGCAAGAGCTCTCAACCCCAGGGTCATTGCTTTAACCTTTTTAAATCTTTGTTTTTTCCCCTTTGGGAACAGGGTCTCACTATGTAGCCCTGGCTGGAACTCACGATGGAGTTCCATAGACAGGTGGAACTCAAAGAGAATCACAGAGATCTCCTGTCTCTGCTAGGATTAAAGGTGTGCCCCGCCAGGTCTGACAAGTCAGTCTTTAGTGCTGTAGCCACTGGTAAGTTGCCCTTGTTACAGCAAATAACCACTCCCATGCTTGTGCAAGCATCTCTTAAACACAGGAGGGCCCTGTCTCTGTCTCTCTTTCTCTGTCTCTGTCTCTCTTTCTCTCTCTCTCTCTCACACACACACACATGACATGAAAATAAAAAGGTTTCCAGGACCCTGTTAGGTGATTCAAAACCACCTGTAATTCCAGCTCCTGAAGATTTGATGCCCTCTTCTGGCCTCCACAGGCATGCGCGAATATGGGATATGTTAACACATATGCATACATGTAAATAAAAATAAACCTTAAAATATTAGAAGATTAAATCCTTTAAAAAATAAAAGGGCCATGCCGGGCAGTGGTGGCGCACGCCTTTAATCCCAGCACTCAGGAGGCAGAGACAGGCAGATCTCTGTGAGTTCAAGGCCAGCCTGGTCTGTAGAGCAAGTTCCAGGACAGCCAGGGCTACA
>LZPO01099512.1:2280542-2292446 GCA_001675575.1 Neotoma lepida | reverse complement strand
AGGCGGATCTCTGTGAGTTCGAAGCCAGCCTGGGCTACTGAGTGAGTTCCAGGAAAGACACCAAAACTACACAAAGAAACCCTGTCTCGAAAAACCAAAAAAAAAGAATTTGCAGCCTCTTAAAGTTGTGAGTGCATGCCTGTTTGCTTGGAAAATCCTTTAACTTTTTATTTATGTGTGTGTATGCCTGTCTTTGTGTGCAGTGCCCACAGACACCAGAAAAGGGCATCAGATACCCTGGAACTGGAGTTACAGGCAGTTATTAACTGCCTGATTTGGGTACTGGAAACTGAACCCAGGTCCTCTGCAGGAGCAGCAAGTGTTCTTAATCACTGTACCATCTCTGCAGCCCTCTATTTGAAATGTTTAATTCATAACATGGACCCAAACTAAACAGTAAGCTAATAAGGCCACCTTGGATCTATATAGATGAGACTACTTCCTGTACTCTGCAGAGGCTGACTCAAGCATGACTCTGGTGATAGCCCTGGCTTGTGCACTGATGTTTTGGAGGACTGTGGTCCTCAACCTGGGGAAGTCTGAGTCAGGGAGAGAGGTCCATGCTATGCCCAGTCACCACCAACCCAGCAGAAACTGAGTTTTCCTCAGTGAATCTCATGAGCCACCTTGTCTGTCTGTCTGTCTGTCTGTATGTGCACATGAATGCAGATGCCCACAGAAGCCAGAGGCTTCAGTCCCCCTTGCAGCTGTAGATGCAGGTGGATGCTGGGAATTGAACCCAGGTCCTCAGAAAAAGTCGTCCATACTCTTTAACTGCTGCCCCATCTCCCCAGCCCTGTCATCTTATTACCTGTATAGTGTGTCTTCTTAAATAACTTTCAGTTTTAATTTCTTCTGTATTGCTAATCACACAGTACAAATGGACTGTTAGCAAAACATTATAACTCAAGCGTTTGCACCCTCACCCAGGTTCTGGCCTTGCTGTCTCAGCTCTTCTTTGTCCTTATGTTGGAGATGTCTCTTGCGAACAGTGTCTGTGGATTTTGTTTTCTGATATAATCTGAAACCTTGAAATTTTAGTGCATTTATGATTAATGTAAACATTGAATAATTTTGGTTTAAATCTTCTTTTGTGATCTCTATTCCTTTGTTTCTTTTCTCTCCTCCTTTAAGTGCTTTTAAACAGACAGTCTTTTATCATTCCTCTCTCCTTTAGATTTGGGAGTCATACATTTCACTTTTTTTATTAAATATTTATTTTTGTTTAATGTGAATTGGTGTTTACCTACATGTGTGTCTGTGAGGGGGTGTTGGGTCCCCTGGAGCTGGAGTTACAGACAGTTGTGAGCAGCCATGTAAGTGCTGGGAATTGAACCTAGGTCCTCTGGAAGAGCAGTCAGTGCTCTTAACCATTGAGCCATCTCTCCAGCCCACACTTCACTTTTATTCTTTTTTTTTTTGTTTTTTTGTTTTTCAAGACAGGGTTTCTCTGTGTAGCTTTGGCGCCTTTCCTGGAACTCACTTGGTAGCCCAGGCTGGCCTGAAACTCACAGAGATCCGCCTGCCTCTGCCTCCCGAGTGCTGGGATTAAAGGCATGCACCACCATCGCCCGGCTCACTTTTATTCTTATAGAAGCTTCTTCAGGTACTACCAGAGTTACCCTTATTCCTCAGATTAAAAACTTAGTTTACAATGACATTTTGGCTACCAGTGGGCCACATATATGATGACTCCCCTAAGACCTATCTGCCTAGTATGCACAAGGACATCTAGTAATATTTGCATAACAATGAAATTCCTCTCATCTCACAATTCTCAGAAAATACATCTGTAATTAAACAACACTGTCTTTGTGGAAAAATTCAAGGACTTTGGACATTTTTCACTTCAGCTTTTTTCACTTATTGCTGTCATCTGTTACAGTTGGATCTTTTTAGGACTCTACACATTCTGACTGTCCACATAAACCATTTTATTTTCCACTTGTAGTTTTGAGTGTGAAGTTTAGGCTGTATGTAGAGTTGCTTTCTTGTCTAGAGTTGCTTTCCTTTAGTAATATTTTAATACAACAAAACCTTTAAATTGTGTAACTGTGTCACTTTGCCAATTCTTTTGTTTTTGTTAGAAGCTGGTAAGGAGGACAGAGTTTTGCTGGGTAGCCCAGGCTGGCCCTGTAGACGAAAGTTTGTCTGTTCCCGATCTCTGATCCCGTCCGGCTCCCACGGCGCTTAGACCCAAATAAACACACAGAGGCTTATATCATTTTTAAACTATGGCCCTGGCAGGCTTTTCACTATCTACCTCTTACATCTTAAATTAACCCATTTTATAAATCTATGTCGCCACGTGTTCCACGTGGCTTTACCTGTGTGTTGTTACATGTTGCTTTCTAGATGGCAGAATGGCGTCTGCCCAGCTCTGCTCTCTGCTTCTCTTCCCCTAGTTCGAATGTCCCGCCTAACCTTATTCTGCCTCACCATTGGCCAAACAGCTTTATTTATCAACCAATCAGAGCAACACATTTTTAGAAAGACATTCCCATCAGGCCCAGAACTCAGAATCCTCCTGCTTCAGCCCTTGAAATGCTGGAACTACAGATGTGAGCCTGTATCTGATTCTTTATAAAAGTGAATTGGTTCTGTTCTGGGTGATGCTGGCTGGGGTTTGAGCCCATCTGATCCCAAGCCATAGAAAGCTTAGGATAACAGCCAATGTAAAATCCTTGTTGTTGTTTGGGTTTTTTGTGGTTTGTCTTTTGTTTTTTGAGTTTTTTGTTTTTGTTTTTGAGACAGGGTTTCTCTGTGTAGCCCTGGCTGTCCTGGAACTCACTGTGTAGACCAGTCTGACCTTGAACTCAGAGATCTGCCTATGCCTGCCTCAGCCTCCCGAGTGCTGGGATTAAAGGTGTATGCCACCCACGCACAGCTGTCTCCAAAATCCTATTGACACCTACTTGAGTGCTTGCCTGGGTTTCACTGCTGACTGTAGAAACAGCTCTGATCACAGGTCGGTTCCTCCTCCCCATTTCTAGACATGTTTATGGCCTTTTCTGTTTCCTTTGGTGTTCTTCCACTTTTTGGTTTTTCGAGACAGGGTTTCTCTGTGTAGCTTTGTGCCTTTCCTGGAACTCACTTGGTAGCCCAGGCTGGCCTGGAACTCACAGAGATCCGCCTGCCTCTGCCTCCCGAGTGCTGGGATTAAAGGTGTGTGCCACCACCGCCCGGCGCCCAGACACTTCTTAAGTCTGGTGTCTCTTCAGTTCTGGAAACTCCTTCATCATTAATTTCTGAGTCATCTTCAGTTCTGATTCTCTCGTTATCTTCATCTTATTCCTGTTAACCTCATTGTATTAATGATGTTTATTTCTAGTTCCATTTGTTAATTCCTAAATCTGCAAGGTCATTTTCCCTCACTTGTTAATCATGTATCTCTGTAAACGGGCAGGAAGTCCTTACCTGTGTCCATGGAGTCTGAGTCTCTGCTTGTCTCCGCCTGTCCCTGGTACTAGTGCTTTATTTTCCCGAGAGCCTTAGGAGGCTAGACAGGTGTTCTACCACACTGAGCCATTCCCCAGCCCACGTGGTTATTTATTTATTTTTTACTGTTTCTAATTTTTAAGATTACATTTATTAAAAAAAATTACATTTATTATTTGATTGCTTGGGAATTGGGATGTGCCACAGTGCACAAGTGGAGGTCAGAGGGCTACTTTCAAGAATTTGTTCCCCCTACCACCATGAGGATCCTAGTAGTCTTATCTCAGGTCACCATGCCTGGTGGCAAGTACCTTTTCCCACTGAGCCATCTGGGAAATTGTTATATTGTTCTTCCTGTGGGGATTTCTCAGGACTGAATACATATACTTTCTCCAAACTAGATATGTGCTTTCACCTACCTCTGCCAGCTGCCTTAGGGCCTTGTTGTAGCAAAAACCCATCTATTTGGAGTTCCTGAAACCTTCTGACTGGTGGAATTGGAGGCTGTGAATTCACAAGAGGGCTGTGCTATGATTACTTCTCCTTGGTGAGGACACCTGCAGTCAGCCTTCAGCTTGCAAAGAGATTCCCATGGTGCTAGATTCTGCCAAATGCTTTCAGGGCAAGAACAATTACCATCCTCAGGCAAGACTTCTGGGTTCAGCTGCACACGATGGTGTCTAGCGTTCATCGTTGTTTTGGCATCACATTGTTGCTTTAAGGAAACAGCCCAAATTGGGTATAGTGGTACACCAGAAATCCCAGATACGTGGATGGCTGAGACAAGAGAATGGACGGACGGTTTGTTGAAAGCCAACTTGAACTAAAGACCATTGTCTCTTATTTAGAGAGAGAGAGAGAGAGAGAGAGAGAGAGAGAGAGATGGCTCAGCCCTTAAGGACTAAATTCATCAACCCCCCCCCAAAAAAAACCTTTTTAAAAACTTTTTTTTTTTTTGGTTAGCCTTTTTAGTACTTCTCCAAGAGAGGAGGGTTGGTCCAAATGTGACAGATCATAGTTTGAGGTTGGAAGTTGACTTTTTCTTTTCCTTTTTCTTTTTTTGTTTTTTTCAAGACAAGGTTTCTCTGTGTAGCCCTGGCTGTCCTGGAACTCACTCGGTAGCCCAGGCTGGCCTCGAACTCACAGAGCTCCGCCTGCCTCTGCCTCCCAAGCTCCGGGATTAAAGGCGTGCGCCACTATACCTGGCTATGTATTTATTGTTTTGAAACAGAGACTGTCATTGAACTGTGTCATCATGCCTGGACGCTAGGGATCTGAACATCAAGCCCTCGTGCTTCAGAGTAAAGGGCAAAGGTGCTTCACTGACTGAGCCATCTCTCCAACAATATGTTCCAATATGTTGATAGATTTTGTTTTTAGTCTAGCTAGATTTTTCTTTTAGAGAACTTGAAATTCATTACTGAATGTACACACATATACACATATGTTTATATGACACACACATACACACTCATTCATCTGCTATGTAAGTAGGCTTTCTGGAGTTCACAGCTTGCATGCATGGATGAGATGCAGCATTCAGCATTATACTGGGCAAATGTCCATAATGTACCAGACACAAAGGGGAGACCATGAGAGGACCTGCTCAGGACCTCCAGCTGTACCAGAACCACTGGCGTTTAATGTTAAAGCAATGATCACATTTGGATGTTGGGTTGCATCGAAAAATCCCCCACAGGTTCACCTGATTACCTGCTAACAGTGCTCTTTGGAAGGTTGTGGGGTCTGCCTGGAGGAAGTGGGTGACTAGGGTAGGTCTTTGTAGGTGATGTCTTCTTCTCATTTTGGCTTGCTCTCTCTGCGTCCTGATCCACAGACTCCCACCACCAGAGACAGGAGTTGCTCTGCCATCGTTTCCTCCCTGTCACAGAGAACTGAAATCCCTCAGAAGCTGTGAGTTGAGATGACGTACTTCCTTTAAATTGTGTTTTTCACGGTGACACAGAAGCAACTCCTGCAGTTGTCCATAGTTACAGGCTGTGGTCTCTGCTCTGGCTAACCAGGTAGGGCAAGCCACAACTTGTCCCCAAGCATCTCTCTGCCAGGAGGCAATGAGATGTCCACCTTACAGAGTTGTTTGTAGTCTGTTTTGTTCCCACAATGTGTCATGTACCATATACGTGGACAAAGCGTCAACAACTGTAGCATGATTCTAATTGGTATCAGGGTAAATGCTGAAAGATCACAGAGACAAAGGAACAAGCCACAGCCACCTCTCACCTCACCAACTCCTCAGCTGAAAGGAAGGAGCTCCTGTCTCCTCCCACCTTATCCTTTCTCCGCCTAGCCATATCACTTCCTATCTCAACTTCCCTAGTGCTGGGATTAAAGGTGTGTGCCACCACTGCCTGGTCTCTATGGCTAACTAGTGGCTGGCTTTACCCTCTGATCTTCAGGCAAGCTTTATTTGTTAGAGCACACACAAAATATCGCCACAAAGGACTGATAGGAAAAGGGGTGGAAAACTCAACAGCTTCAAGCCCGAGTTGAAGAAAATGAAGACACAGAATAAGAATAACCTGTTAACCGAAGACCACTGAGGATAGTAACGTTTCCTACGAACCCAGTCAGTTCCCTGCCTCATCTCTAAGACTCTCGATGTGGAGTCATGTGCAAGGAAGATATAGGCACATGCTGCACTGGGAACCCAGCACTCCATGCAAATGTCTGAGGGGACCCCGGGCAGGCTGCCAGGTTGTCCAGCTTGCCTTAGGATGTTATAAAAATTTACTTATATGAATACAGCTGTAATGGAAGTGAATGACACATGATGAAAGGGAAGACCCTGGAGAGCAGTGTCACAGAAGAGGGCTTGTATCATATAGACAATCTCCTGTGTGAGTGGCCAGCTGGAAGCAAATGAAAGCCCTAATCACATGCTGTCTTATACCTGCTACATGGGAAGATACTCACAATGTTGCCATATCAGCAGACAGGATGAGGAGTATCAGGAGCTGGCCTGCTGTTAGGCGTTCCTGTCACCATCATGCATATGTTCTGACCCATCTATTCCCAGAGCTGATTGGTGACACACTGTTTTGTACCAAAGACAAGCCATCCGTGGTGGCACTATGCACTGACCAGTCTGAGGGCTGCCGCATACCCACCAGCTATCATGAGCACTCAAGCACAGTCGCCCAAAGACACACAAACAGCCACGTTGTCATGGCACTGTATCCAGAGCACAACTTAGAAGGCACAGTGGTGTCAGTTAGGGCTATACACAGGACATAGCTGCCATAACAGATAAATACCAAGACCAAATTAGGTGGTGACTAGATGGGGACTGTGGAAGGGCACAGTTCCCCAGTGGTTTTAAATAGGACTGGGACAGAATGGGGAACTTTAGATGTCCTTCTGCCCCCAAGACCCACTGCATCTGTCTGCTTAAATGGTGAACTCTGGCGGTACTGGAGGCTGGAATCAAAGGTGAAGGAGTCCACAGGGTTGGTTTCTGCTGAGGCCTTGCCTCAGCTCCAACACCTGCCTCCCAGTGTGTGTTCAAATGGACGCCTGTTGTTAGGCCCACCCTAGTAACTTCATCTTAGCTTTTTTCTCACTGAGCCATCTTGACAGCTCCTTTTCATCTTTTAAAAGACCCATTTGGAAGCTGGGCACAATTAGTGCAGGCCTGAAATCCCAGCTAGTACTTGGGACTGAGGCAAAAGGCCTAACAGGTTTGAGGCCAACATGAGCTATGTAGAAAGACTCAAAGTTTAAAAAAAAAAATGCCAGGGAGTGAAAGGTCTTGGATGTGGGTTCAAGGGAACACAGCATGAAGAGTATTAGCTGTATTGTTGGAAGTAAGGAGTTTACTAGAAACGTTATTAATGCTGTAGCTAGAAAACAGAATGGTGGGGCCTCTTTAGAGTGCCAGACCCAAGGGCAGACAGATGGGGAGGAGGCTCTGAGAAGGAATCAGGCCCATGTGGAGCTCTCTGAGGATGGAACCTGCAGCCAGGTGCTCTGAGTCCCAGACAGGGCACAAGGAAAGATGGGGAGCTGCATGGGTGGCTGCATGGGTGGCTGCATGGGTGGCTGCATGGGTGGCTGCATGGGTAGCTGCCAGTGCCTGTGATGTAAACTCACTGCCTGCAAATCTGCTGACTCAAGATTTAGTAGGTGAGTCGGTGCCTGTTGGTATCTGTGAGAGGGGAAGGGCTGCACAGGTGCTGTGGCCTGAGCAGCAGCTGCATCCTCACATGCAGGGCATGTGACACATCCTCTGACCCAACACCAGAGACAGAGTGACTGACAGATCCCTGTAGCTTGCTAGCCATCCAGCTTAGTCTGACTGGCAAGATCCAGGCCACTGAGAGACCGAATTTCAAACAAGGAAGGCTGCTGAAATGGCTCAGCAGGTAAATGCTCTTGCTGTGCAAGTCTGCAGATCTGAGTCAGTGTCTGGAAGCACAGAAAGTCAGACGTTTCACATACTGTTTAATTGCAGCACTGCTACGGTGAGATGCTGTGGACCAGCTAGTGTGGAACACGCAGAGTGGCAGAACAAGAGACCCCACGTGAACATGATGGAGTGAGAGAACCAGCTCCTAAATGTTGTCCTCTGATATCTTCGTGTGTGTCATGATCTGTGCATGCCTACACTCATACACATACAACACCCACACACAACAATACTGAAATAAAAATGGGAGGGGGTGTAGACTGCTCTTTGGAAAGGACGCAGCTCACAGCCGTCTGTAACGTCAGTTCCAAAGGACCCAACACCCTCTTCTGGCAGCCATGGGCACTGCATGCACATAGTGCGCAGACACACATGCAGGCAAACACTCATACACATAAAATAAAAATAAACCTCCTAAGACAAAACAAAAACAGTTGGGTGGCTCCTGAAGAATGACACCCAAGGTTGACCTCTGCTCTCCACATACACACCAGAAATACAGAAGGCTAGGAGTACAGGCCAGCTCACTGGAGCTCACTGGCCTAGCATGTGCAAGGCCCCAACTCCCATCCCCAGTGCCATGGAGAAGCAAAACAACATGTGACTAGTGTGAGGGAGTTGTTTTTCTGAACTGGCAAGTCAGTCAGGCTGTCACTCCTGTGATTGTAGCCCTGCTGTGTCATGACAGTTTAGGATCTGGGATGTGTCACTCATGAGCCTTGTTGGCTGATGCTTCATGAGTCCCAGAACCAAACAATGCATTTGATCCGTTTTTTCCTCCATTTCCTTAATTGTTTGCATGTGAAATAGGCCTCTTGTGTCTGCTGGGCACCTGCTGGTTGCTATCAGAGTGGGCAAGTTCATGAAACCTGGGAAAGGGGCACTGGTCCTAGATGGAAGCTACTTGGGACACAAGTCATAGTAAATAAAGGACATTGATGACACCTCAGACCACTCCCATAGCTAAGGTCTGGTGGCTATCTCTCAGGGTGACAGATTGAGGGAAAGAGGGCGCAAGGTCAAGTTTGAGGAGCAATACAAATCAGGCAAGAATAGGTGGTTCTGGAATCTTTGGTTTTAGGTCTATTTTTGTTTCAATCAAAAAAGTCAAAGATAAGAGAAAAAGTAGCTCACTCAGCTCTTGTAACTGAGTGTGGAATGGATGGCTTGATGGATGTGGAGAGCGGCTGGGTCTGCTCTAGGCCTCTGTGCTTGTGCTTCCAGGTGAGACTTGGTTTCTCCACTTTCTGATCAAGTCTGGACCTTAGTTACTCCTGTCTAACTGCTGAGTCTGCCTCAGCACTAAACAGGTGCCTGGCCATCTGCCAGCACTACAGGAGGCTCAAACTGATAGCTTGTATTTGTACCAGTAAACAATGACCTGTGAATATATCAAATCACTTCAGGAACATGGGCTTGTCAGTCACACCAAATGGAACCCACTTGTGACCATAAAGAAGGAACCCTGGAGACAAAGGTGTGGCAGGCACACTGACTCCTTTGGTCACTTGGCATACACCTCAAGGACTCCACACCTCCAGCTCTCACCTGTGGTGACTGGCACCTCCTGTAACCCAGACCTGCCTGTGACAGCCTAGACAGGTCTACACCCACTGTTATAAGGCTGATTTGGTCCCTAGAGACTTTCTTTTTGTTTGTTTCTTTTTTGAGACAGGGTCTAAGTAGCCTTGGCTGGCCTGGAGCTTGATCTGTAGACCAGACTGGCCTCAAACTCGGAGATCCGCCTGCCTCTACCTCCCAAGTGCTGGGACTAAAGGTGTGCACCAGGATACCGGGCCAGACCTTTCTTTCTGCCTATGAGTTCTCTGCCTCTGAATTGTGTAATTCAGTCTTTCTGAGCCATTCTGAAATGTGTACAATTACAAATATTTAAAATAGTATGAAATTATAATGTGTACTCTGAGTTAATATTAGCAAGTAAGATCAGAGAGCTGGGAAGATGGCTCTGTGTAAAGTGCCTACTGTGCAAGCATGAGGACACACACAAGGTCAGAATAAAAGGCGATAGGGAGATGGCTGAACTGTAAAAGCTTGTTGCACAAGCATGGGGGCCTGAATTCAAACCCCTAGAACTCACATAAGAAGCTGCATATGGCAGCAGGCACCTGTCCTNGAGAAACAGAGAAAGGATCCCCAGTGCTGCCAGGCTAGCCAAACCTGAGTCCCCAAGGTGGCTCGGCAATAAAAGCACTTGCCACACAGTCTGGACAACCTGAGTAGAATTCTCAGAACCACAGTGGAAGGCGAGAACTGATCTTGTATACACACATCCATGCACTCCCGTGTACATACACACACAAATAGTGATAATTTTTTTCAAATGAGATGGAGAATGGTTGAGAACATCAAATGTTGATCCTCAGCACATGTACCTACACACACAAACATGCAAATGCATACCCTGCACATACACAAAGATTGGAATTAAAAACCCTTTAATTGCAATGACCATACTATCAAGTAAAATCATATTATCTGGCACATTGCAGCCAACAACCCTGCTGTGTTGTGCAAAGGTACAAAGTGCTTGCACTTTGTTTCTGAAATAGCGTGCTTACAACATTAGATGTACATGTAAAGACTTGGCTCTCAGAGGAGACTGAGGCAGGAGGATTAAGACCAGCCTGGGCTACAGAGTGAGACCCTGTCTGAGAAAATCGATTCTGGGCGGAGGCTACAGTTAAGCAGCCAGCCTGTGCTTTCCATGCACAAGGCCCTGGCCCTGAGCCCTAACACCCCTCCTCATGTGTCTGCTGCTGTCGTGTAAACCAGAGCCTGTCTGATTTGTTTGCAGGTCGCACTGTTTTTCTCTTGCCCCAGTGTGTGGACACTACCACACGCCCTCCAGACCAGCAACGGCTCTTGCGTGTGTTTTGCAGTGTTTCTTCTGTCAGAGAGCCCGGCAGAGCCATAGTTCCTCCAGTGCTGGCCCGGAGCTGAGGGACAAGCGCCCAGCAGACATGGTGAAAATGACCAAGTCCAAAACTTTCCAAGCTTACCTGCCACACTGTCACAGAACTTACAGCTGTATCCACTGCAGAGCCCATCTGGCCAATCACGATGAGCTCATCTCCAAGGCAAGTGATCTGGATTGGAAACTGATGGAACAATGCTTGCACACGCCTTTAATCCCAGCACTAGGGAGGCAGAGGCAAGAGGATCTCTGTGAGTTCGAGGCCAGCTTGGTCTACAAAGTGAGACCTTAAAAAGAAAAAAAAAAGCCATAAGGTGATGTCAAGGCAGAACTGGTTGGGAACAACAGGGCTTTGGCGACTTGGTGACAACTGCTGTTTGCCAAGATCTGTCACTTGAGCCACTAGTGAAAGTCAGGCACCATGTACAGCCATTTTTCTGCAGCATGCCAGGCACATCCATCATGGGAAGGGGCACAAAAGAAATTGGAGAAATGGTTTTGACATTAGCTGTTTTAAAAATTGCATGAAGAATGTGTGCTAGAAAATGAGTGAAACTTACCCATCGTAGCAGGTAAGCATTTCAAGTTGGAAAATGCCACAAATAAAATTCTTAAAGGTACAGAGACTGCCAAGAGGTGTGACACCTTCATATGAGCTGGTGATGGTGAAGGTGACTTTTAGCTTTGTGTTCCTGTGACAAGATACCTGAGGAAATAGTTTTAGAGATTTCTGTGCATGGCCAGGTGTCCCTCCTCCCACAGTAGGAGCGTGTGGCAGAGGAGGGCGGAAAGCAAAGAGGAAGAGACCAGTGTCCCAGGGGCCTTCTAGGTTTGCCTGGAGTGACCTGACTTCCTTCCACTGGTCTCCACCTCCTAATGGTTCCCTACCTGCCAGTAACAGCACATTTAGGATCCAGTTAACAGTGACAGCCATGGCAAGCTCTCTTGAGTGGTCTTTCTGCTTAGGACCTAGTGAAACCTAGGAGCACATGCCATGTTCCTACATGTTGGAAACTAGAGCCACCTCCTTGAGAGTTCACCAGTCTGGGTCCGTATTTGTCACTAAACAAAGAACCCTCTGGTCCACAGAAGCGCCTCCCTGTTT
>LZPO01099512.1:2255410-2266834 GCA_001675575.1 Neotoma lepida | reverse complement strand
CCAGTACAACCAACCAGGGCTACCTAATGAAACTTTATATCAATGTAAGCTGGCACTGGTGGCGCACACCTTTAATCTCAACACTTGAGAAGCAAAGGCAGGTGGATCTCTCTGAGTTCGAGGCCAGCCTGGTCTACAGATTGAGTTCCAGGGCAGTCAGGGCTACACGGAGAAACCCTGTCTTGAAAAAACAACAAAAAAATCCCACAAATAATAAAATTCCTTAGGATAAGCAATGTCCAGGAAGACAGAAGACCTACATAAAGAAAATGATGAAACTGAGCTGACAAGCTGGCTCGGCATGTGAAGACCTTCTGTGTAACCCTGGCAGCCTGGATGCAACCATTGGAGCCCACATCAAGGTGGAAGGACAGTACTGACCCCCACAAAGTTGTCCTCTGACCTCCATGTGCACAACATAGCATGAACACCCTCACATAAAATCAGCTGTAGCCAATTGTGATGGTGCATGTTTTCAAACACAGCACTCAGGATATAGAGGCAGGCAGAACCCAGTGAGTTCAAAGCCAGCCTGGTCTACATAGTGAGTTCCAAAAGAGACAGGACTACATAATGAGACCCTGTCTCAAAATACAATATTTTTTAAAAAAGAAAATAACAAAACTATACTCAAAGATAAAGTTTATACCCAGGCTGGAGACAGTTCTCAGTGGTATAGCATGTATTTAGCATACACAAAGCCTTAGGTTCACACCCCAGCACAAAAAAAGAAGAAAAAACAAAATAAAACATATCCAGGAGAATTAAGCCATATTCTTAGATGAGGAATAGAATACAATACACACTTGTTCCAAAACACAAGACCAGACATCCAAGAGCCTTGCCATCTACCACCACACAAATTGGGCCTTCAACATCAGCACTTCTCCCCAGCCACTTGTCCCAAAGCACTGGACCAGTAACCTTGCATGGTACCTGGCACCCACACACTCCTGGTCCTGCCTGTTGTATCCTAAGAGGCCTTTGGGGACCCATGACCACTACCTGGAGCTCGGATGCTATTCTACCAGCTGATTTGGGCTCCTTTCCTGAAGGGGCCTGTGCTCCATCTGGCTGTGCACTACCTTGCTTGGTATGACTTGGGCCCAGCACAAATTTTAGGGAGAACTCCAGGAGCTTTGAAAGCCACCCCAGCAACCGAGCAAGAATAGCTCTGGACCTGGACTCACAACTGAGACTTATTGGTGTTGGGCCCCGAGTTGGCCATGCTGAGCACCCCACGGCCTGTGTGTGAAAGGTTGGGGCGGAACTCATCTTTGAAAGGCTTGCCCCAGTAGGACTCTCCACCTGGAACAGAAGAGCACGGTTAGTGGTCAGCCACAGAGCCTAGGCTAGGAGCATCAGAGAGTGCCCTGGTCCTGAGGCACCCTTCTTGATGACCCTAGATCCCAGGGCCTTTGTCAAGCTAAGACTACTCACTCCCCTTTGTGGGCAGGGGATACAGGGCCAAAGCTACAAGGAATCATTCAAACACATGGGTGGAAGTCATAGTTGGCCCATGTAGCTGAAAGCTTGGGGAAAGGTTATTATGCCCTGTAGGAGCCATGGGGCCACCTTATTATATGATGGGAGGGCATGGCCAAACCTCCTGTCAATGAGCAGGTGGGTTCTGAGAACCTCACACTTTCCTCTGTCTTGTTAATGTATAGCAGGACCATCACTGTGGGAAAACTAAGAGGCATGCCCAAGGTGGCCCAGAAGGCCAGACACTGAGTTGCAAGCCACTCCCACCCCCAAGTCTGAGATTCTACATCCAGAGCTCTTCAGACCCAATTCCCACCAGGCCCCATAGTACAGCCACATGCATTACTCCAGTGGAACAGGCCTGGCACCTACCTGTGCCTGTACCTGTGGGGTCACCACCCTGGATCTGCAAAAACAAAACCCAGTGAGGTCTCTGGCTCTGATGCTGCCCATCACCCACTGTTCACCCTGCCTACTAACCAGACAGGGACCTCCATTCTGACTCCATGTCTTCCTGGGAGAACATTCAAGATCCAGCTACATGTTCCCTGGCACAAGATATATCTGAAGACCCTACCCTGGCCACACATAGCCTAAACCAGGTGTCTGGAACAGGGCAGGTACAAGCCCATTTGGTTCATGGATGCTGCCCATGTCATCAAGGACCTATGGCCAGCACCAACATGTACCACTCACCACAAAGTTCCTGATGGACCTGTGAAAGATGGTACCGTCATAATACTGTTTCTTGCAGAGCTTGATGAAGTTTTCACATGTTTTTGGTGTCTGCAAAATATCCCAATATTCCATGAGACACAGTGGTCAACAGCAGAGTCACAAAAGACATATAGGCCTTTAGTCACAACAGGGAGCTACCTGTCTGCAGACCTTGGTTCAGTTTGATCCCCAAAGCTAAGCAACAGAGTCCTGCTTCCATGACACACGGCAGAAGCTAGGGGAGCCAGGGCCTGTCCCTAGGACTTGCACACACACCATGCAAGGAGAGCCAAAGAAGCGGGCTATGTTGCTAGAACTCCAAGGAAGGAAGCCAGGGCACTTTGATTCTCAGCTGCAGTCAGGCAGGATTTCTTAGAAGTAAACTACAGCCCCACATTTAAGACATGGCTACCCAAATACCCCAGAAACCACTTGGGAACAGCCACATACTCACCAGGTCACAGTGCAGCTCCAGGTTAAGGTCGCCCTTGTTGGTGTGTAGCCTCACATAGCCCTTCTTCTTCACAAACTGGTAGCGCAGTACATCTTCATCAATGACAGCTGCAAACAAGTCCTGAACTCTGTACCTGCCCTGTACCTGAGGTGGCTCCTCCACTCAGGCCCCATGGCCTGTCACACAAGATCAGCACCAATGAGCCTTCTCCAGTCAGGAGCACCCCAGCTCTGAGAAGAATGCAGGAGCCAGAGGCTAAGGGAGATCATTCAAGGACAATATGATGCCAGAGGCTCTAGGGGCCTGAGAGCAGGGCACTCCAAGACAAGGGCCAAGACCGTATGGTAAGAATGCCTCCTGACTCAATACAGCCCACCTTCCAAGAAGCTCCCCTAACCACNGGCCACCTGAGACTCAAGTAAAGGCACATGCGGATGCTGAGGCAGGTAAGCAGGAAGCCCTACTTGCTCCCAATGTGAATTCTGTCCCAGTGAACAGGGGAGGGAAAGACAGCTACCTGCTTCATGCGTGGTCTCAGGTACCATGGCAGTGGAGGTGAAGGATGCACTGACCTTTCCTGTGGAATAGTGGGCCTGCAAGAGAACCATGTGCTCAGACCGCATCACCTCTCCTCAAGGCTAAACTCTGACCACCACCCACAGGCACAGGGAGAGAGCCCAGCCCAGATGGAAGCCAGCAATGAGCAGAGGACAAGATTATTGGTACCAAGAGGAACAATTGAAGGCCTACTTGAGGCAATCAGAGCCCACGGCCTCAAACAGGTTGAAACTAACAATAGTAAGTCAAGACTAACAATATTAAGTCATGACTCTGTGTAGAGTGCTCTGCTTGCATGTATCTATGCACCCCGTACATGCCTAGTGCCCTCAGAGGTCAGAAGAGAGAGTAGGAGCCCCTGGATGGTTGTGAGCTGCCACGTAGGTGCTGGGAACCCAACCTGGGTTCTTGACAAGGACAAGTGTTCTTAACCACTGATCCACCTCTCTAACCTGGTTATGTATTTTTCCAGTAAACACATGATCTCTTTAATGGGAGAGGAAATAAATGTGTTTCTGTCATCATTTAGAGGGAAGGAAAGAAAATGAGGACTGCTCAGCATGACAGCAATGTCTGGGTTCCAGTAGGGAAATTATAGACAATGAACTTTAAGTTTCCAAATTTTCCTGGAAAACTCCCTATGTGGGAGACCCCACCTCTGGCTTTCCATGGCTGAGGCTTTCTAGGAAAGAGAGTACCTATCAGCTAAATGTGCTGGAGAAATTCCAGCACCATAACTGTAGATAGGACCTTGGGCAGACAAGTACCCACGCCCCCAGGTAAGGCCTAGGCAAGATCTAAGACCGCAGTAGCCCTGGCAGCTCCAGCCCCCTGCCATCAGACCTGCAAGCCTTCCATCTGTCCTGAAATGGAGAAGCTGCCTCTGGAATGCCTGGATCAGGGCCCACAGCACAAGGCAGCCCTATTTCTGCTGATCACTGCTGTCACGGGACCCCAGCTTGTCAACCATTCTTCTGCCCCAAGAGTGTGTTACTCCCTTTTAATCTGTTTGGAGCCCAGTCACTTCAACAGCCCTGGAGGGCCCCACAGTACTGGGAGGGTCCCAGCCACCACACCTCCAGATGCATCCCTGTCAGCACCTTCCCCAAGATCTTCCCATTGGTCAGAGGCAGAACCAGAGCAACCCACTCACAGCATTTAGTTGGTCCACCTTCCTCTTCTCAGGTGCCTTCATGGTGGCTGCTAAAATCTCATCTCCTTTGAACTCTTTGTAGAGCTCCTGTAGTGTCTCTCGGGTCTCAGCATTTGTATTTTTCAAATAGTAAGAGGGGTCCTGTTTGGCCTTTTCCTCATCTACAAAACAGGGTACAGGCATGGGGCAGCCAAGGCTCCAGAGTCTCAACACAAGCATAACAGGAATAGAGATGGCACTAGCCACATGAGCAGAAGCCACAGGTGGGTTGATTAAGACAGGCTTCTCTAGCCATGGCACAGCCATAGTCTACTGCCTGGGGCACCTGGTAGCAGCACTAGTGGTGGGGAGTTCACAGAACACAATATCACGAGGGGCCAGGCCTAGACGGGTCTCCCTCATCCGGTCAATGGGAGTGTCAGGATGGTTCGAACTTAGGTGTCACTGTTCTCTATATTTACCTGTATACTGCAACCTTTTCACAACGCTTTGCTTTTGTGATTTTAAAAGTACTTCTTTTTCTTTTTTTGGTTTTTCGGGACAGGGTTTCTCTGTGTAACCTTGGCTGTCCTGGAATTCACTTCTGTAAACCAGGGTGGCCTCAACAACTCAGGCTGCCCCTGCCTCCCCAGTGCTGGGATTAAAGCCATGTGCTACCACTGCTTAGCTATAAGTGCTTATTTCATGGGAAGGAAGAGTTTGGGGTATTTCATATATGAAATGCCCCATCTATGCCACATGTTGCTAGGCCAAAGGCTGCTAACCTCCTGGGCAGTGAGCATCCTTAGGCCTGGCCTCTAGGTCTCCTGAACTCAAGTTATTCCTGAGTTGTTCTATCTCCCTAAATCCTGACTGGTCCACAGTGTTCATTATGTGGGTCAGAATACTGCTTCCTGCTCAGATGGGCCAACTAAGCTGTGGGCATGAGTCTAGCTGGCTCCTTGGTATGGAACAAGAGAGCTCAGAAACTTCAGCTACTCCATAGCAGGTTATCGTGTGCTCAATGGCATGGGCCAAACACAGTAAGCAAGAGGACTAAGGGCCCAGTCTAACTGTACCCTAGAAAGGTCTAATGTCACCCAGAGTCTCACCTACAGCCCCTCTATCACTGTGCCCTGAGAAGAGCAACAGCCAACAGGAATCCAAAAACCACAGGGCCTGCAGAGCTGAGGAAGGGAATGTGAGGTGTCCTGGTATGTCCAAGACTCCAGTCAGCTGCTTCTCTGACCACACGGAGCATGACAGACATGGTGGTGCATGCCTGTAACCCCAGCACTGAGAAGGCAGAAGCAGGAGAGATGCTGCCAATTTGAGTCCAGCCTCATCTAGATAGCAAATTTCAGGACAGCCAAGGCTTCCCAAAATAAAGAAATCTGAAGCCTAGTTAATCAAAGTCACCCTGGAGCCGCCCAGAAGGAAGGGCTCACCTGAGAAGCATACCTATATTCTACTCCCCGCAGCCTTTAGTTGTCCATACCTGGATCTACGATTTTCATGTTATTCTTCACATGGAAGAAGTTGGAAACATTGAATTTGTCCAGATTGGTGGGGTCCTGTGACAGGAAGAGAACACTCAGAAGGAACACCAGGACTGTGACCAGCACCTGCTGCAGGTGTCAAGGCTTGACAGGTGCTGCAGGGGAAGAGACTGTAGCTGGGCTGTGGGCTGTGTGAGGACGAGGGAGTGAAGCAGAGAAGGAGGCTGTGCCCTGACAGGCAACAAGCGAAGGTAGTGTAGTCCAGAGAACAGACTGCCTAGCAGCTCATCAAGCCGTGTTCCCTGCCTCCAGGGCACAAAAAGAAGCAACAAGACTTGCTGCCAGGCAGCACAAGATGCAGACTGGGTCACAATGGGCCAAGGTTCAATCAGGAACAAGTCACACAGTCCTTTAAGCCTATGTTCCAACTAGGAACCCCCACTTTCCTGTCAGTTTTCACAATTCCTGTCCTGGATGGTGCTCCAGCTAGGAATCCCCATTTCCTGTCAGTCAGTTTTCACCATTTACCCACTACTGATGGGGACATCTGTGCCAGATGCTCCTCTTGGAGTAGTGGGGTAGAATCTGTGAAGATTCTGTGTAGATCTGGGGTAGGGCAGCCTGTGTCCTGGTGCCTGTGATGGTTGTGGGACAGATGTAGCCCCTGTGATACAGAGCCAGAAGGCAGTCAAGGTCCACGGTGGCCGCTGGGGAAAGGTATGGCACTAAAGAACAGGGGGGAGCAGTGACCAGGGATGCTACGGTACAGAAGCCTGGTGAGGAGAGCTGGAAGACAGGTAACAGAGCTGAGGGTCAAGGTGAAGCTCTCCCGTGAAACTACTTACCTGCAGGGTGATGATGTCTTGCCTGGAAAAGGGCTCATCAGTCAATAGGTCCCTCAAGTTCTTGGCCTTGATGTTTAGCTGCTCCACTGCCTATAGCAGGACAGAGGTGTCATGATCCCTTTAGGCCACGGCACAGAGGTAAGAGGTAAACCAGCACACAGAGAGCCACCCTTGGGTGCAGAGTCTCAGATACTCTCACCTTCCTGGCAGAGACTAGCTAAACCAACCTGGCTGCTTTAGGCAAGAGGTCTAACATGGGCTCTCCCATGCCATAGATTGTTCCTTGTCCTAGTCTGAGCAGGGAAGGAGTTCATACCCCTCCCATTAACTTGGCACGTCCTCCTTCCTAAGAGCCTGGCCTCCTCTTTTCTCCCAGGTTCCTTCCAGAGTCTGGTCCATACTGAAGACATGGGAAGATTCCGAGATACAAGGAACCCTTGCTTAGGCAGCCGGAACTGCCTGCCTGGGTTTCAGGGTTCAAAGGCCACCAGAGTCACCTATTTTTGTTTTTGTTTTTTTCAAGACAGGGTTTCTCTGTGTAGTCCTGGCTGTCCTGGAACTCACTTTGTAGACCAGGCTGGCCTCGAACTCACAGAGATCCACCTGCCTCTGCCTCCCAAGTGCTGGGATCAAAGGTGTGTGCCACCACCACCCAGCTGAAGTCACCTGATCTTTATTTTAAACCCTCATAAAGCAGGATGGTTACCTAACCAGAGATGATGCCTTATGCTGGAGGCTATAAAGCCCATGAAGACAGGCATGCTCACTGTTCCTGGTTCACCTCCAGCACTCAGCCAGGCTTTTGGACTATCCCCAAAGCACACGTGAGGGCCCCACATTAGTCCCACTTACTACAATGGGGCCTACCTCATAGGTGTAGACATTGCCAGTTGTTCTGATAGCCACAATATGGGTGTTGTCAGTGAACACAGAGTACAGCACTGGACAGTGATACTGCCCTAGAAAGAAAGCACACACAGTGGCCCTCAAGAGCTCTGATTAAGCAATTACAATACTATATATTTATAACCCCAGCTACTCAGGAGGCTGAGCCAGAAGAACAGAGTACAAGGCCAGCTGGACAATTTAAGAAGTTTCAGGGTCTCAGCTGGAGAGATGGCTCTATGGTTAAGAACATTGACTGCTCTTCCAGAGGACCCAGGTTCAATTCTCAACACCCACATGGCAGCTCACAACTGTCTGTACCTCTAAGATCTGACACCCTCACACAGACATACATGCAGGCAAAACACCAATACACACAAAATAAAAATAAGTTATTAAAAAAAAGACTTGTCTCAAAGTACAATTTTTAAAAGGAGGTTCAGTGGCAATGCATTTGCCAAGCATGTGCTAAAGTCTGCATTCAACCCCAGTACCACAAGAAAGAGAGAGAGGAGGGGAGGGAGGGAAGAAGTGAAAGGAAGGGAAGGACGGGCAGTGGTGGCGCACGCCTTTAATCCCAGCATTCAGGAGACAGAGACAGGCAGATCTCTGTGAGTTCAAGGCCAGCCTGGACTACAGAGTGAGTTCCAGGACAGCCAGGGCTACACAGAGAAACCCTGCGGGGGAGAGGAAGGGAGGTAGGCGGTAGAACCTTAAGGTCAGCTACCAAGACCTGGGAACCAAAGGGATGGCAGCCATTCAAGCTCCCTTCCCACACTGTCAACAATTCCTATTCATTTTACAAGAACCAACCCTTGTTTTCCCTTACTCAGAACAGTCTGTTAGCCTCCAGACTGGCTCAGGTGACCCACCTTCTCTTAAAGCCATGCCAGACAGGATATGGCTTATCTTTCTAGAGACCCTGGTACCACTGCCTTCTACCTCAGACTCATAGTACCCACCATTCCCTTTATCTCCTGGCCTTCCTCACCTAGCTCTCTGTGACATGCCAGCTAGCCAGACTGCCCATCTTCCTGTCCCAATAGATGATCTCATATCCAGCAGGGGCCTTGTCTAGTGAGTCCCAACAGATAAATGGGGGTGGGGTGGGGAGGACAAACAGACATGTCCCCCACATGCATCTGGATAGACTTCTAAAAATCTTGTTTCAAAATAAAAAAGAAATCACACACTCATATACACACCAAGAAAAAAAAACTATGGAAATGTAACCACTGTGTGTGTATATTTGATGACCAGGGACTTCCTGTTCATTTTTAAGCATCATCATCAGACCATTATGAAGATGTAAGTCATTATCTTTTAATTAATGTACTACATTTTTGGGTTTGTTTGTTTGTTTTGGTTTTTCCAGACAGGCTTTCTCTGTGTAGCTCTGGCTGTCCTGGAACTTACTCTGTAGACCAGGCTAGTCTTGAACTCAGAGATCCGCTTGCCTCTACCTCCAGAGGGCTGGGACCATGCAACCACCACCCGGCTCTGTATTATATTTTTATTCATTAACTTTGTATGCTGGGGGAGGGGACAAGGGTGTGCACATGTCACAATGCAAGTGTAGAGGTCAAAGAATAACTTCGAGCAGATGGAACTCAAGCTGTCAGGCTTGGCAGCAAGTGCCTTTACCCTCTCTGAGCTGCCTCACCGGGCTCTAAGTTTTTCTCTTTTAGAGCTAAACAGCAAAACGATGAAGTGGGAAATGATACTATGTCTGAGATCTGCCTCAAGCACCACCCTGAGACTGCCAAGTGGAAGCTCAGATAAATCCAGCAGGCTGTAGGGAACCAGGGCTGCTGAGTGGCAGGAGCAGAAATGTCTCACTAATGATCTCTATTTTCATGGGTCTGAAATTTCAAATCAAAACAAAGTAGACTTGGTCAAGGTAGCATGTGCCTAAAATCCCAGCACTTGGGAGTCTGGGGAGAAGGATCAGGAATTAAAGGCCAGCCTCAGCTACAAAGTGAGTTTGCAACCAATCTGGACTTCACCTAAAAAAAAAAAAGCTTAAAAAGGGGGGTGGGGGTAGAGGGGGCCAACCACAAGGCTAGTTCATCAGTAGAGGACCTGCACAGCATGGAAGCCTTATCTCCCAGCACTGCCAAAAAGTGTAAGGCCCAATCTTGCAGCTCTAGTCAATGTTTCTCCGTTGGTCTCCCTCACATCTTAAGCCATCGGCCCTTACTCACATGGTTTCAACAGTATTGGACTCCTGTCATGCATGGACACCCTCGAGCATATGTCTGCCTTCGATGTGCCTGACCCCTCTACCTAGAATGTTCTTCCCATATCTTCATACAGTTTCCTCTCAGACCCTGTCTGCTGCCCTCAGTGGGTATGCTGGCCCCCTTCCTTTGTCTACTTCTATCTAAAAACAGAGAGGACATCTGATGTCCTACTCATCTCCTGCCTAGATTCCTCCCCTATCAACAAAAGCTCTTCTCACTCAAGGACGGACGGACGCAGACACAGACACAGACACACACACAGACACAGACACACACACACACACACAGACACACACAACCTCACCCCACCTGCTTGTTCTCTGCATATTTCCAGGCAGACAATCCAAGATCTGCTCTATAACAGACACATATGACCTATGAACCCAGGGCTGCTGTAGGACAGACAATAAAGAAAGATAGCACGTTTTCCCTATGCCTGCAACATTTCCCTAGAAAACACACCCCCAGTGAGCACTGACAGCAACCTCAACTGTGGTACTTATATCAGAGTGAAAGGAGATCCCTTAGCCAAAACCACAAAGAACCTGCAACAAGATCAGACCCCAGAACAGGGGCAGTGCAGCTGGAACTGTAGCAACCACAGGGCACAAAGTACTTAGAGCAGAAGGCCCCAGGGGGGCAGAGTCTGAAGGAGCAGTGATGATTGACACTCTACTCAAGAGCAGACTGGAAATGCCTCCCAAACACCCACAACCAGTTGGGCTGGCCACCTTGGGCCTTAGTCGGAGCAACTTCCATCTACAGCCAAAAACAGGCCCATGCACGAGGCCCAACTATGTCACCAGCAGCTCACAACAGCCTAACAGCCTTGGTGGTAGCCACCTTTCCCTCCTTAAACTACCTGGACCTTTGAGAAGTAATGTGACAACTGGGAAATCAAAAGCAAGTGTTAGGAAGGAATGAGTGAAGCTGGAGATGTGACTCGGGCCGATCACCTGTTTAGCGTGTGTGAAGCCCCAGGTTCAGCCTCCAACCACAAGACAAGAGAAAGGAATGCCTGATTATAGACAAGAAGTTGGTGACAGCAGGAGCTTGGGGATTCTGTGGACCAGTCCAAGAGCTGGCTACAAAAGGGACTCTCACCTTCACTGTTCTTTGCAAAGTTNAGCTTGATCAGGGATTTCCCATCAAGTTTCTGGAAGACAGACAATTAACAATAATGAATAAGGGGAGAAATAACATGAAGGCTGTCAAATCAGGAGCAACAGGGACAGAACAGAAAGACCTGCCCAACTGACTCTTTTCATCTTACACTAGGGGAAATCTCTCTGGAAGTCTCCAAGACACAGCCAGGACTCCTCAAGGCTGTAGTAATTGCACTGATGTAATCTATAAACCCAGGCTGTAAGCAGATCCCAGATTTGTAAACTACTAAATCCAACAAATATAAGAGGTAGTCACTGGGATAAATGATGAGGCTATGAATGAATGAATAAATGAATAAAGACTGGCGTGTATTTCCACAATGTCTCAACTTTTCTTTTTGGTGCCAGGTACCAAACTCAGGACCTCATAGAGGCTAAAGTGTGTGCTCTACCACTGAGCTCCATATCCAGGCCTTGTTTTAACATCTTTTTTTTTTTTA
>LZPO01099512.1:2242709-2255200 GCA_001675575.1 Neotoma lepida | reverse complement strand
GGGGGTTCCCAAGACAGAGTTTCTCTGTGTAGCTTTGAGCCTGTCCTGGAACTCACTCTAGACCAGGCTGGCCTCTGCCTCCCAAGTGCTGGCATGCAGGACCACTGCCCAGTCATTGTCTGAACATCTTTATGGTAAGCACACCACTTAATGTGTGAGTGCAGGGCCACTGAAATGGCTTACCACCTTATACAAGCCTGAAACCCATGGCAGAGGGAAGAATGAACTCCTGAAAGTTGTTCTCTGGCCACATGTGCACCACAGCAACACCCACATCATATTCTCTCTCTCTAATAATAATAATGGTAATAAATAAAATAAAAACAAAAACAAAATGAATAGTCCTAAAACTAGTAGGGAAGCCAGAGAAATGCCTCATCTGATCAAGGTACCTGTCATTGAGCCCAGCATCAGACCTACATAGAGGAAGGAGAGAAGTAAGTCCCACCAAGTTGTCCCCTGACCTTTACAGACATGCTGTAGGCCCACATGCACATATTCACACACATACACAAAATGAATAAATGTAACAAATAAAGCTAGTGAGAGTACCCAGGTATTCTTATACTGTGGTACAAATATTTTTTAAAAGGAAACAAAACCCTGACAGTGGAAAAACTGTGATGTAGCTCAGTGGTAGAGTGTAGTCAGCATGGCTGAAGACCTAGATACAGCAAAAAAGGAATGAATATGCCCACAGACTAGGAGTGCTACAATAGAATACACCCTATAAGATTCCAAGAACAAAGGAAATGGCCCAGCTTCTAATCATGACCAAAGTAACTTCTATATGTAGTTTGGCAGCTGCAGAGCACAGACTAACTAACAAGATTTGATACTCCAAAGAGCATCTGTAACACAGAATGCAAAAATAACAAAAAACACCCAAGACATTGAGTAACAATGTCTACCAGAAAAGAGGCTGAGGTCATGAGGACAACTGTAGACAAGATATCAGAGGTGGCAGCTTGGAAGCTAACAAGAAGGCAAAGGGCAGAGCTGCAGCAGGGAAGCCCAGTGTGACATCCTTAGGTAGTTACAGCCTCAGGAAGGCAGAGACCAACCAACCACAAGGCAGTCAGGCAGCAGGGATCTCATAATAAGGAAACCAGAAAAGGATTTCCTCGCAGCCTGAGGACTCAGGAAAAGGTCCTGGAGCTTCCTGGCTGTCAGCAGAAAAAGGTGGTCACATTTCCAAGTGAGAAACACCAAGGAAGGAAAGCAAACCACTTTGGGAGGTAAGGCCCATGCTCCCCCCCCAAGCAGCCCAAGAGAAAGCACACAGGCTCTGAAAGCAGTCTAACACGCCTGCGTGTAACACAGCCCTCCTTTCCTCAAGAACAGGGAAGAACACAGATCTACACTGGAAAGAACCCCTGGACCCTGCACCAGTCCCAGACTGTCACCAGTCCCAGACTGTCACCAGGGCCAGAAAGACTGCGGCCAGCTTCCTGACACCTGATAGGTTAGTCTTAAAGACTTTTATTTTGTTTTCATTGAGATTTTGTATATGTGGATTTTTTTGGGGGGGTGGGGGGGATGCTAGGAAATGGACACCAAAGCCTTCTGCAAGCTAGCTAAGAGCTGCACTCCAACCCAAAGGTTCTTCTTGCCAAGGGAGCTCCTGTCCCAGGCTGAGTAGAGGAGCAACACAATCTGCTCTAATAGGAAAGGCAGAGTCACCAAACTAAATACAGTGACAGTTCCCTACATCTGGGTTGAAAATGTTCCCCCAAAGTTTACAAGCCCCAGAGACCTTACTTCAAACAGGGCTTTCAAGGAGGTAACCACGTTAAGATGGGGTCACACTGGCAACACCTAAGGAATGGGCCTGGCCTCAGATCCTGAGCCTGGACTGATTACCAGGTTCCACTGGCCTTTATTGCTGATCAGGACAGTGACAACTCAGGAAGCTCTGAACTGTGACCAGTCCCTAAGACATCACAGTACTAGGTAACTGCTGAGATCCCTACTGCCCTAAGGACAGGACTCAGACTCAACACCTTAAACATCCCGAGCTGGCCCAGTCTCTAAGGTCTCTCCTTTGCTCTGCCTTCAGCATGATTGATCCAAGTGCACGTAGCACCTCTCACCCAGACAAATGTATGATCCCTGGCTGATCTCCTTGGGGCCACCAGGCTCCTAAGAGCACCTTCCTGACAAAACCAGAGCTTTCCTCAATACAGGTCAGGTCATGACCCTGCCTGGGCTTCCAACCCATCAGAGTAAGTCCAGGGCCATCAAGGTTCCCCAATATGGCATCTAATGCCATCATGTCGCCTCCTCTGGACTGAGCATAACAGCAGCTCCTAAGAAAGAGCCTCCCTCTTTCTTCACCATCCCTCTCTGGGTCATTACAGTGACACACAGCTGACCTGTCTACCCCATCCGCATGTTGGGCCCAGCACATACAAAGTTGATGCCTTCTTAACAGGGACAACTGAACAGATGAAGAACTAGGCCCACAGAAGGAGAGGAGGCAGACCCAAGACGCAAAGGGACCAAGGGACCAGAGGCTGATTGAAGTGTGTGAAAAAGTGAGACTACTGTTCCAAGTGGCACAGAAGTCAAATACTGGACCTGTGTACAAGTCATACAAGAATGGTTTAGTTGATATGAAAACAACTTTGTTTGCTTGTTTTTGTTTTTAAGACAGAGTTTCTCTGTGTAGCCTTGGCTGTCCTGGAACTCACTCTGTAAACCAGGCTGGCCTTGAACTCACAGAGATCCACGTGCCTTTGCTTCTCAAGTGTTGGGATTAAAGGCAAGCATGACTTTCTTTTTGCCTATTAACAAAACAAACTGGCCGGGCAGTGGTGGTGCACGCCTTTAATCCCAGCACTCGGGAGGCAAAGACAGTCAAATCTACAAATACAGAGGGGCCAACTGTCCATGCACATGTGTGCACAGAGAGGCAACACTTCTGGAAATTGAGGACTGTCATTCCAAGCCCCCTGAACAATTCTCCACTGAGGACATGAAAACTGCAAAGGCAGGGCACAGTTCCACGGCAACAAGTACCTGCATGGCCACCTACCTCTCCATTGCTGGGATTGGTCCCATACTTCTTAAGCCATGGAACAATGTTCCTGATGGGAGAGAACACAAGTGTTACTAGGGGCTAGGGAGATGGCTCAGCAGTTAAGAGCACATGGTGCTCTTCCAGAGGACCCAGGCTCCCATACCCACATGGCACAGCAATAACAACTATCTGTAACTCCAGTTCCAGAGAATCCAATGTCCTCTCCCAGCTCCCACAGGTACTACACAAATGTGGTGCACAGACAGACATGCAGGCAAAACATCCACACACAAAAAATAAAAATAAATCTTCAAAAAAAAAATGTCACCAATAGGTGCTGCCAAGTGACAGCACTCAAGCTCCAGATGAGACTGTAAGGTAGGCTGCACTTCACTACAGAAGGGAAGAGAGCCTTCTTTCATCAGAGTGGGGGTGCGCTGTAGATACACGTGTTTCCACATATATTCAGTGACTGGGGTTTTCTGGTACTGGAGCCTGAACACATGCCTGTGTACATGGACTGTGCTTTTCCACTGAGCTCCACTCAGCATTGCAGGAGTTTGACTGCAGTTGCATATAAACAAGAACTTTAACTAGGCAAAGGGGCAAACAAATGTCAGCATCAAAAATTACACTTGCAGCCATGCATGGTGGTGAGCCATCCACTGTGTAAGCCTAGCTACTTAGGAGATAAAGGCAGAAAATCACTTGAGCCCAGGAATTCAATGCCAGCCAGGGCAACATAGTGAGACGCCCCGCCTCAAAAAAAAAAAAAAAAAAATCTGTGTACAGGGCCCAGAAGGCATAAACATTCATAGATCCTGAACAGTGAGCTCTTTACGGTAAAATGTTCTATTCAAGTATTTTACATTTCTTCTAAATTTCAGAAAGTATTTTAGAATCTAAAACAAGCTTGAAATAGACAACAAAGATAACATACGTTGGAACATAAAATAGGGTACAATGCTTCGGACTACAATGCTGGGACTATAATGCACCTTCATTACAGCCCTGCTTTCATCAAGCAGAGAATAGCCAGCACATCGCTGGTCCACATCAACAACTAACACATGGGGTAGAAGGACTCATCTTCATCCCAAACAGTGGCAACAGCATCTGCCAGCTAATACTGCCTACCAGAGGTCACAGAGCACTTCTTCCATGTCCCTGAAGACTTGTTCCTTCCAATTCCCAAAGAGACTTGCCTAGACCTCATGAGGTTTCCAAGGACAAGACCGTCCCTGCTTGGAGCCACAAACTCAACATCTCTTTCTCTAATAGGTGTCAACAATCCTGCAGTATTTGTTAAATCAAAATTAAAGACAGTGCTGGGGGACAGCTCAGTGGGTAAAGAACTTTTGATGCAAGCACAAAGCCCATGGAAAAGCCAGACAAGACAGCACATGTCTATAACTTCAGCAGGGCTGGAGGCACTGACACAGGCAGACTCTGGGGGCTTGCTGGTAAGCCAGTCTAGTAAAACAGTAAGTCCCAAGTTCACTGACAAGGTCCTATCTCAAAAACATAAGGTAGAAAATAACAGAGAAAGACCCCTGAGGTCCACCTCTGGACTCCACACACATGCACCTGAACACAACTGCACACACAAACACCACATACTCGGGCACAAACACTCAAACCACACACACACACACACACAAAACTGCACATACAAACGCCAAATACTAGGGCACAAACATACACACACATACCACAAATAAAAAGAAATGTAAAAATTCAAGAGGAAACTCACAGCAAATCGAAGACGACACCTTCCGGGGTGCAGACCGGGTAGACAAAAGGCTGCAGAGAGAGACTGAAAAGGGCAGACATCTCTGGTCAGCTTCTGGGCACACTAAGCATGCTATAGTTCCTACAGCCTTCCCAACAGTTCCAAGTATGCTCTGCCACTGACACGCCACACCACTAAGGATAAGGCATCCTCCCAAAAGATGCCTCAGTACTTGGTGCAGAAGCAGCTAAGCTTCTTTCAAGCCCACTTCATGTTGTGAAAGGTTTTCTTGTCAGATTCAAGTCAAAAGGAGGTCCCCAGTGGTGGTGGCCTTTTGAGAAAGCAAGATTGTTGACACCCTCTCCATATCCTTGCATAGCAGGCAGAGCAAGCTTTCATCAAAGAGCCACCCACCCCATTCCAAGGTTTGATGAGGCGATTTTGGTCTGCAGTGCCTGCACCACTCTGATGTGTGCTGGGAACATGACTGAGTAAAAACAGAATCCTTGGGAATTTCTGAAGCACGAGGGTGAAAGGCCTACAGCAGCCTCAACTACCATAATTATTCCCATGTGAGCTGCCTGCCTGGTGGACAGCCCATGGCACTGCTTTCCTTTCTTTCTTTTGATGGTCTCAAGCCTTTGAACCTAGCACCCAGGAGGCAGAGCAGGTGGATCCTCTTGGGTTAGAGGCCAGCGTGGAATAAATTCCAGGTCCACCAGAAACCAGAACAGCATATAGACCCTATCTTAAAAACAAAACAAAAAACCTTTGGCAGGGCAGTAGTGGCACATTCCTTTAACCCCAGCAGAGGAAGGTGGATCTCTGTGAGTTCAAGGCCAGCCTGGTCTACAAAGTGAGTTCCAAGACAGCCAGGCCTACACAGAGACTCTGTCTCAGAAAAAAACCACAACAACAAAAATTCCTTTGACTCTAACTAGCCAGTTAAGTGGCTGGAGCAGAAGCAGCAACAGGGCTGGTTCCACAGACTATGGGGCAGAGTTTGCTCCCCAGCACCTCCTGAAGGGCTATGTTCTCTATTCACAATCCAGTGGTTAAAAGGGATGAGTGGAGTCAGAAGCCTAGAACCAAGAGTGGAAGCAGTGCTCTCTCAAAGACCCATCTAATTAAACCAGATAACACTCATTCCAACAAGGCTGATGACAGAGCCAGGAATGACAGGGGAAGGATCTCTGCCCAGGGACACCTTACTTGTTCACCCTCCCTGAGCAGGTGCTACTGAGCTTCCATTACCACAGCACGGGGCTTCCTGAGGGGCAGATGCAGGGAGGCCTCGCTTCTGGAATAAAACAGCTATGTCTAGGCCTTTCTGCACTGTGATGTGTCCCCTGGGCTCCCATGCTGCAGCCCCTCTCTTTCTCACTGCACTCTGACACTGTGCTGTGTCCCCTGGGCTCCCATACTGCAGCCCCTCTCTTTCTCACTGCACTGTGACACTGTGATGTGTCCCCTGGGCTCTCATGCTGCAGCCTCTCCCTTCTCACTGCACTGTGACATCTGGCTGGCAGGCTCCAGCTGGGTCACCTGACCTTCAGAATTAGAACTTGGAGGAAAGGCACCAACCATACCAGACTTCCTTACCTTACCTTTATAGTGCCCTTCCTTCCCTCCCCACCTTATCCTGAGAGGAATAGTATGTGGAGATGGCTGGGTCCTAGACATGCTTCCACAGTACATTCCCTCTGTCCAGATACCAATATGCCCCAAAGCACACTTGATGGCTTTGCATCTGGGCTACCCTCCCCTTCCCACCAGTACCTGAGTCCCCAGGGAAGGAAAGGGCCTAAGAGAATCATCATTATTGCTGATGCCACGACTACTTACAATCTGGAACAAGAATAGAGCTAGAGCATTACAGACACAGCCTGGAGTCAGACCATCTTGACCACAACTCAGCAGTGCTACTTTCCAGATGTGACACCAGGGCATATGCTACTCTTGTAGACACTTGTCCTCTCAGACATAAAATATGCTTAGCAACAGGGTCTACTCAAACTCAGAAGGTAAGAATAAAACTAAAAAGCCAAAACTGGTAAGCACAGACACAATAACCAGAAAATATCCGTGCACTGTTCTCGTGGCTGGACCCACTTTCTCCCAGTACAAGTTATCTTGAAAGGCACAGAAAAAACCCTGAATTCATCTCAAAGGGTCAAATTCACACAGATGGTACATGGTGAGCATCCCTAAACTGAAAGTTCAAAATCCTCCAAATTCTAACTTTCTGAGTATCACATCAGGCTTCAAAAAGGTTTTGATTTGGGGATATTTTAAATTTTGGATTTTTCAGATAAAGGATGATCAACTCTCTACGTAAAAGTCAGTGTAAAAATACTCTAGATAGAAGAATGGTAGCCTGGGATTCTAATACTTGGGAGGAAGAAGCAGGAGAATTAGGAGTTCAAGGCCAGCCCAAGCTACAGAGTTAAAAGATCTATCTTAAAACACACATACATTTGAAGAAATGATACTCAATCAAAAAAAAACAAGCCTTGTAAAAGTCTTACCTACAGTGGTCAAAAGGTAAGCGGCGAAAACTTGTCTGTGTGATATCTGTTTAAATAAAATAAAAACCAGAAAACTTATTTGGAAAATATTTCATCTATGTGTACCTATCACTAAAACTACATCACCATGGATTAAACTTTTAGTTGCTATTGTTTCAAGAGGGAAGAGTACACATTGTGTGTTGCTGGACATCAAAACCAGGGCCTTAGATATGCTACATGCTAAGTGCATCACTGAGCTACACCTCCAGTCCCTAGATTAAAAATCTTTTGGTAACTGGGCAGTGATGGTGCACACCATTGATCCCAGCACTGGGGAGGCAGAGGCAGGCAGATCTCTGAGTCTGAGGCCAGTCTGGTCTACAAAGTGAATTCCAGGACAGCCAGAGCTGTTATACAGAGAAAACCTGCCTCAAAAAACAAAACAAACAAACAAACAAACAAACAAACAGAATATTTTGGTGGGGCCTAGAAAGATGGCTCAGCAGTTAAGAACACACACCACTCTTATAGAGGACCTGAGTTCAGTTCTTAACACCCACATCAGGTGGCTCAAAACTACCTGTAACTCACCAGAGAACCTAACTCTTCTGGCCACTGAGGGCAGGCAGACACACACACATACACACACTCACCTAAAAATAATAAAAACGGGCTGGCGAGATGGCTCAGTGGCTAAAAGCATACTTCACCAGAGGCAGAAACAGAAGGAATTTACTAACAAGCCAGTCTAGCCAATTAGTGAGCCCCAGGTTCAGTGACAGACCTGCCCGGGCTGGAGACACACCTCAGTTGTTAAGTGTTTGCCTAGCATGCACAAGGCCACAGGCTCAAAAGCAGGCTCAAAATGGGCTGAACGATTCAAAGAATTTTTTAATGCATAGAATTTTTTAAATGATTTATTTTTATTTTATGTGTGTTGTTATTTTATCTGCACATATGTCTGTGTGAGGGTGTTGAATCTCCTGGAACTGGAGTTACAGACAGTTGTGAGTTGCCATGTGGGTACTGGGGATTGAACCTAGGTTGTTTGGAAGAGCAGTTGGTGCTCTTAACCACTGAGCCACCTCTCCAGCCCCATCACAGAACTTTTTAAATTTTATTATAAATAAATAAAAGATAAATAAAATACATATAAAATAAAATTTTTATATATGTATATATATATGTGTGTGTATGTATATATATATATGTTTTCATATATATGTGTTTTTTCAAGACAGGGTTTCTCTGTATAACAGCCCTAGCTGTCCTAGAACTCACTCTGTAGACCAGGCTGGCCTCAACCTTACAGGGATCCGCCTGCCTCTGCCTCCCAAGTGCGCCACCACGCCCGGCCTAGCTGAGCTTTCTTAAAGCATATATTCTTTACTAACATCACAACTGTGACTATGACTGGGCACAGTGGCTCATGCTGCAATCCCAGCACTGGTGAGTTCAAAGCCAGCCTGAGCTACATAATAAAACTGTCTTTAAAAAAATATATGGGGACTGGAGAGATGGCTCAGCTGTTAAGAGCACTGGCTGTTCTTCCAGAGGTCCTGGATTCAATACTGAGCACTCATGACAGCTCACAACTATTAGTTCCAGGGGATCTGGCACCCTCACACAGACATACATGCAGACAAAACACCAATGCACATAAAATAAATAAATTTTAAAAAATATGACTAGGTCCTTTTTTTTTTACAGCCTTGGCTACTTTGGGTACTATCATTCCTTTTTTCCTCCTCTAAAGAAAAAGTTTATAGCACTTCCTAAAGAAAAAGCCATTTTAAATTACATTTTTAAAAACCCTCCACTAAGAGGAAGTATACTCCACTATGTTGAGTATGTGTACTCTTTTGTGGTCTCTGTACTCAGCCCACTTACACACCATAATGTCAGCGTTCTGGTTCTTATCCATTGTTCTGGATCACGACATGCATTCCTCAGAACCACCAGCATCCTTACCTGGCTTCCTGCCACCATAGAAGTGAGTATACTCAGCGCAGGTGATGTACCTAAGGAAGACATGTTATGTTACTAGTTATGTTACTAGNTCCCTTCATAGAAAGGACAGAGGCCGTAGAAGTAACATGACAGAACAGCCACTCCCTTGACAATTGCCCATGAAACATCTGCAGAGTCAGACACATAATGATAAGAACAACAGACAGAAAGATAAATAAACAACAGGGCCTTGCCCTGAAGGAGACAAACTGGATTTATAGAAGATTTGACAATGAGAAAGAGCTAAGCTAGCCCTTACAGGAGAGCACTTACTGGGGCGGGAAAAGCTGAATGTGTCCCAGAAAGGACATACTACAGAAACATGTGATGAAGTGTGTGGCAGCAGATACAGAAACAAGGGCATTGGCTGAGTCACAGAAAGTACTCTATATTTGCTGTAAGTGTGGTGGGGAACCAGTTGGATGGTTTTGAGCAGGACCCAGACAAGACCTAACATAGCTCTGGTTGCTGTGTGCATGTTTCTACTGGTGTGTANGGCTGAGAATTGTCTTCAGTCTATGTATAGTAAATTAGGGACTATGTAACCACTGGGATAGGATGGGAATAGAGCAGGCTTAAGGTGTGAAAATTATCAAGAGTTCCCTTTCAGACATACCAATTCTGAGACTGCTATTGAGTAAACAGCTGACTTAAGTGCAATGGAGATTCGACTACTAGACCAGGTCACCCACTGAGAACCAGAAATGAGGGGGATACTCATCAAGTCTGGGGCAAGGGAAGAAAGCCCAGCAAAGAGGAACGAGAAAAGAGAGGTCATTGACGCAGATAAAAACAAAGTGCATATAAGATCCCACTAAGGGCCGGCTTCGGAAAAGGAAGAAGCCCAAGGTCTGAGACCTGGGCACTACTAGACTTGACAAGATAGAAGTCAAAGGCATCCTTCAAGCACTCTAGAGGGAGAGCGTCTGACTACACTAGTTTCAAGAAACAACAGCAAACAGCACGCAGACAGACAACAGCAAATGGAGAGAGACATGGAGCACGGCCCGCTAGTCTTAAACTGTCGCCTGTGAGTAGGCGAGAGCTAGGACGCAGTGGGCCTGGCCTGGCTGTGCCGGGCAGACAACCTACGCAGGGGCAAACCCTCGAAGTGAGTTAGTCCGGTGGCCGCGGAGGCCGTGCTGAGGGACGATATCGCGCCTGCAAGAACTGAGGCTTTCGGGAGGAGATGACCTTCAGAATGGCGATGAGCGGAGACGAAAGGTGCTGCCCAACTTACATCTTGTCCTTCTGGTGTTGTCGCTTCCCCATGGCGGCGACAAACCCAAGGCGACCCCAGCAGACGATCAGACTCTGGCGCCTTCGCTTTCTCGACTACTTCCGGAGTTCGGCTCACCCGGTCCCGGAAGTTGGAATAGGGCATTCTGGGAACTGTGGTTTCCAGGTGCCCAGAGTGCAAGTTGGGCACGGCCACCCTGCGAGGCTGAGGCTTGCTAGTTCTGAGTAGAATCCACTTTTCCTGTCTCCCGCCAAACTGCGTTGCGACTTCTCAGAGACTTCTCTATGCACTGCTTGGTTACTTGCCCAGCTCATGCTATGCCAGCCAGATCCGCTCCCTTGTATCTAAAGCCTCTTGCCTTTTCTCCTGGAGCAGCGCCTGCAAAGGCGTGTCCATCCCACAGTCTACGCACCTCCTTTTCTTTGCTTTCCTCCAGGCCCATCAGATGGCAGGTGATTAAGCCCTCGGGTCCAGTGCCTTCCCTAGTCCCATATCTCCTCTGCTAGATCGTTCCCTGGGGCCAGGTCCTTGGTCTGGCTTGTTTTTGCCTAAGGATGTAGAGGACTAAGGAGTATGCTAAGCACAAACGCCTGAGTTTCCTTTTTAAAGTATGTGAGTGGTCAACTATGTGCCATGGCATATGTGTGGAGCTCATAGGAAAAGATTCAGGAGTTGGTTCTCCTTGCCAGGCTTGTGCAGCAAGTACTTTTATCTGCGAAGCCATGAAGCCATCACTGCCGCCCAAGCTGAATAAAGTGGTTTTATTCATTTTTTATATGCATTGGTGTTTTGCCTACCTGTATATTTGTGTGAGGGTGTCAGATCTCCTATGGATGATGGGAATTGAACCTGGCTCTTTGGGAGAGCATCCAGTGCTTTTAACTGCTGAACCATCTCTCCAGCCCCCTAAGCTTGTGGTTTTAAACACCACTGATATGCTGACTCCCAAAGCCAACTACATGTCAAGTTCTTGGCTATATGTCTGATCAAAGAATTCTCAATTTCCCTGTCCTCTGTAGCAAATCTCCACTTTGATGCTAAAGGATATGCTCCACATCCTGTATCCTGACCTCCAACTGTCAAGTCTCAAACTTGGGACACACAGCTGAGGTGCCTATTTAACATATCAAAGTGGATGCTGGCCACCAGGTTTTCCCTGTATCCCTCAATCCCTACCTGTTACAGGGGCCTCCTGGCTAGCATACCCTACCCCCTATCTCAAACTTCTCCAGTCCAGGGTCTGGGCTGTTCTTCCCTAACCATTTTGGTTACCTGGCCCTTGCATCTGCTCTCTTTGAGTCTCCTGGTGGCTGCACCTGGTTCCTCTCTCCTCCTTCCCCCTCTCCTTGTATGGTTCAGGGGCATGTCCACTATGGACTCTCCCAGGTGTCTCTGCCTCTGGCTATGCTCTCCTTTTATCTACAATAAACTTTCTCCTCCACCATACCGAGGAGCAGTCATGTTCCTTTCCTTTCCTTTTTTTTTTTTTCATTCACCACCCTGATAAGATGTTCAACCAGCCAAATTCCTATGTAACCAAAAAACCATTGGAAACCCCTAGCCTTGCAGTTTTAGGGGCTATAAATAAAGAGTCCCTCCTGTGTTTGGGACTATTCTCTCAAACCCTGCTTTAGGGAGTTAACTGTGTCTGACAGGAAATAAAGCTTATTCAACCAAAAAAATGGGTAATGGTCTTTACTCTCATTCAGTGAGATTAACAAGGACCACCATCCACCCATCACCTAAAGCAAGTTATCTCTTCTCATGTGACACCCACCACCTAGAGACAGTCACCTGTGCCTCTTCTCATGTCATGGCTTCTGGTTTCCAAATAAATCTCACCTCAAAAGATCTTTTAGCCCAGTATGATGCACACCTTTAATCCCAGCACTTGGGAGGCAGAGGCTGGAGGATCTCTGTGAGTTCAAGTTATGCCTGGTCTACAGAGTGAGTTACAGCCAACCAGGAATATACAGT
>LZPO01099512.1:2208240-2219783 GCA_001675575.1 Neotoma lepida | reverse complement strand
TACCTAGCAGGAAGGACCCTAGGATGACTGTAGCATAAAATAAGTTTGGGTTTTGCCCAGTCACTGGGTATGCTTTAGTGAAACATTTCACTATTAGGATATTTGTACCTCTATTTCTGTTCAAGCTATGTGTATATTATCTCTCCTGCAGTTATACATCGAAAGTTTTAATATTAATAAAAAAAAACTTCTCTTTGGCCTCTTAAAAGAAAAAATAATATTTTGTTTTAGAGCCAGGTGTGGTGGTGCACACCTTTAATCCCAGCACTTTTTGAAGGCAGAGGCAGGCACATCTCTGCGATTTTGAGGCCAGCAGAACTTCAGAATGAGACCCTGTCTCAAATAAATAGATAAGTTATTTTAATTAAGACACATTCTAAGGCCAGGATTAAAGGCATCTGCCACCCTACCCCAGTAGTCAGCCTCTAAATTAGCTAATCTTGCTAGGAGGTGTGCCCTCCTTTCTCTCTTTCTGTCCCAGGCCCTTCTTCCTGCTCTTCATTAAACACGAGTCGAGAGGGGTAAGTCCAATCTGGAGGGTAGAACTGGGCACCTCACTTGCACCTAAAATGTCAGCAACCTGAGCCTGACTGAGATGTTGATGGGAATTGAAATGGGAGGGGGAGCAGTTGCCCTGGCCTCAGATTCTCAAGGCTCACACCTTCATTAGTTGAGCCTCACCCTGGGAATACAGGTGTACACGGTTGATGCGCCTCTTCAGCTGCTCTAGGCGTTGATGCATCTCCAGGGCACCCATGCTGTTGCACTGGTTCAGTTCCCCCTGGACAGCGCAGACAAACTTCGCCTGCAATAACGATTGCGGAAAGGCAGGAAGCCAGAAGAGAGTCGCTTGCCTGCCCTGTCCCCAGGCTTGGCATCCTTGGCTTCGGAAAGACCCTTGCTACTGCCCCAAGCCCCCTACACACCTGCTAGGTGACCGCTCCACCCACCCCTCAGTCAAAGGTCCACCCTCAAAGCTCCGCCCAAAGAAACAGCAGGTGGAGGTGGGGGCCTCCCGCCGCCGCCCTCACCCAGATGGAGGAGAGGAGCCCGCGTTGCTCGATCTCAGTCTGCTTGCCCTTGCGTACGACCCTCTCCGCCAGCGCTGGGTTGCGGTCCAAGGAACGAAAGAGACGACGAAGCGCGCGCTCTGTGTAGGTTGCTGCTTGCCTCTCGAAGTCGTCCTCGGAGATGAGCTGGCAGAAGGTCACATTCTGGGGGAATTCGTTGTCGTACTCGTCCAGGACTTCCATCAAGAGGGACTGCTGGTGGTGGGCAGGTGCTACCTGGGGGTGGAGGGGCAGTCGGGGCAGGGCTCCTAGGGCAAGGAGACCCTCCCGAGGGCTAGAACTGAGGTCCAGAAAGGTGACAGGAGCCCATTGGGGCGGGGACTACAAGGACGCACCCACTCTTTCTCTACAGCCACAGGGCAGACTCCAGTTCTCCAGACAGCCCGGTCCCCTCCAGGTCTACGCCAGGGAGTGCCTAAGGAGTCAGGGGGCGGGGCCAGTGCCAGTACACGTGACAATGCCCACCTCTCCGAGCATGCGCGCTGGTGTGCTCCTCCTCCCCAAGCCCTTCTGACCACTGGAAGTATCCAGGGCCCTTGGGGATTTCGATCTCTTCTGAGCGGTGGTCCTCTCCAAAGCACCCAGCCCTCTCCCAGTTTCTCGTTCCCTCCCAACCCTGCCTTACCAGTGTGCCCTGTATCTGGCTTCCAGTTCACCGAGGCAATATCCAAAAGGACTTCCTCCTGCCCCCAAAAGGCTTTAGCTTTGGCTTTTGCACTCTGTTTCCTGTCCTACTCTGCAGCATTATACACATCTCTCTCTAGATCATGTCCTGATCACCCCTTCATGACCACTTCTTTTTTTGTTTGTTGTTTTTTGAGACAAGTTCTCATTGTGTAGTTCTGGTTATACTGGAAACCACTGTAGACCAGGCTGATCTCGACTTCTGCTTGTCTCTGCCTCCAGAATGATGGGATTAAAGGTGTATGACAGCATGCTGGGACCCATGACCACTTCTTCGCTCTGTCTTGGTGCCCTCCTGTCTTGCCCCTCTGCCACATTTCTGAAGGTTGTCTTCACCCGCCTCTTGGCAGCCAGCCTAAATCCTCCAAGGCCCAGCCCTCCCTTGAGCTCCAGGCCCACACCCAAGATATGAACAAGCATTCCTGGGCATCTCAGGAGGGATCTGCTGTACCAAGAGCTGCTGGCCCGCATCTACTCTAGCCACTAAGGAGGGTGGATGCTAGCTGCTGCTTCACCATCAAAGCCTTCCATCACACCTGAGACCCATCTCTGTATCAGAGCAGTTCCCGTATGGGTGACAGGACTTGCACACTAGAGTAGGATTGTGGCTGACTTTCTCAAGCCAGAGATGAAGGCACTCCTAAAAGCCAATCTGGAAGCTTGGGCCTCCTCTCAAGGACACAGGCCTGACCAACTCTCACTAGGTCTTTATTTTAGGGGGAGGGCACTGAAACAGAGTCTCACCATGTAACTCTGGCTGTCCTGAAACTTGCTATGTAGACAGTCTTGTCCTCAAATTCACAAAGATGCACCTACCCATGCCTTCACAGTGCCGGGTTCAAAGGCATGGGCCTCCACACCCAGCTTCTCACGGGTCTTGTTGGTAAAGGCAACCCTGCAAGCACACCCCAGGAAAGGCTTCCTTAAAAGCAGACACCTCAATGTCCCTCCTGTTCAGAACATACCCTCCTGTAAAAGAGCAATCAGGCATGGTTGGCAGGCCTCCTCTGCAGGCTTCCTATTCCAAGTCCATCCATCCATCCCAGGTAGCACATTCCTGCTGAGCCNCAAGACCGAAGGTAATGCCCCTGGTATGAGGGCTTTCTCATGCCTCCTCCCAAACACTACTCAATATTCTTTCTTGGTTATCTTCAGGCATTCAGGAAGGCTGAGTCCTGTTCTTCCTGGTGTAGTCAAGGCTGAGCAAGGCACATAAACCTTTTCCATACAAAGAGGTGAACATCTGTTTCTCTCCACAAGGTCCTGGAGTCCCTAGTTTTGTTTTGTTTTGTTTCTTAAGTCAGCATTACACCAGAGACCAGGCTAGCCTCAAATTTGAGGCAATCTTCCTGCCTCAGCGTCCAGGCATCAGCCACCACACCTAGCATGGACTCCCTAATCTTAACCTAGGGGGCCAAGAGCTTGAAACCAGAGCCTTCCACATCTGGATCTCATCTTTGTACTGGTTCCAGCCTTGGAATATGATTTTCAGTATTCACCTTATCCTCTCAGATGGGGGGGGGCGTGTCTCATCCAGCTCTGTACCCACAAATAACTAATCCAACCACTTACCCTTTGGGCACCCCAGGTTTCTCAGCTGAGAAGTGAGTAGTGTGGATAGTGGGCAGGGCCTGACAGATGCCCTTTCATCATTGCACTGCTCCCCAGGGGCCCACAGTAGTGCAACAGGGAAAGAGTGTCCAGCAAGCCTGTTGGTCTCTCTGGGTGGGGGTGGGGTGGGATCTTAGACCTAGAATGCATGTGCACCTGGGCGAGGCCTCTGCCTGGGCCAAAGGTGGCCTCTGACCCCAGAGACACAGGCCTGGCTAGAATCTCAAGTTTCCATGGAGAACAGAGTAAAATGAGCAGGGGAAGGGAACGGCCTGCAGGCCTGAGAGGCCAGGCCTGGAAAGAGAGGAAAGGAGGCATTGTAGGTGAAAAGGTGGTCTACAAGGCTGGTCCCAGATGCTTTGACAATATCATTGCACTGCTTCTCAGAGCACAGTAGTGCAACCTAGTCAGAGCACCTGCAGCCAGCAGGCAATCCATCACCTTCATTGTGTACAAGGCTAGAAGTTCAACCACCATAGGTGGGTAGGACCTCGGTCCAAGATTTGGAGCACAGAAGGGATTCCAGCTCGGATACAGTCCTCAGGGCTTTATGAACTTCAGGGCACCCAAACTTTCCCCAACATGATTCTGATTCTGGTAAAAGAGACACTCCAAGGAGAGAGCTTAAGGGCAAGCACCGGAGGGGGCTCACACACAAAGGAAAGGGATCTGTGCTCAGCCACAGGGGGAGCACAGTGGGGCTACCTTGTACCCTGTTTCAGCCTGGAGCTCCTTCTACAGTAAGAGGGATGGTTTACCCCTAGCAGGTGAGGCCCTTGGAGTTCCAGACCTGGTCGTTGGTCCGTTCCCCCAGTATGAGTTCTGCTTCTGTCCTAACAGGTTCTTTTGCCGGGAGCAACAGAGCGAGGGCTTCATGCCATCTGGAGTTCCCTGCCTTGGGAGGGCCCCCAGCCTCACCGCACCCCCCACCTCAGACCAGCTACTCACATGGACAGACACCCCTTGTTCCCACGGTGGACACAAAGCGAAGATTAGTGGGAGGAGATCCTGGTTGTCGCCCGCCCTGTCCTACCCGGACAACCCTGCACCTCGTGGCGCCCTCTCACCGGTGGGCTCCATCTTTAACCTCTGACAGTCCCAAGGGCCGAGCTCCAGGCCTCAAGCAAGGCACAGCCAGCCTCATTGGCTTGCGCCAACACCAAGCTTCGCCTCCTGCACACCTATTGGCTGCTGCTGGAAAGATTTCAAAATAGCCTCCGGGTTCCGATTGGCCAGGCGCCCGTTTTGGCTCCGCCGGTTTAACAATGAGTTCTACAACACTTTCTCATCCATAACTCACCCATGAAAAGGAACTCTGCCCGCCTTTTCCCAGATTGCTTCTCTGTAAGTATTGTAGTGATACTCGTGAGGGCGCGTATATGCTCGCCACACAGCTCACCAAATTAAGGAGGGTGCTGAGATCCCCGGGAAGTGTCTGAGCCACTGGCCAAGCCCGCGGTTGAATAGGCCCTCAGGCTTCTTTCAGATGGGACAGTCACTCAAAGACGGTGGCTTTCCCCTCTTTCTGTTCAACTTTTCAGAGCGTTGCCATCAGGAAACCTCCAGCTGGCTGGGGAGGCCTTGGCATATGTAAGGGAAGCAAATGCGCTGATATTGCTGAAATTGGAAACCACTTTGTAGATAAGAGTTCACTGAGTGACCTTTCTGGGCTGATAAGTGGCCAAGCTACACATCACCTAGCACACATAAGCTGAAGAGCTCTACTCAGATGTATGTTTCGGAAGGGGAAAACATGCTTTTGCAACTGGCATCTATGCCTTCTCCTGTTTTACCCCAGATTAATGTCTGAGAAAAAATGTTTTTGAAACATACAGAGCTGGTTTTCAATCTTCAGGAACGTTATGTTGCCCAGTTTATTTAAAATTTATGTGTGTGGGTATTTTGCCTGCATGTCTGTGCACTACATGCATGCCTAGTGTCCAGGGAGGCCAGAGAAGGTGTTCAATCCTCTGAAACTGGAATTATAGATGGTTGTTAGGCTACCACATGGATGCTGGAAATGGAACCCGGGTCCTCTGGAAGAGCAGCCAATGTTCAACTGCTGAGCCATAATCTCTTCAGTCCCTACATTGTCTTATCTTCTTTGAGGGAAAAAAAATGCTGTTGGTTTTAGAGACAAGGTCCATCCTGTACCACTGGCTGGCTGGGAACTCACTGAGTAGACTAGGCTAGCCTTGTGCTTATGGTGATCCTCCTGGGCCACCATACTGTGCCTCTCCACACTGATGCAAAACAAAACACCCAGAAATCCCAGCATTTGGAGAGTAGAAAAAAGAGAAGCAGAAGTTCAAGACCAAGACCAGCCTGAGCTACATGAAATACTGACTGGGGGCAGGTCACTCAGGAGAGACAGCTCAGTGGTTAAGAGGGCTGACTGCTCTCCCAGAGGACCAAAGTTCCATTCCCAACACCCACAAGCCATCTCACAATCATCTGTAACTCCAGTTCCAGGGGTTCTGATGCCCTTTTCTGGTCTCTGAAGGCATTGTGTGCATAAAATACAGGCAGGCAAAACACGCAACACACATAAAAATGAAAATAAATTTTAAAATTAAGTGTTTTGTGGCTGCTACTGCTGTTTACATTTGGTCATGTTCTACATTCTGCATGGAAGCAACTTTTCTGCTCCAAAAGCATATTGGTTACCCAGGATTCCTACCTGCTATGCACTTGACTTCTTCCCCTAGTCAGCATTCCAATGCCTCACTGCCTGCCTAGGTGGACAGGAAGAGTACCCTTGTGTGTACAGGGTGTAGCAATGCTGGAGTGCCCCACCTCAATCTTGGCTCATCTCAGAAAAAACAGCCCACCTGTGATTCTATCTGGGGTCTTCTGGCTGGGGGAGCCCTTATCCAATACACAAAGTAAGAAGTGCTACTGAGCAATGGCTCCCACCCAGCCAGCAGCCAGCAGCCAACGAGAGACGATGCTTTGGTGGGTGCATATCCTGACTTTCTTTCCTCTTAAGCAGTATAACTTTAGTGAGATTCCCCAGTGAGACTGAGTACTAGGGTGGACTAGGGCCCCACAATGTACCTTTCTCTCCCTCTTGCTCAGTCCCACAGCTCTGCCCAGCATTTACTGGAATCCTTTCCCAATCATCTCCTTCCATCTAAATCCTCTCAGATCTCAAGAGATTTGGGTCTGGAAAGATGCTTCAGCTGTTAAAATTGAACCTGAATGAGGTTCCTAGCACCCATACTAGACAGCTCACAACCATCTGTAGCCCTAGCTCCAAGAGATCCAACATCCTCTTCTAACCTCTGAGGACACTACAGTCATGTGCACATTTATACACACACACATACACACACACACAATTAAAAGATAACAGTTAAAAGTTTGGCTGCAAGGTGGTGCACACCTTCAATTCCAGCACTTGGGAGGCAGAGGCAGGTGGACCTCTGTGAATTCTAGGCCAGCCTGGTCTACTGAGTTTCAGACCAGCCAGAGTCACACGGAGAGACCCTGTCTCATAACAAAAGTTTGTCAGTGAGAAGATGAGGGTCTTTTAGGGGCAGGGGAGTAATGGTCAAAGACATAACCTCCTCCCCTCAGGATCAATTGACTACAGCTTTTAGTCTTACCCACACGCTTTAATAAAGTCAATTTTTTCTCAAATCCATGTGCTTTCTGCTCTTCTCACCCTATTCCAAGTCCCTTCTAGCCAACTGTCATCCCAGCCTCTTGGGACTTTTTCTGGTGCTCAGGAAATCAACATTTTCCATCCTCAGCAGTTCCCTGAAGTCCTTATAACCTACACAGCAAAGCCCAGGAAATCTGTCATTTCTTCCGCTACCTCTAGAGGCCACACACACACCACTAGAGAGCTGTTAGCTTATTTAATGTGAGTCCTTCTATTTCTTCTGCTTGTGCTTTTATTACTTATTTAAACTGCACCCTGCATTGTGTGCACTGTTTTATCTAATTTGGGTGCTGGAAATGAGCCCCATGCTTTGTACATGCTAGCAAGTGCCCTATTCATAGCCTCGTGTACATCAAGTACCAACTGTTCCACTGGTCCCAACAAGTACCTGTTCACAACTCAACTAACTCCCCATACTTTAAACTGTAGTACCCTGACTGCACCTCAGAGGATTGCACCTCCTCAGATTCTATACATGTTTTTAGGGGGGTTGTCTTCCCTTGAGATATCTTTTGAGGTATTCTTCTCACTCTCTTTTTTTAAAATTACATGTGTCTGTATAAGTTTGTACACATGTGTGCAAGTGCCCACAGAGGTAAGAGGTATGAGAAATCCCCTTGGAACTGGAGTTACAGATTGTGAGCCACCTGACATGACATAGGTGCCAGTCATCTGAAAGGGCAGACTGTGCTCTTAACCACTGAGCCATCTCTCCAGTCTTAGGGCTCTGGGGAAAAGGAAAGTGCCCTTTCCATCAAGAGTGTGGGAGCCTGAGGTATTACTCTCCAGCAGATAGGAAGAACCCTCAACTGGCCTTTGATCAAAGATAAATCTTTTTTGTTGTTGTTTTGTTTTCGAGACAGGGTTTCTCTATNTAGCCCTGGCTGTTCTGGGAACTCAATTTATAGATCAGGCTGGCCTTGAACTCTGCCTCTGCCTCCTGAGTGCTGGGATTAAAGGTGTGTACCACCACTGCCTGGCCAAAGATAAATCTCAAGACTGCCACAACCACCAGAAGAGTGGGGGCCTGAGACAAGGAACGAGTGGACGGGAGAGCCTGAGCCCCATCCCAGCTGGCAGGGGCCCTGGGGCCAAGGCCACTCAATAGAAAAGTTGCCTAAGTTCAAGTCCTGGGAACTGAGGTCCATTGCTATGAGGTCACTGTAGGATAGACAGGTGAGATGATTGTTCAGGACAGCATTATAATGCATGGACAAGCATAAAAAAAAAAAGTTTGGGGTCTTGAGATAGCTCAGTAGCTAAAATGTGTGCTACACAATCCTGGCAATCTGAGTTTGATCTCTGGAACCAACATAAAGGTAGAAGATGAGAATCAACTAGACGGAGTAGGTCTCTGACCTCCACATATGCACTGAGCTGCAGGTGCTAACATACACACAGCACATGCACTCACACTAGTAATAAAAAGTGATTTTATAAAACAATTTGGGGCCAGTTTGGTAGTACATGCCTTTAATCCCAGCACTCGGGAGGCAAAGGCAGGTGGATCTCTGTGAATTCCAGGCCAGCCAGGGATACACAGAGAGACTGTCTCAAAAAAAAAAAAAATTAAACAGGTACCTAGAGACAGGGGAGATGGTAACTTGGACAGATATGGCTGGTACCTCCAGATCTTCCCTGAGGTTACAGCAAATAAAATCACAAACCAACATTCTTTAATCATAAAGGCACTTGAGGGCCTTACAAATAAAGTCTCACACAAGAGTGGCCCTGCAGAATCCCTACCCACCCCCCCTCCCTCCCTTCACCCATCCAGCTCTCAGAGTTCATCATGACCTGTAGAGAGATCTGCTCCAGGCTTGATGAAGATACCTTCCATGGCCTTCCATGTGTTGTGAGCATTGGCGCTAGACATGCCGTGCACCTCATGCTGCCCACGAATAGGGTTACCATACTGCTCACCAGTGACCGACAGGAACACAGAGGTGCCCACATGCTGGAAGCGGACGCTGGCCTCACGCTCCCAGTGTTGCCCAGAACATCGTACTGTCCACAGGTCCAGGTCATCACCCTCACCGTCTTCCCCAAAAGCACTCACCTCCTGAGAGTGTAAAGTATGGAGGACAGTCACAAATGGGGCAGAGTCCCCTAAGCTGCATGTCTAGCAGTAAGTAATATTTACACCTAATATCCTGGGCCCCTGGTCCTTTCCCTGCCTTCAGCATCCACAGCTGTGAAAGTGTGACATCAAGCTGTGAAAGTGGCATCAAGAGTCCCACCCTAGCCAGGTATGGTGGCACATGCCTTTAATCCCAGCACTCAGTAGGCAGAGGCAAGCAGATTTCTAGATGTTTGAGGCCAGCCTAGTCTACATAGTGAGTTCCAGGACTGCCAGGGCTACGTAGAGAGGGCTGGTCTCAAAAAACAAACAAACAAACAAAAGATTCCCATCCCATTGAAGGTTTCTTCAGATGTATAGAGCCTCTTTTTGTTGTTGTTGTTTTGTTTTGTGAGACAGAGTTTCTCTGTGTAGCCCAGGGTTCCTCTATGAGGCTGTCCTGGAACTCACTCTGTAGACCGGGCTGTCCTAGAACTCAGAGATCCGCCTGTCTCTGCCTCCCGAGTGCTGGGACTAAAGGTGTGCTCCACCACCACGTGGCAGTTAAGAGCCTCTTGTATCAGTCGGTATATTCACGGGCTCCTTATGCTAACCTAGTGAAGGCAAATCCCCCAAGCTCCTAGGCTAATGGCCAAGCTCCCTATCGCCAACATTTCCCCCAGAAACTCTCCAAACCAATGTCAGTTCCTTCTCATGCCCCTCCCAGACCAGCTGCAGTGACCCGCCCCCATGCTTTAGCAGGAGCTATTGATTCCACAGAGGGAAAGGACTATGGGAAGCTCCTACTTCTCTTTCACACCCAGCCTGAGTTCCTCCTTCCTTCAGTGTCTACTATTTATCTGCTGTGTGAATCCCCCTCTGTGTCCAGTTGGGAGCTAATCACACTGACTTCTCTCAGTCCTTCTCCTAACTCTGGGGTGGAAGTTCCTGTGGACAGGACGCAGAGCAGGAGCTTCATAAACTTCTGAATAAAAACTCCCATTTCACAGCAGCTGAAGACTGAGGCCCCTCCCCTACACTCCTCCTGCACACCTCCCGCTGTCACTCGGGTTCCTGCCCGCTCAGCTTGAGAGCTTGCCTGGTTGTTGGATAGCGGCGACGGGAAGTGGTGCGTGTGCAGGTTCTTGCCGGTGAGCACGTGCGTGAGCCGCACTGCCTGCCCACAACGCACTGGGAGTCCGCGCGGGCACCCGCCCTCGGAGCCGCCGCGAATCCGCCAGTAACTATTGGCATCGTCGGACGCCTCCACGCCGGTTACCGACTGTTGGCCGCTGCCTGAAGAGGGACAGCCCACCCAGTGGTCTCTTGTCAATTGCAGATCTCTGGATCCTCGCCTTGAACACTAAAAAGTTCCTCCCACAGCACCCACTAATACAGGATCCCAAGGGCTCACCCAGCCCAGGCACCTGCCGGACCCCCAAGTCCCGGTGGACCCTCCACATACTCAATCCCGGGGCTTGCCTCTCATGACCCTGCAAGCGAGTCTTGAGTCCCGATTACCCCGCTTCTTGACAGCCCACANATCCCACCAGGTCTCTAAGCCTACTTGGTCTCTAAGGCTCCGCCCCCCTGGCGGTCCCAGTCACCACCCCCGCGCACCGGATCCGTATTTGATGTCGTGTGAGTGCAGCCGGACTTTGTGGTGGGTGTTCAGCAGCTTCAGCACTGACCCGCAAGTCACGAGCCTGGCGCTGGCCTTGGACGCGCCACCGCTCCGCACCGAGAGCACCAGCAGCAGCCCCAGCAGCGACCCAGCTACCCCGCAGCGGCTCGCGCCCCGCATCGCGACAGCCAGCCGGGTTCCAGCAGCTCCGAACCTCTGCGTTTCCGTCCTCAACACCGGCCAATCCGGCTCTGACAGCGCCCTCTCATAGCAGCCAATCACATACGCGCGCGCGCTCCTCCTGCACTACTATTGGATCGTTGTGGAGCGGCCCCACCCCTAGGTTTCGAGGAGGTAGCTGGGAGGGGGCTGGAGACACAGAAGGGTTTTAACTGGTCCACGCTTCCGAGGACCCGCCAATGAACGTCCAGAGAGCAGTGGCTGCGGCGGCAGCGAGCTCCGAGAGGCCACTAAGTGGCGCACCGCGAGGTTTGTTGCCAATAGTCACTTGGCCCCTGTCTTAAGCCCTTCAGGTGTAGGTTCAGGAACCCCTTTGACCCTAGACCCCTGGATTTCGGTCGGGTGTCTCTGCACTCAGATCCTGGGCGTAAAGCTGCAGAGACTTGTGAATCACTAGATTTTGTGGTCACAAACTGGACAGATCCCAAAGTTACTGAAATCTGGCCCCAGGAGTTAATCAAACTGTCACCGAGTCATGTCAGCTCCTGGATCTCAGAGTTTCTGAATTCTCTTGGCCATGCAGCTACTTGAGTGATTTGGTGGCAGAATACCAAGGTTGCTGGATGGATCAGCAGAAGACAGCTGGGA
>LZPO01099512.1:2172654-2195229 GCA_001675575.1 Neotoma lepida | reverse complement strand
AAAAGAGCACTGGCTGCTCTTCCAGAGGTTCTGGGTTCAATTCTTAGCACCCACATGGCAGCTTACAACTGTCTGCAACTGTAATTCAATGGGATCTGTTGTTCTCTTCTGGTGGGTAGACATACAACGCAGACAAAAAAAAACTCCATATACATTAAAAAAAGAAAGAAAGAAGAAAAAGAAAAACGGAAGGAAGGACAAAAGAAAGGAAGGAAGGAAGGTAAAATTAGGGCTAGATAACTGAATCCAGAGAGGCCACATGCAGGAGAGACCCTGCAGGGAAAGAGCTCATTGAAAATGCTCCATCTTCAGACATGAACAGCTGAAAAGAGTGACATGAACTTTTAGCCTGTCAACCTCATGATGAATGATCACTACCCTTGAAGCCACTTAAGTCTTCCAAAAGATGACCAGAACATGGGCTAAAGATGCCATGTTTCTAGCATAATATATTAGTGATTCCCAAAGGGGCCCCTGCCAGTCTCCCCAGAGATGTGCATCTCTGAGGCTGTGGTAGAGCAAGGCTCTCTTTTTGGACTTGACAGTGGGGACTGACAGTGGTAGTAACTAGCAGCCATTGTCTTTGAAAACCCTCTTGGCAGCTGTCTTCTGACAGGATTTTTTGTCTCTGGAAGGGTAGTCAAAGGCCACTCTTCACCATCTACGTATGTTTTCAGTAATCAGTGTAAACAACCGGAATCTCTTGGTTTGTCCTAACTACAATCCTTGCTTGGAATAGGGTCAGGCCAAAGGGACATAGCAATAAGGTACCACAGGGCTATAATGGCCTCTGCTATAAATGAGTCCCTGATTCACCAGCCTTAGAATCATGGTCCTGCAGAATGACAGCCAAGCTCTCCTTGAATATATGGCTGTAGGTGTGAATATGTTTCTCTTGCCTGTCTCCATAGTGAGCTCTACAGTTGCTGCTTTGTGGAAGGACCCCTTTTTGGGTCCCTAAGTGGTCAAGTGTGGCCAAAAGGGCCTGATCTCTATGAATCAGGGGAGCCTCTGAGGCTCTGGGCCTCAGGGAGAGGCAACACAGGTCCACTAGATTTGTGTATGTGTGTGTGTGTGTATTTGTGCATGCATTTATTTGCTAATTTTGAGGGAAGGGTCTCATGTATCCCAGGCCTGCCTTGGACTTGCTATATAGCCAAGGATGACCTTAAATTTTTAATCCTCTTGCTCCACCTCCCAAGTGCTGGGGTTTCAAGACTGCCACTATATCTAGTTTGAATGGTACTGGAAATGGAGCCCAGGGCTTTGTGCTTGCTGAGCAAGTGCTCCAACTGAGCCCCATCTCTAGGAAAGCTCTGGCAGTAAAACTGCCAGTCAGCAGGAGCTGAAGACCCTTCGAAGACCTTTTATGATGGTTCTTTTTAGTTGTTAACGTAACTACATCCAGAATTAACAAAAACCCAAAAATAAAGGACACAGCTGTGAGGAATTTCTGCTTAATTTGAAGTGGGAAGATCCACTTCTTGTGGTGATAATTTGTTTGTGCTCTAACAAATAAAGCATGCCTGAAGATCAGAGGGCAAAGCCAGCCACTAGTTAGCCACAGAGGCCAGGCAGTGGTGGCACACACCTTTAATCCCATCACTTGGAATCTCATGCCTTTGTTCCCAGTACTTGGGAGGCGCACATGTCTTTAATCCCAGCACTAGGGAGGTTGAGACAGGAAGTGATATGACTGGGCAGAGAAAGGAATATAAGGTGGGAGAAGACAGGAGCTCAGCTTTTTCGGCTGAGAAGTTGGTGGGATGAGAGGTGGCTGTGGCTTGTTCCTTTGTCTCTCCGATCTTTCAGCATTTACCCCGATATCTGGCTCCAGGTTTTTATTAAAACCAATTAGTATTTGTGCTACAACTTCTAATCTGGATCTTTGAGGCAAGAAGACATCTTTTTTGTTTGTTTTGTTTTGTTTTGTTTTGTTTTGTTTTTTTGAGACAAGGTTTCTCTGTGTAACAGTTCTGGCTGTCCTGCAACTCACTTTGTAGACCAGGCTGGCCTCGAACTCAGAGATCCACCTACCCCTGCCTCCCGAGTACTGCGATTAAAGGTGTGTGCCACCACTGCCCAGCCAAGAAGACACACCTTTATTCCCGATCTTTAATCCAGATTTAATCTGGGCCATACCTTCTGCTGGAAGCCTATATAAGGACATGGAAGAAGGAAGCTTTTGCTCCTTGCCTGCTTGCTCTCTCCTTGCTAGCAAAACCATTCCTTCACTGGCATTAGAGCCTACTTCTTCAGGATTCCAGTGTATACTGAGACATCCAGCCTTGTGGACTGAGCAGATGCTGGATTCTTGGACTTTCCATTCATAGCCAGCCATTTTTGAATTAGCTGGACCACAGCCTGTTAATCATTCTAATAAACCCCATTTCTATACATATTTATGAGGAGATTCATTCTATAAATTCTGTTACTCCAGAGAACCTTGATTAATACAGCTTTTCCACCAAGAACTGTTGCTGGACAGTTATGTTGAGNCTGAAGCCTCTAACCCACAGCATGGTCAACCAACAGCCACCATACATATGGCCTGCACAAAAACTCAGTCTCAGGAATTAGAGACAGCAAAGCAAATTAGAAAGAAAGAGAATCTTGCAAGGGTCAGGAGAGTGTGGCTGTATTCTTCAATAGTTTCAAGATGAGGTTGGAGCACATCAAAGCAAGAAGGAAGCTACTGCACAGCTGAAGGAAAATCTTCCCAAAGCAGACATTGCTACTACCAGAAAGGCACAGGTCCCGAAACCTTGGCTCAGGGTACCAAAGGAATGAAGAAGGAACAGACACACAGACACACATACAATGAAGCTGGGATCATGTGGGGTTCTCTACCTGACACAGCTGGGAATCTTAGTATGTTTATTATGTACAGCACAGGGGAAGGGATTGGACAGTCTGGATAGGAGGTTTTTGTAGGTAAGCAACCTCAGGTTGTAAACATCTGAGAGGAAGTCACAGTTGTTAACTATTCATAAACAGTATTATATTATTATTAGTCAGGAGTCTCTGTAGTCACAGAACTTATGGAATGAATCTCTTCTTCTCTCTCTCTCTCTCTCTCTCTCTCTCTCTCTCTCTCTCTCTCTCTCTCTCTCTCTCTCCCTCCCTCCCTCCCTCTCTTCTCTCTCTCCTCTCATCAGGTATGATAAGACACTTAGGAGTCCTGAAAGGCTTGATGAGCCAGAAAGTTGCAGAAAAGGGTATAGAAGAGAGGTAGGAAGTAGCGACGCAGCTCTGGAGTCCAAGCATCACCAGTTGTCATAGAGGCCCACTGTCACCAGGTGCTGTAGAACACTGTCTTCTAAGCATAGCAGCCATTATTGTCTTCATCAGAGCAACTGTGACTGTATAAGGCCCCTCAAGACTGAGCCCATTGACATCCCCTCATAGAAGAGGAGGGACCTTCATCTGGGAGCACACCCATTCCTTCCTATACTTCTTTCCCAGCTGTTATTCTGCCCAAGGTGCACTTGATCTCCTGGTCTCTGAAAATACTAGAACAGTGGTTTTCAACCTGTGGGTTATGACCCTGTTTGGAGTTCAATGACCCTTTCACAGGGGTCACCTAAGACCATCTGAATATCAGATATTTACATTATAATTCATAACAATAGCAAAATTACTGTTGTGAAGTAGCAACAAAAATAATTTTATGGGTGGGGGATCACCACAGCATGAGAAACTGTACTAAAAGGGCCATAGCATTAGGAAGGTTGAGAACCACTGTACTAGAGTCTATACAGTGTGGAAGAAGTGGAGCCTGGGCTCAGGGGGACAGGAGGGTCTGTCCATGTAGCTATTGTGAAGTCATTATCCAAACTGGTGTGAGACTTTTTGGTGATGGAGCTGTTTGGAGGTCACACACTCCTGTAAGTAACCATTCATCCATTCTCCTGTAAACCCAATAAAATCATTGGTTCACCAAGTTGGACCTTGGTAAAATTATTCTTTTGCTGTGTCATTAGTGCCCTGTCTTGTATCTGAAAGAAAAGTATGTAGCATCAGGGCTGGCTCACACTGCAGGTGCTATTCAAGGGTAGGCATCCAGGTACAAAGAAAGCTATACCACACCAGGACCAGACAGCTGTGTCCATCAACATATCATTTATTTCCGTTTGTCTCTTGGCAGAACTCTTGCTGAGCACCCAGTTGTCTGACCCTTACTCAGGACAGGGGCTGACTGGGTGGCCAGCAACTTAGATAGGGCAGGAGGTGGCAAACAGGGGAGTACTCTGTGTGGCTTACAGGGGGTCTCATGGGGACTCATTGGGGCTCATCTCAATGGACTCATTGATAAAGTCCTCCAACTCAGTCTCAGGTGGGCTAACAGGGGTGTGCTCACTCTCAGAGAAATCCTTGATTCCATCTTCCTCACTTCCTCTGTCCTCCTCACTTCCTCTGTCTTCCTCACTTCCTCTGTCTTCCTCACTTCCTCTGTCTTCCTCACTTCCTCTGTCTTCCTCACTTCCTCTGTCCTCTTCTTCACTGTCCTCACCCTCTTCAATATTTACCATTTCCTTGGACTGGGAGAATCTGGAGCCCATACCAGCATTGGAGAGAACAGACAGCTTGGGCTCTGAAGGGCTCCTGGGCATCTGTTCCTGACCTATACCAGGATCCCTAGGGCTGAGCAGCTGGCGGATTGGCAACTCAGGGCGGAGGAAGAAGTGGGACCCTGTACTCTGGTCCTGATTGGTGTCACCAGTGAGCTCGGGTTGCACGGAGGGGAATTCTGTGCTATGCTGGGAGGTGCCAACACGGGGTGCACTATGGTGGGTGGCTACTGGCCTGGAGGCATGCTTCATGGCCTGCCGTGCCAACTCGGCTTCTTCCAATTTGCGCAGAAGACAGGTCCAGTTGATGTCTGAGGACAGACGGATGTGGGTGCCCTTCACCTTCTTGAAGCCCAGAAAGATGTCCATGAGAACCTCAGTGATAGGAAAGGAGATGAAGCCAACTTGCTTTTTGAGGCTTTCCTCAAACTTGTACTTGCAGATAAGCAAGGAGACTGCGTGCTCAACCAAGAAGTTAGTGAGTTCCTCAAACCAGGGGTTAGAGATGTAGGACAAGCTGGACACAGATGAGATGGACGGCAGAGGCTTCTTCCTCGGAAACTTTGTGCCAGGGCTCTGTGCAACAGGCAAGGAGGGAAAGGGAGACGTTTAGCCCTTGGTGCTGTCATCCCTCTGCTGCCCTGAGAAAGCACATTGCCAGTCCTCCTTGTTTCAGACAGGGAAGCCACACACATCACACTAGGATACAGACCTGCCACACCTGCTCTGCCACAGCATTCATTACACATGCCTCACCTGTCAGCTCTAAAGCAATGTCCACAAGCCTGGGCAGCCTGTGCTCCTGCAGGGTGGTGTGCAGAGGGATTTCATCTGAGCCCTGATGATGGTAGGTTGAGAGATGTCCAGGACCTCCAAGGGTCAGGCCACCTACGTCTTCATACTCATTTCCTGACCAATGTCCCCTTTACGGAGCAGAAAGACTAGAGAATCCTACAGCTGGATTAGGATAGTTTGACCTACTCGACCCTAGAATAGAGAGTGGTGCTCTTGGCAAAGGCTCCTGTTCATAGGAGACACGTGGGAGGGTCTCTGAGATTCACAAAGCCAGGTAGTGGTGGTGCACACCTTTAATCCCAGCACTTGAGAGGCAGAGGCAGGGGAATCTCTGAGTTCAAGGCCAGTCCTGTCTACAGAGAGAGTTCCAGGACAGTCAGGACTATACAGAGAAACTCTGTTTTTTTTGGGGGGGGGGCTCACAAACAATAATTTTAAAAAATACCCAAATTGCAGGCATGGTGATGCATATCTATAATCCCAGCATTTGGGAGGTAAAGGGCAAGAAGAGCAGGGGTCCAAGGTTACCCCTACTATAAAATGAATTTGAGAGACCAACCTGGGCTACATGACACCCTGTCTCAGAAAAAAAAATCGCAGGGTAAAAATAGCCTTTATTAATCTTTGACAACCCCTGGAGAAATAGGTAGACTAGGTCTCCTGGTTCCCAGGAGCTTGTATCTACCCCAGGAGATTTCTGCAATTCAGGGCAAGAGATCTTGTCTTTGGGCATCAGTGACAGTGGCTACTAGATGTGGTGGGAAAAGGGGCCCTTTCTCTGCAAACGTTCCTCTAAAACCTCCAGCCCTACTCTTGAGGCCACCTCTGGACACAGTGCAGTAGAGGAAGGGAGAAGCTTTTCCCAAAGAAAGGAATGGGGAGAACATAGGGAAGGGGGCTGGGGGAGGGAAGGGAATGCTAGATTGGTCCCCTGATACTGCCCTGGCGGGAGGCCACCTCCACTGTGATCCCAGGGGAAGGCAGGATGAGGTGTAGGCCATGACGGGGCTGAGTTATCTGGTTGGAGCTCAGGGCCACAGTTGGTTTCTGTAATTTGGGTTCGGAGTCAGGGGACTCATGTATGGAGTGGAATGAGGAGCTAGGGACATTAGACACTTGTGTAGGTGTCACCTTGAGCCTGAATCTGGTAGTCATCTGGGCATTAGACATGGAGGGGGAGTCCTGTCTGTCCTTGCTTTTCCGGTGAGATGTCTTAGGGCTGGAGGCTGTGGAGGGAGAATCATAAGGTTCCGCCCCATCCTCCCTGCTGGTGGGTATGGATGCCTTAGAGTCGGGCTGCAGAAGATCAGTGTTCCCAGGCAGCTTTGGGGTGGGCTCTGAGGCAACAGAGAAGAGGGGGAAGCCATCGTGGCGGCAGGCATGGCTCAGCTTGTCTACCGCCTGGCTGACCACACGCTGCAGAGCAGGAAAGAGGCTATGCTCAGCCAGGAAGTCCAGGGTATGATGGGGTTCCCTGAGTGAACAATAGGCAGGCAGGTTGAAGGATGCTGGCTGGTTTAACAGTGACTTCATCTCCTTGTTTAACTCTTCTTTGAGGAAAATCATCTCCTGTTCTCCAAGCCCCAACTCTGATGTTTCAGGAGTGGTTGAGCTGGAGCCCCAAAGCCCAGAGAACCAAGACAGGGGCTGCTCCCGGGTCCACTGAGTGCTGGTCTGGCTGCCCAGTGGGTCCCACAGCAGAGAACCCCTCTGGGGGCAGGATTGATTCAGGCCTTTCTGCAAAGAGAGAGGAAGGCTGAGCAGTGTCCAACCAGGCCTAACAACTGCAGCCCGAGCTCAGGCCCGCCCTGTGCCAGCGTTAGCCACGCCAACAATCTCTCACCCCTTTGTTCTCCAGGCGCAGGAGCCTCTTGAGGTTTTTCTCAAGCAGGAGTTTGTCCCTCATAGGCGGCAGTGAGCCTACGCCTCGTGCACCAGGGTCACTGTCCTGGCGGTGGGAGCCCAGCCTACCAGCTGTGACACTGCTATGGGAGTCAGACATGGAGCTGGAGCAAGATGGGTAATTGTTTGGGCGCCCAGCACACAGCGTGGGCCGAGCACGGTGCCGATGCACAGTGTGGATGTTGGGTCTGGCTTGAGTCTGCTGCCTACCACTTGGCACCTCCAATGGGTCTTGTACATCCACCAGTGGCACTCCAGCCTCTGTCTTCGTGGCAGCCAAACGCTCTGTTGCCTGCTCCACTACTGTCTGCAAGCTGTCCAGTACCTGGCCCTCCGTCAGGAAATCCAGGAAGCTGCCAAACGCCTGAGGGCGCCTAGGGTTTTGCTGGTGGACCTGATGCTCAGAGTATCGGTTCACCGATGGTAGGTGTGGCACACGTCCAAGCTTGCAGGTTGACCTCCTTTCTGGCAACAGGCGCTTCTTGAGCAGCTGCGTCTAAACAGACAGACTTGTCATAGCAGGCCGGACGCTCTGCAAGAGGTGGGGGGTTATTTCTGGAGTCCTCCTAAGGTGCTATTAGGAGCTAGGTGGGATTGAACAATGGGAAAGATTTTTTCTCTTTTTAGGTTTGTTGGTGCTGGGGGTTGAACCCAGGGCCTTGAACATGGTTCTGCAAATGTTCAGCCACTGAACTGCATTTATTTTTTTTTAACATCTACTATGTGGATCTTGAGGATGGGACTCAGGCCATCAGTCTTGATGCCAAGTGCCTTAACTCATTGAGCCATCTCACAGTTCTGAATTACATTAAAAGTTTGGTAATCCTGGGTTTGAATCCCAGCTCTGCTACTTTCAGGCTGTGTGACAGTAATCAGAACAGCTCCTCTTCAGGCCTTCCCTGCAAAGTAGGGGTGACCCCAATGCCCATATTTCATATATGCCAGGCCTAGCTGGAGCCTGAAAGTAGAATTCTGTGTTCATGGTATGAAAGGGCGATTAGGAGACCCTTCCTCCCCCTCTACCTCCTTCTGTCTCTAGTACAACCCTGCATTGTCTTCACTGCTGCGCTACACTGGAGGACTTGAGCCTGCTTCTCCAGCTTGAGTCTCCACGCTGACTCCATGCTCCTTCTCAGGGCTTCTAGCCCACCCAAGTACTACCTGGGGGCCGAGGGGCATGAGGTGTGAAAGCGTAATCAGGGCTCAGCAGGTCTAAGGAAAGTCAAAGCTACAATAAGGGTGTCACCAGGTGACCCAGTGAGATCAACTGGAAGTAAGGAAGCAGTGGAAAGTGGTCCAGACACTAATGTTGGGTCAGCTGGACATACTTACCCGGGCCACATAGGTGCTGTGACCAGCTTCGTCGTCAGCCAGATATCCTGAGTGGTGGTGGTACCTTGCCATGATGTGGGTAATTAAATTTGTTTTCTGCTTCCTTTCTCAGGTTCGACAGCACAGATGCAGACTCCTCTGTATAGGGTAGGAGAGGAAGTAAAGATAGATCCAGACCTCCATGGGTCCCTCATTCCCTGTATGCTGTGTCCTTCAGACATCCCATCCTTCCCCTGCTGGGACCCGCCACGCCTCTGCGGTCATTCCCAAGTCATTGCCTTCTGTTTGCAACTGTCTGGGACGGCAGGGGTGTCCAAACAATTTTTTCAGACCAGAGGCGCTCAGGATCTCCCACCAGCTCACCAGAGTCTCCTCTGTGCTTCTCCGGGTTCCCCTCGGTCAGCACCCTTTTAAGGACTACCGCACAGTGCCCTGGAATCCCACCCCCGCAGCCTCCTAGGCTGCTAATTTACATACTTCATTCTGATTGGCCAGAATCTGGCCTCTCGTTTATTATCTTCCCCGACACAATGGTTGGGGGTGGGGCCCCCACTGGCTCCTCCCCCACCTGGCTGGATTTTTCTGTCAAGGCAGCTAAACCGTGCTTGGGGACTTTATTCTGCCAAGAGGTCTGAGTCTGAGGCTTGCTTCTCTAATCCTTACGATGAAAGCCACAGCCTCCACTTATGACACAAACACCTTCCTCAGCTCATCCCTGGTCGCTGCACAGACTTGGACCTCCGACTCTTGTTGGCTTCCTTCCAGGGCTTCTTTCTCTCAGCCAGTGTGGACTAGCCAGCATCTTCCTTCTCAAGCCTTTCTTTTTGGAAGCAGTGAAGAGTCTTGGTTTTCCACACAGACCTAGCTTCAATTCCTGTGCCTGTTTTTTGTTTGGTTGGTTGTTTGTTTTGCCAATGTGAAGGCCTCTCAACACCGGCTCCTCGTCTGGAAATTGAGCTCAGCATCCTTCCACAAGTGAGTATTACATTATATATTGATTTTTTGAGACAGGGCTTCTCTGTGTAGCCCTGGCTGTCCTGGAACTCACTCTGTAGACCAGGCTGGCCTCAAACTCAGAGATTCACCTGCCTCTGCCTCCTGAGTGCTGAGATTAAAGGTGTGCCACCACCACCTGGTTACATAAAATATTCTTTCAATACACATTGCACCTTATGGAAACTCCATATAAACTCACCTCAACTTTTTTCTTTTCCCCTTCATCCTAGAAGCTTGTCATTCCCAACAGATTCACAGGCAGCCGATCCTCCACTGCCACATTGTTTCTGTCTTGTCTAACAGCTGGCACTTCTTTAGGGCAGGCATCAAAGCAGTGAGCCCTAATCTCTAATGACGCTATTCCCAGCACAATAAGCGCTTAGTAGTTCCTCTTCTCCATCTGTGGTTCTCAGGGCCCAGGGCCTCAAGGCCTCTGGCCTTTCAGAGAGCAGCCTCCCAGAGGGGCACAGTGGCTGGATGATGCCTGATGGTTCAACAATCACTATGACTGGACACAGCAGTGTTTACACCAGGAACTTGGCTGAAGGGTACTTTGAAGCCTCCAACCCTTATAAAGCATCATCAGGTACTGTTGTGATTAAACTATACTCTTTCCCCTCTGCCTGTGATCCAGGGGGTCAGATAAGGTGGAGGGAACCAGAGGAGGTCTAGCTCCAACCTGTGGAGAACAGTTCTTGTTCCACTCACTTCTCTGGTGAATCTTCAGGTTCCTTGGCTGTAAAACAGAAACAAAATTACCAATATCACAGGCTTGATTTGAGTAACAGGCGTTCCACAAGAGAAACCAAGACAGGTGGGCATGCTCCGTTGGCAGAGTGCTTGCCTAACATGCATGAAGTCTTCTGTTCAATTCCCTGTACCACAGAAACCAGGTGTGGTGGCACATGCAAGGGTCAGAAGTTCAAGTCTAGCCTCAGCTGAATGAATAGTGAGATCAGCCTGGGATACATAAGACTGTGTTTCAAAACAATATCAAGACAGCCACATTACCAAACAAATGCTGGCTGTCACCATGGTGACTATTGGTAAGTCATAGGTAAGAAAACTTTTCTGGACAGAGCAAAAGTGAGGTGATGAATGTAAAAGTTGCTGCAGCTCGAGGTGAACGTGGTTTAATGCTTTCTCCAGTGTACTCACTGGCTTGCATGTTTGTTTTCTTGTCATGTAGAGCTTTTACAGCCAGGCAGTGGTGGCACACACCTTTAATCCCAGCACTCAGGAGGCAGAGGCAGGCAGATCTCTGAGTTCGAGGCCAGCCTGGACTACAGAGTGAGTTCCAGGACAGCCAGGGCCACACAGAGAAACCTGTCTCAGGAAGAAAAAAAATTAGAGCTTTTACTAAGAAAATGTCTCCCCCACTTAGAGGCAGTGAGGAACAGACTATTCAAAAAAAAAAGTAAAAACACCTAATAACAAGAAAAGGCTCATAGGCACTGCATAAAAACAAAGAAAAGCAGCATTACAAGAATGAAATAACCTGGTATCATTCCTAAGTGATGGAGAAGATTAGGTGGGCATTTCTTTTCTTAGAGAAAATAATGGAAGGACAGGACACTGCCCAGAAACTTAGCAACGGTAAACACTGGGAAGAGCAAGGGGAATTTTTCTTTAGTATTTCTCTTGTTTTTGCCATTAAAAAATTACTTTTCAAAAATCAGGCTTTTTAAAATATATATATATACATATCTCTATCTCTATCTATATCTCTGTCTATATATCTCTATATCTATATAACTATCTATATATATAGACGGAGAGAGAGAGATATGGAATAGACATGGGCCAAAAAAAAATAATTTGCAGAGCAGTTGACCCGGACGTTTGCAAGACGCTCAGAGACCTCTAGGTGGCAAAAACAATGGCGGCGTGCAGTCGTATTTAGGCGTCTGCGTCGGGGCGGGGCTTCGGCAGCGTTCAGGGGCGGGGTCTGGATGCTGCAGTCCATTTCCTCTGGTCTCCAGTCAGCGTTCGGCAGCAATGGCTTGGCCCCGTGTGCAGCTGGTTGTCACCGCTGATGACTTTGGTTACTGCCCGAGACGCGATAAGGGCATCGTGGAGGCCTTCCTGGCAGGAACTGTGACCAGCGTGTCACTGCTGGTCAACGGCACAGCCGCAGAGAGCGCGGCCGAGCTGGCCCGCAGGTGAGGGCGGCCCCCTGCAGGATCCAGCGGGTTTGGGGGGCCGCCCGCTCGGTGGCAGACAGTGCTCGCTCTCGCGCTCCACCTGCAGGCACAGCATTCCCACCGGCCTCCACGCCAACCTGTCTGAGGGCCGTCCTGTGGGTCCCGCCCGCCACAACGCCTCGTCGCTCCTCAGCCCAGAAGGCTTCTTTCTCGGGAAGATGGGATTTCGGGAGGCCTTAGCGGCTGGAGACGTTGCTTTGCCCCAGGTGCGGAGGCGTGGCTGCAGGAGGATGCCCATCAAGATCCTTAAAGCTCAGCCCATAGGGTATCATGGAAGTCGTTGGGGCAAACGCGGGNGCTGAATACGCTCCTAGTTCAAACACTGGAGCAGTCACACCAAGGCACCAAACGGAGCTCTTCGTTTTGTGGCTGCTTCCAGAAGCTCAAGGTATCTGTGCCCCTCCAGGTGCGGGAGGAACTAGAAGCTCAACTCAGCCGCTTCCGAGAGTTGTTGGGCAGGTCCCCCACGCACGTGGACGGGCACCAGCACGTGCACGTGCTCCCAGGTACGCGGATTGAAGCGCCCAGGTCGGCGGTGGGGGATGAGGGCTGCTTTCCAGGGTTGATGGAAGGTCGATGATGAGCCCACCCCTCCAAGCAGGAGTGTGTCAGGTGTTCGCCGAGGCTCTACAGGCGTTCGGGGTGCGCTTCACACGGCTGCCAGTAGAACGCGGCGTGGGCACCTGCGCGTGGCTGGAAGCACCAGCGCGTGCCTTCGCCTGCACTGTGGAGCGCGATGCCCGGGACGCCATGGGCCCCTTCTCCCGCCACGGCCTGCGGTGAGCACTGCCCTCCCCCACCCTATCGAACCCTGCNGAGTCCCCAAAGGTCCCAGTGCGTTACGTTCACTTGGCCAGATGTGCCCTTTTCTCAGCCAAAAAAGTTAGGAATTGACCTGCTGTCCTGCTTCACCCTCTGCCTAGCCCTACCGGTACTTAGGCAACACCTCTACCGTGGCACTCACAGGTGGACCGATGCCTTTGTGGGCCTGAGCACTTGTGGCCGACACATGTCTACTCACCGAGTCTTGGCGTCACTGGCGCGGGCCCTGGAAGATATCCCTGCTGGCCGTGCCCTGACTGCCGAACTGATGGCACACCCAGGATACCCCAGTGTGCCTCCAGCAGGGGGCTGCGGTGAGGGCCCCGATGCTTTCTCTTGTTCTTGGGAGCGGCTGCATGAGCTGCACGTCCTCACAGCACCCACCCTGCGGGCTCGGCTGGCCCAGAATGGTGTGCAGCTCTGCGCCATAGACGACCTGGATTCCAAAAGGCCCGGGGAAGGGGTCCCCTGTGAGGCAACTCTTGAGCCCTTCCTAGAGCCTTCCCCACCCTGAGACCAAAGGCCAGCTATGAACTGCCTCTCACTGTGGAGGAAGGCCAGGGCTAAAGCTTCTAGTTCAGCCTGGAGCCAGACCTTGGAACAGGGCCTGGCTTCTTAGTCACTAACCCAAGTCTTTGCGGCTGAGTAGTATTGGGCAGCCCTGCCTGGCTGCAGGCAGGGCTAGTCTGTGACATTTGGACTTAAGGCCTGCTGAGCATTTGGTGCCAATTCATGTTGCAGTTACAACCACTTGTTTAGTGGAGCGGTGGAGAGAGGTTGGTGTGTTAATAAAATAAAAGATTTGGCTGGTTTATAAAGTGTCTAGGTATCCTTTGCAGAAATAAGAATGGGCACAAAGAACTACTTTGAGGCTCAAACCAAGATATGCAAAAAATATCTTCACTTTCTAATTTTGTTCATGCTTTAAATCCTTTAGTTAAAAGATTACATGCACTTGTTTGTGTTGGGAGGGTACATGCATACCATGGTCCGTATGTTTTGTTTTTGAAATGGGAATCTTAACACGTTGCTCAGACTGGCCTTGGATTCCGGGGCTCAAGGGACCCTCCTCCATCACCTACTAGCTGGGACTGCAAGCACACACCACTGTGCCCTGACAATGCTTACATTTCTTTTTTTCTTATGGGAGGGGATAAAAGATCCTCATTAGGGTGTTTGGGGGAGGCATATGATAACCATAATTTTGATTTAAAAAGAGGTTATCTGAGGGGCCAGCAAGATGGCCCAGTGTGTAAAAGTTCTTGTGTTTGATCCCCAGGACTGGTGGAAGGAGAGAACCAAATCCCAAAAGTTGTCTTCCCTCCAACTCCACACACCCACATTCACACACACACTACAGTAGTAGTTTTAGTCATCTAAAAAAGGGGGTTAACCTGTTGTAAGCCACTTCAGGGAATAGATTGAAAGAGGCTCTGCAAGCTTATAGGAGTGTTTACATTTTTCTGCAGAAATGAGAAACTGGGATTCTATCTACATCTGATATATAGATGCTCTGTGGGCAGGGAGTGGATGGGAAGGTGGTGGAACATAGCCTTACACCGTTTTGGAGGATGGAAAGGAAAATGGAATACCACATGATACATTTTTGGTATCATACCATCACTGGGTATTGAGCCTATAGTTTCACACATGAATGCTAGGCAAAACCAGACTGTCTTGATACTCATATCGCCAGGATGGCATTGAACTGGTATTCCTGCCAATGCTGGGATTACAGCTGTGCATTATCACTCCCAGTTTACATGGTTTTTAGGATTAAGCCCAGAGTTTCATGCATGCTGTGTAAGCTTCCTATCAACTTGATTTCCTGTGCCCCCACCACAAACTTGTAAGTGGAGGTTGTAGAGGAGGGCTTAGAACTTACCTAACATGGCCTACATCCATCCTGGAACTGAGGGGACAAGGAAGCAAGCTCTCACCTAGCCTGATAAGACGTTGTGGCTTTCTGAAGGGATCTTGTTCCTCCTCCTCCCTTGATTGGCTTTAGTCTATTATAACCTTCCTTGACCTTGACTTGGGCAGTGATCCCTCTGCTACCTATCATCCACCTCCTCACTTTGACTCCTGTGGTTTGGGCACATATTCTGTTGGCTGCTGCCTGGAGGCCTAGTACAAGGGCAGCCCATTTCTACAGACAGCTCCTAGGAGTGTGATTCTACAATGGAGTGCTCAGAAGAGAAGGCTCTGCTGGGTTCTGCTCTGCTGGGATACTGCCCAGCCTACAAATGGCCAATCAGTATGATGTGGGCCACACTGGAGAAAAAGGTTCTCTGGAGGTAGCTTCCTTCTCTGGACTTTGGGAGCATGGTGCTGGGTAAGTTGTCTGTACTGTCTGCTGATTGCTGTCTTGAGTCATCCAGGAAATGCCATTTACAAGACATGGCCTGGGCTGGGGACCATGTTACACTGTGTCAGTCTCTTCCTCAACTTTGTTGTCTGGGGTAGTGTTGTTTGCTCATGTAGGACATGGGCAGGGCAGGTCAAATCAAACTGACTTCTCCCTAGGTTAGACTGCACAACATGTGTGGGGACACATCTCTTAAGGCTAGAGGAAGTGACATGCCAAACAAAACTGAATGGCTTACAAGCTGCTTATTCAGCAGTAAGGAAACTGGGCCTTTTACAGGAGTAGAAAGGTATGGGACTTAGGAACTAAATACTTATTTGAAGGGAACAATGGAGGGGGATGATTCTGAGTTCAAAGCCAGCAATGCTCTAGGAATGTCTGGAAGCCAAAGTAAAATGATGCCCCAGGAAGTATTCCTACAAGATCCGCAGACCCAGCTGGGAAGGTAAACTGATTTCATCTGGTGCCCACGTGTCACAGGCCTGGCTGGTGCTGTAGTGCCTTAGTAGCTGTCTGGGAAACCCAGTGAGTTTTCAGATANGGCTATGATTCAAGGACACATACTCTTCAGTTCAAGCCCTTGATCAAATCCCCCTTCTGGACTCGTTCTCCTCACGTTTTTCTTGGGGCTACAAGGATGGAAGTGACATCTCGTGTATCAGTCAGTCTCCTTGATATCCATGGAGTCTCTGTAGTTTTCCCAGTGTTGACCACCCATTTACTTCTACCTGGCAAAACACCTGTATGCCTCTTTTAGAGGCTGGCAAGTGGAGGAAAGAGATCAGAAGCCTACTCTCTCTGGGTTCCAAGAACGTAGGCCCCCAGCAATGTCTATCCCCAAAGGAAGAAACCCATACACCCAAACTAGTGTCTGAGAACATTTTTATTAATGACAGATGGGGTCACAGCATCTTAGAAAGCCTATTCTCTGCCATCATGGAAAGAGCAGGACAAGACCTGGGCACTTCAAAGAACCAGGGGGATGTGAATTCCTGAGCCAACTTGTGTCAGGGGTGGGTAGGTGGCTGGCTGCTCAGATCTCCCCTTCTCTAGAGGATCCAGCTCTTCAGTTTGGAGCAGTCAGAGCTGCCTGCCAGCTTGCTCAAAGCCTGCTCCTGGGCAGGGCTGGAAAGAGCAGGGCATGCAAGCCCAGAGAGACACCACTGACTGCAAGCTAGGCCTCTACTTCCAGGGCAGGCAATGGTTGTCAATACTGGGGCTGAGAGTCCCTGAGAGGGGCTGCTGGCCTAAGAGTACCCTCCCATAGTGAGCAGAGAGCAGTGAGGGGTAACAGGCAGGTAGAGCTAAGCAATGAGACAGTTGGGCTATCTCTAGATTCAGAAAAGCAACAAGAACAAATGGGGGCTTGTCTGGACAACTTCTGACAGAATTTGGCATTTTATTACAAATCTGAATGTGAGTGAAATAAAATCCATTGTCACCATTCTGCCAATGAAGAGACAGATGTAGAAACACAGGCCCAATGCTTTGGCCATCCTGGGCACATGGAAGTCTCCAGAAACCTGCCCCATGCAAACCTAGAACTAAAGCATAGTTCATTTATGCACCACAGGAGCCAAACACTTGGAAACTAAATAGTGTTACACTGCCTGAGGGGACCTGTCTCACTCCTTTATAGGCAAACCCAGAGCTGTCTTCCAAGTATGTGAGCCCTAGGTAGCCCTGAAGTTAAAGAACTAAGGTTAAAGCAGAAAGCAAGAGTTCTTGAGGCAATCTTCTCCACAGGATCTAGACCCCTAGAAGTGAGTTGATAAACATAGGCAGTCAGGCCAACAGCTTCCTTGGGGTGTCACTACTGTTTCAAGGACAGTCCCACTTGCCTTGAAAAGACATTAACATTCAAATCTTGACAAAGTTCATTNGATGATAAAGTCTAAGGTCAAATTTTATTTCTACAAAAAAAGGCAATGAAAACAATATAAAACACATTGAAAGGATATTACTGAGTGAACTTCAAGTGGAGCTTGACTCTGGAAAGGCTGAGTCCAGAGGGAGGGAAAGGCCATCCTGTTCCTGGGCTGCACCGGCAGCTGCTCTGAGGGGCAGCTGGTTACAAAGCAGAAGCCACCTATGCTGATCCCACAAAGGGTAAACCATGCAGAGGGAGACAGTGGTGGCCTGCTGTGCTGAGGAGTGGGGGCTCCTTGGCACACCTCAGCAGAGCTTGGTGGTGAAGAAGCTTGAGATTTCAAAGGAATATCCTGGCTTCTGCTTTGCTCATGATGACCAGCAGGCCGTCTATCACAGCTGCAGGGAGGGCTGCTGACTGGAGAGACATTCATCACACAAGTGCACGGCGTCCTCTACTGGCAGACCCCTCCCTCCAAGGTCACCACAAACCTGGTATTGCAGGGTTCTCTACAAAGACCCGGCACAGCCTGACCATGGGTTTGGAGTGTAGGGTCTGCCTGTTGAATCTGTTACTGTGGAAACACTTTGCTAAGATTTGATGTAGAAGCAGCTTCCCTTTGCACGGACATTCTTTTGGGGGGGTTGGTATTGTTTTATAATTTTTTAAAGGACATTAATAAGGTGGCATGAGGGGGACTTGAGCTATCACCCACGGGCAGTGTGGCAAAGGAGAAAAGCTGCCAGAGCTGCAACTTCTGTGGGGAGCTGGGGCCTTAGTCTGTGGAAGGGGGTTGAAAGAGAAAAAGGCAATGGGGAGAGAACCACAACTTTTTTTTTTTTTTTTTTTAAACCTTCTGGGCTAACTGTAACTTTGAGTAAATTTGGGCAAGAAAAGAAATGCCATTCTCTTGAAGTAGACTAAAGCAGTGATTTTTAAAACAAAGCAAGCAGAACTAGAACATCTGAATTTTTTAATCCTTCTTTACAGGTTACCTAGACCACTTTTGATTAAGAAAACTGTAGAAAGTTAGTAACTGCCACAAGCGGACGCCAGGTGGTGGCACATGTCAATCTTCCACAGAGTCCTGCTTTGCGGGGTATCTGAATGCACTGCTCGGGGGCTCTGCTCAAACTTGCTGGAATCACTCAGGGCAGATTTTAGTCCACAGGTCGCTTTTCCCCATATTTCTTTGTAAACTCTTCAGCATTCTTACAGAATTTTTTACGGTCCTTAGAGTATTCTTCAGCTAGGTCAGCCCGGAGTGGGTGCTCAGGCTGGGGGTCATTCACCAGTGCTATGAGGGACTGGATTACTGCCAAAAGAAGGATAAGGCATTGGGGTTAAAATAGACTCAGAAAGAGCACAATTAAGATGCTACTGACCTCAGGAGAAAAACTGCCATCTCTACACTGATTCAAACCCTGGTTGCTCCTTCTTTCTGATAACGTTGAACTCTTGACCCTGCTGAGTATTGGGGTGTTATGGAGTCAGGGCTTTATGAATGCAAGGCTGGCTCTGTCCCAAGTGAGCTATATCCCATGCCCACAATGTGCTTTAAAGACAAAGCGGCCTTCTGTGTATTATGACCATCAGAACTCAACCCATCTCTTTTGTAATAAGGAAAGAGACAGATGATAGCTAACAAACAGCTGACTGATCCCTAGCCTCAGAAAAGCCTTCCAGGCCTGAAACTTAGTGAAATGCACACTCTATTGGTAAACTGTCATATGTTGTTTTGAACTGAGAAGCTGGCTCTCGAAGAGGGGCTGTCAGCCCCTCCAATGTCGAGTGTTCTCTAAGGTCCCTTATCTAAGGATGTACTATAGTACTCAGTGACAGGGAGCAGAGAACAGCAAAACAGCCTAGGAGTAAATACACTGTGCCCTTGAGAACAGCTAGAAGGTGAACCATTTCCAACCCAAGTTACTACTGTTTATCTCATGATATAAAAATGCCTACAATGGGAAAGAGGTGGAGAGTTGGAAGTTCAGCCATGGGAAACTCAGCCATGGAAAGAAAGCTCAATTAGGAATTCCAGTTGACACCTCAACTTCCCCGTCAGTTTCTGTTAAAAGCACTGGATTTGATGTTTTCTCTATCTGCTATTTGTTCTTTTATATGGAAGTCTCACCTGAGGAGACTGCTCTGCCTGAGACTCTCTCTTGCAGACTCCAACTGACTACCCTTACAAGGACACCCCCCGACCAGAAACCAGAGGCCATGAACCAGACCAATGACTCATTGCAATGAACATTTGCTAGTAAAGCTGACTGAACAAAAAGGTAGACTGTGTGACACACTGCTTCCAATGCTACCAGGATGAATAAAGAGGTGTTGGAGAGGCCGGAAAGATGGAGAAGTGAACAGGGTTTTTTGGGTGCTTTGTTTTATTCTTGTGTTTGTTATGTTTTGGTTTGATTTTTTTAAATTTTCTTTTGGAGGCTGCAGGGGTGAAGGGAGAATATGGAGGTGAGCGGAATTAGGGTACATGATGTGAAATTCCCAAAGAATCAATAAAGAAATAATGTGCCGGATGGTGGTGGCGCACGCCTTTAATCCCAGCACTTGGGAGGCAGAGGCAGGTGGATCTCTGTGAGTTCGAGGCCAGCCTGGGCTACCGAGTGAATTCTAGGAAAAAGCAAGACAGAGAAACCCTGTCTTGAAAAACCAAAACAAAACAAAAAAAAAAAAAGTTTAAAAAAAGGATACTCTCCCCATGTAGGTGCCAGGCTACCTATCCCCAATGTTTCTAGAAAGTCTCACTATGCAGCCCTGGCTGGCCTGGACTGCACTTACACAGATCGTCCTGCCTCTGCCTCCCAAGTCCTGGGACTAAAGGTGTGTGCCTCCCACCTAACACTGTTTCTTCTTTTACTCAGGCTTGCTCTACCAATACATTTACTCATTCAAAACTGAAAATACATCATTTTCTGAACAGTACAGAACATCTGGTCCTCGTCAGCCCCTTCTCCTGTTCTCTGGAGACAGTATGCCTGTTCACATCTCTATTGGTCTGGACATAGATAGGGTCACCTCTCCAGGGTGGTGGGTCCTGACTCTGGTCAATATGACGCACTCTGTTCAGTTGAGGTACTTCTAATCATGAGAAAGGAAAAAGCGTATTATGAAGCTGCACCTGTCTGTGAGCAATAAGCCCACCTTAGAGGAACTATCAGAAGACAGGATTTACCACAAAAAGTGCACTATCGACCAAGAGATTACAAAGCATACAAATTCCCAAATTCATAATCTGTAAATAGATGTGGTAGCTTCACAGCTGAAATTATTTCACTTAAAAGCATAAGACAAGAAGGTCTTTAGCTTGAGGCCAGCCTGGGCTACATAGCCAGAATCCATAAACTGTAGAGAGAATCACATTGCCACGTTGTCTTTCTGTGAGTAACTGTTTCATGTACCATACTATTCTAAAAGTTTGTATATCTTCTACCATGAATCCACACTTTATTTTTTATGGCTACACAGTATGTCACTATATAGAAATACTACAGCTGGTTAGTTTTTTGTCAATCCGACCCATGGCAGACGGTGCTGGGGTGTATAAGAAAGCAAACTGAGGGCTGGAGAGGTGGCTCAGAGGTTAGGAGCACTGGCTGTTCTTCCAGAGGTCCTGAGGTCCTGAGTTCAATTCCCAGCAACCACATGGTGGCTCACAACCATCTGTAATGAGATCTGGCGCCCTCTTCTGTATACATAATAAATAAATCTTTAAAAAAAGTAACATTAAAAAAAAAAGAAAAAAGAAAGCAAACTGAGCAAGCCATAATGAGCAAGCCAGTAAGCAGTTCTCTTCCATGGTCTCTACTTCAATTCTTTTTTATTTTTTGAAACCGTTTCTCTGTGTAGCCCTGGCTGTCCTAGAACTCAGAGATCTGCCTGCCTCTGCTTCTCGAGTGCTGGGACTAAAGATGTGTGCCAGCACCTCTAACTTCCGCTTCAGTTCTAACCTCCAAGTTCCTGCTTTGATTTCCCTCCATGATGGATTGTAAGCTGTAAGCTGAAATAAACCTTTCCTTGTCAAGATGCTTTTGGTCACAATGTCTTTGGCCCAGCGACAGAAAGCAGACTAGACCCCACATTACGTATATCCATTTATTTGAGTTGCTTCTCCTTTGAGCCTAGTATGGAGAGAGCTTCAATGAACATTAATACAACTGTTTCAGGACAGAGTGTGCTTGCTTGGCAGATAAAAGCTCTTGCCTCCAAGCTTGATCCCTGCCATTCACATAAGAAAACTGACTCCCTCAAGTTGTCTTCTTACCTCCACATGCATGCTGTGACATGCACTCATGCACACACATAAACACATGAATGTAATTAATAAAAATGTTTGAGTGGACCCATGCTTTCATTTTGGGGGGCATACACAACTAAAAATTGACCTGCTGGATCACAGGAGCATTTTTTTTCATGTTGCTTTTCCACTATGCTTAATTTGTGTGTGTGTGTGTCTTCGTGTTAGAATGCACACACTTGTGCATGTGACCTCAGGGGCCAGAAGACGGCATCAGATCCCCTAGAGCTGGGGAGTTACCAATGGCTGTCAACCACCCAATGTGACAGGTGGGAACTGAACTCAAGAACTGCTGAGTCATCTCTCCAACTCCTATACTAAGAACATTTTAACTTTACTGTTAACTTTACTGTCAACAGTCTTAACTTTTCCTTTGTTTTTAAAAAAAGAGTTATCTAGGGCTGGAGAGATGGCTCAGCTGTTAAGAGCACTGGCTGTTCTTCCAGAGGTCCTGAGTTCAATTCCCAGCAACCACATAGTGGCTCACAGCCATCTGCAGTGAGATCTGGTGCCCTCTTCTGGCCTTCAGGCATACATGCAGCCAGAACACTGTATACATAATAAATAAATCTTTAAATAGAAAGATTTATCTATTATTTTATGTGTATGTGCGTTTTGCCTGCATATATATCTGAGCATTGCATGTATACAGAGTTCATGGATGTCTCAGAGGACACTGAATCTCTTGCAACTATAGTTAAAAATGGTTGCTAGCCACCATATGTATGCTGGGAACTGAACCATGGTCCTCTGGAAGTACAAATACTCTTTTAACTATTGAGCCATCTCTCCAGCTCCCAATNTTATTATTTTTATTTTCTATACCTGTCTAATAAAACACGACTTTGAGGGACTGGAGAAATGATGGCTCAGTGGTTAAGAACACTGGCTGTTCCTCCAGAGAGGATCTGGGTTCAATTCCCAGCACTCACATGGCAGCTCACAACTGCCAGTGGCTCTACCACCCCCTTCTGGCCTCCCTAGATACCAAGCATGCATAAGGTACACAGACATACACGAAGGCAAAACACTCATACACATAAAATAGTNACACTAACGACAACTTTGAGACTCTCTAAACAGAAAAACCCTAAGAGAATCTAGAGATCAACAAAAGGCTGTATGGTGGATGACTGACATGAGCTGGAGACCAAAGAATATGAAGCTAGATTCTGAAAGAAGTCATCAATGGAAATGCTCCTAAGGACACGGGCAGAAGTAAACCATAAGCAGATGCTATTAAGAATAAGTGATACGAAGCTGGGTGATGGTGGCGCCCGCCTTTAATCGCAGCACTCAGGAGGCAGAGGCAGGTGGATCTCTGTGAGTTCCAGGCCAGCCTGGGCTACCAAGTGAGTTCCAGGAAAGGCGCAAAGCTACACAGAGAAACCCTGTCTCGG
>LZPO01099512.1:2136910-2153021 GCA_001675575.1 Neotoma lepida | reverse complement strand
AAAAAAAAAGGAAAAAGAAAAGGGATAGACAGATCAGATGGTTCTAGCAGTCCTACATACCCGATAGGTCACAATGACAGGCAAGAGCTATTGACACAGGCCAGCCCCTTGTAGCCTAGTAGATACAGAGCAGCCACCCTCTCTGTGTGCCAAGCCCACCCACCTTCAAGCCTAAAGAAACCCAGAGGATTTATTTCCAAGTCTAGACTAGAAACTCTAAGCCAGTATTTGCCGTCTAATCTTATAACCAGAATCAAGGAAAGAGCATCTGCAGTGAATACACTCTGCATTCTTCTTTGGTGAAGGAGACAGTCTCTCCACAAGAAACAATTACAAGCAACAGTGGAAGGAGTGTCAGATACAGCGAAAGAACCTGAGGCTCAGGTGGGCAAAGTAGAAAAGGAAGATAGTGAATGTGGAAGAAAGAAAGGAGAGCGCTGGGCGGTGGTGGCGCACGCCTTTAATTCCAGCAGGTGGATCTCTGTGAGTTCGGGGCCAGCCTGGGCTACCGAGTGAGTTCCAGGAAAGGCGCCAAAGCTATACAGAGAAACCCTGCCAAGAAAGAAAAGAAAGAAAGAAAGAAAGAAAGAAAGAAAGAAACAAACAAAGAAGGAGAGCATATCAGTCAGTGTAGATCAAAGTTGTAGGCTAAGGGGACTAGAAGTCACCAATGTCCAAGTGGGGCTGTACGATGGACAAATAGTGAAGCTCTGGGAGAGACAGCAGGGGAAAAGCGGGGTAGAACTCTTTCACAGATAGTAAGCAACCTGATGAAAGAGGGTCCCAGGGATTAAAAAAAGAGAGAGAAGGCTAGACTAACAAAATTCAAGCTTTAGAGTGAGGAGAAAGCAGTAGCAAGTCAGCAAGTAAAGAAACTGATTACAGGCTCAAGGGCTGGGGACCCTGCCAAAGGCTCAGAGCTTTGGAGGCAAGCAAGCATCAGATACGTGACAATTAAGAGGGCCCCATGTGTTATGTGTGAAGCACTTCAGGCGAGTGGGAGAAACAGGAATTGTGCGCTGAAGTAAAGTACAAGTCGGAACGATAGGGCATCTAAGATGAGGAAAAAAGACAAAACCTTCTGAGGAGGAACCTGAGCCTATAGGATGGCTTCCTTGAAGGATGTAGGGCTATCTGGGGCAGATTCTGGAGAAAAGGTTCTAGAAAGCACAGCGGAGGGGAGAACACACAGGCAATCAGGAATAGTGATTCAAAACAAAACGGAGTGTATACTGGAACATACCAGGAATAAAGCACAGGTTAGTCATAGATGCAAAATCAATGGAGAAAGCCAGTGAAGGTCTATATGGGAAGCTAGCTCTCCTCCAAAGCCGACAGAGGGTTCTCAACCTGATAAACAGGGCAAGTCATTCAGAAACCAGGGGAGATGGGCAAGAACAGGAGCAGAGATACATACTCCTTTTCCTTTATGAATAACTACAGATCTGGAAGGTTTGGGAATCTACAATTTTAAAACACCGGTGCAAAGCCAGGATTCTACTCAAGAGCCCAAGGCCATACACTACCCTACTTGTCACCTTGTAGCCAGTGCCCACTTCTGCCCGTCTGTGGGCTGCCCAGACTAGGAACTTACTGAGGAACACAGAGCCAACAGTAGGAGCACACCACCTGAAAGAATAATCTAGTAAGAAGTGGAAATGTTCAATACTCACAGGAACAATAAGCCCTTGCCAAGTCAATAAATTAGCTTCATCAACCTGGATGTTACGGAAGTTTTTCATTCCACATTTGCGGATCTCTTCAAGCTCCTGTTGATTAACAAAGCATAAAGGGTTGTCAAATCAGGGAAAGCACCACATATTAAGATTCCCTCCTGACTCCCTCAAATTAAATCTGGTGACAACATCACCAATGACAACATTTGAGTGAGCACCAAAATACACCTCATCAGGTTACAAAGGCATGGAGCCAGGTTAGTCTCATCTGTAATGTCACTGCCTTTATAGACCCTTGGCCCCAGACCAAGCCAAGCCCCAGTCTCAAGCAACCCACTGAATACAATGAGAGGAACCATGCTTCTACAGATATACCACCTCCTCTTTGGGCTGGTAATACTGCCTGTTTAAATACCCTCAGCAGAGCCAGGTAGCTCACACTGTAATCCCAGCACTTGGGAAGCTAACAAAGATAGACTGCTGTGGGTTCAAGGCCAGCTAGGGCTACAGAGTGAGACTCTGTACAAGGAAGGAGGGAGGGAGGGAAGAAGGGAAGGAGGAAATAAAGGGGCTGGTGAGATGGCTCATCCGTTAAGAGCACTGGCTGCTCTTCCAAAGGTACTGACTGAATTCAATTCCCAGCAACCACATGGTGGCTCACAACCATCTATAGTGGATTCTGGTGCCCTCTTTTGGCATGCAGACAGAGCACTCATATATAAAAAATGAGGAAATTAAACAAAACAAAGCCAAAGAAAAAAAAAGCCAAAAACAGAAAAAAAGAAAGAAAAGAAATAAACAGAAGAATTGAAAATAAACAAATCAAGTAGCTGTCTCCTAGCTACATAGGGGCAGACATGCAACAGGGCCCTGAGATGCCTACAGACCTAACTTTGTCCAAACAATCACTAGCTATGTACGGGAAGCTGAGGCTCTAAAGATGAGTAAGTCTGGAACTAGAAGGCAAACGGGTACCCACCCGTGTTTCCTACCTAACACGTTAAGAGCAATTTCAGGACTCCATCCCAGGAAAGACACAGGCAAAGAGCACAACTGACCAGTATGGGATGGAGAGGAGAACAAGAAACTAGCACTGAGGCTCCGTTTCTTCAGCTATCAACAGGGTGTAAGTTCCTGAGCTAAAGACAATGATCGGGAAACTACATCCTAACAGACTCAGAAACTAGGGGGGGTTCTCATAAATAGCTAATGTAGCGAACGTCACTTCACTAAAAAGCACAACTACCATGACAGATTACTTCAGAATCCTGTTTAAAATGTTCTTTAAGATTGTCTGTCACTTGGTTTTCCACTGTGTATTAACCTATTTCCCATTGCTTCCCCAACACCAATGAATATACAGTAGGCATCTTAACCCAAGCCACCCAGAACGTACCGTGACTTATGCCCACACATACATGGTCACCTCCTCCAAGTTCCTAGACTGCCACTCCCCACCACTACCTCAATTAGGCCTCACAACCAATGAGATGATAGTCTCCCATCCACTCAAGATGCCGTCTCACCTACAACCTNAACATTAGCCCTGTCTCATCTACCTGGCTACATCCCCTCTGTCCCAGCCCACATGCCTTCTAATACAGGAAAGGCCCCCTCCTTAAGCAGCCACGGTTCACAATGGCAAAGGCCACCCTATTGGCTTCTATGTCACCAAGACCAAAAGATCCTTTGCATACACATTCCCACCATGCCACAATAGTTTGCAAGACATTATTTCTAGTTAGTAGAGCTAGAAAGTCACGGAAGGAGTAATTCTCAAAGCATAATGAAGCATGGAAGACATATGAGAGGCCTAACTCAGAATGAGCTGAAGAGGAGGACAATGTATAGAATGGGTATCCCATGGGTGCTGCCTATTTATCAACCTCAGGTGTCTACTANAAGTACCCAGATCAACTCCAGAAAGTCTAGTCCAGTAAGGGTGGCTAGAGTTGTAATATGGGAATTTTTAGTGAGTGACACAAAAAGGGAAGGTTGTTACCAAGCTTAACCAGTTCAGTTCTAAGGAAGCCCTACAATACCGCAGGCCTCTGATCTACACCAGGGGACAATATGGTAAAACAGCCTGATTGCTCTACAAAGAAAGCGCATCACAGAACCTGAAGGAATACTCTAACCTGCCAACTACCATCGTGGTCTTCCAGCTGATACTCAAAACTCATCAGAAACAGTTGTCTGGGAACTATGAAATAGGGACACACTCAAGAAGGGGAAGGTTTCATACTTCACTAACCACTACTCTTCAAAGAGAACTTCAGCTTCATGAGAGCAGGACAGACATATGAGGTACAATATTCCAAATAGAACTTTGAAATCAAGACAACCAAAAAACACTCAGGAGGCAGAGGCAGATAGATCTCTGAGTTGAAGTCCAGCTTCGTCTACCAAGTGAGCTCCAGGACAGCAAGGGCTACACAAAGAAACTGTCATGAAAAAAACAAAACAGACAAAAAAGAAAGAAAAGAAATATTCAATGTTCATAAAAGAAAAGGAATTTTAAAATTACCTGTGTACAAACATAATTTGTAGCCTTGGTGCTCTATTCTAACAATATGAAGTAAGGCTGATAGACACAAGGCAAATTTCTAAGAATTACATACAAAGATGAGGCAAGCTGGACTTAGTTTTAACAGTTTGGCAGAAAATCCAACCTTGTTTAAGGACTGCAGGCTGGGTTGTAGAAGCTCAGCATAACGGCGAGTGGTCAACTGGCAGCACAAGATCCTGCATCATTCAATCCCAGTACTACAAAACTACTAAGTAAATAGAAGGCATACAGTTTTCTGGAGATGTAGCTCAGTTCACAGAACACTTGCCTAGCACCTACAAACCCCTGAGGTTCAAGTCCTACAACCAAGGTAGATCACAATCACCTCTAACTGCAATTCCAGGTCATCCAACACCCTCTCCTGGCCCACGGGGTACACAGACACACACAGATTAAACACACATACACATAAAATTAATCAATTTTTTTAAAAAGTAAATTCAAGACCATCCTGGGGTACATAGGGAGTTTCAAGACTAGCCTAGAGTACACAATACTCTGTCTAAGAAAAAAAGAAAACCTATGAGACTATGTGCCTAGGTGCTAGGATATCAAGTGCCTTAGTGCCAAGATATCAAGCAGATACCTGAACAAAGATAAAAGCCCCAAGCCTTCTGGACACAGAAGGAAGGGTGCCACTAATGAGTACTGAACTGGAGGTTCAGGAAGTATGAGGATGCTAGGTACCCTATAGAAGACTGTTTCTCAACGAGATCCAGAACAATCATGCACCTCAGCATTCTGAGTCCTGAGAATAAAACAGATGCCAGACATTGTGGCTCCATCCTACTGAGATTAACATTCTTTGCAGCCCTCGCTGAGAACAACTGGCACTAAGAGTGGCCTGCATGCTCAAATTCCTGCATTGCTCAAGATGGTTCTGAGGACAAGAGCTGCCGCCTCCTTCACTGAGGAAAGCAAACTGAAGAGCCACACTGCTCATTCTGAGGTTCTATCTAAAGAGCTGAAAGAAAATGACACGAATCCTCAAGATGGCATATCTAAAAACACAACTGTGCCCCTATAACTGAAAATGGTCCTGATAATAATGACCTAGATAAGAATTTCAAAGAAACCCATATGAATTCAGAGGTTGAAGTCCAAAGGCTTTATTACTAATAACGAAGGAAAGGAGCTGACTAAGAAAAGCTCATGAGACGGTTAGAGGTTAAAGGTGCTTACCACAGAAGTCTGGCAGCCTGAACTCCATCTCCAGAGAAGAGACTCCTGCTAACCGTCCTCTAACATCCACTCCCACAATATGACATGAGCACATGCAAGTGCACACACGGGCACATACGAATTATAATAAGTAAAATGTAATTTAAAAACAAAAGAAAATAGCAGCAGTCCAGCTCTCTGAGAATAAAGTATGAAAGATCTAACCAAGAATGACAGGAGCTTACAGAACGCACTTCCCCAGAAGATTTATTTCAGTTCTGCTTAATGCCAAAAGCAACTTGGGGTCATCTGCTCAGGACTGATGGTGCAATGCTGACAACCAAGAGATGAGAAGGGAGAAAGCAGAACCAGCCAACTCCTTAATCCCTTCTGCTAGAGGGCAAGCAGCACACAGGGAAAAGCCCAAATGATGTCCCCTTTGAATTCAGCTGCTCACAGCTTTGGAAGGAATCTGAAAAAAATACAGTGTACTTCTCAGTTTCTGAGGGGTTTTTGTTTTATTTTGTTTTGGGTGGTACTAGATATCAAACCCAGGGCTTCAACAAGTGTAGTGGTCCACACTATATTACTTACATACACACACACAGAGAGAGAGAGAGAGACACAGACAGACAGACAGACAGACAGACAGAGAGAGACAGAGAGAGAGACACACAGACAGGCAGAGAGAGACAGAGAGAGAGAGAGAGAGAGACACAGACAGACAGAGACAGACAGAGAGAGAGACACAGACAGACAGACAGACAGAGAGAGAGACAGAGAGAGACAGAGAGATACCAGGGCCTCAAATGTGCTAGGTAAACAAGCGCTCAACTACTAAATTACAGCCTGTGGTGTCTGAATGAGAATGACCCCACAGGCTCATATGTTTGAATGCTTAGTCCCAGGTAGTGGAACTGTTTGGGAAGGATTAGGAGTGTGGCCTTGTTGGAGGAAGTATGTCACTGGGGGTGGACTTTGAGGTTTCAAAAGCCCACACCAGGCCCAGTTTCACTCTCTTTGCTTGCAACTTGCAGATCAGAAGTGAGAGAGCTCTCAATTCCTTCTCCAGCACCATACTCCCCACCATGATAATAGACTAGACCTTTGAAACTGTATGAAAGCCTCCAATTAAATGCTTTCTTTATCAGTGTGGTGGTGGAGCACGCCTTTAATCCCAGGGCTCTCAATTGCTGAACCATCTCTCCAGGTCCTTTACACAAATTTTCATCACCAACTCATTCTGTGGGAGTAGCATGTCCTCCTATCCTGAGGATTGTTACAGACAACAAAAAGAATATCCAGTCCCCACCCATTTTCTTCAGTCTTTATTTTTTAGTAGGGGGAGGGGTGTACAGGTGAGTGCAGAGTCCATGAAGGTCAGAGGTATTATACACCCCTAGACCTGGAACTCACAGAAGCAGTTGTAAGCCATCTCATGCAGCTGCTGGAAATCAAAGTCAGGTCCTCTTAACCTGACTAGCTAGCAGCAATAGCTCTTAACCACTGAGTATCTCTCCAACCCAATACTAATTTCTAAAGATTTCTTTAAATTGTTTTTATTTTTGAGATTATAATTTAATCACATTTCTCCCTTCCCTCTCCTCCTTCCAAACCTGCTCTCCTTCAAAGAATTTATTTTTTTTTATGTATGAGCCTGCATGAATATGCTTACCATATGTGCAGAGGAGCCAATGGAGGACTCAGATCCCCTGGGACTAGAGCTATAGATGATTGTAAAACACCACATGGGTGCTAGGAATCAAATCTGGGTCCTCTGGAAGAGCAGCCAGTACTCTTAACTGCTGAGCATTTCTCCAGCCCAAACCCAGGATCTCTGCAAGGGCAGTAAGCACTCTTAACTGCTCCAGCATTGAATTCTTTTTAATCATACTTACAAGTTATGTTTTGATTTGGCTGCTAAACTGTCAGTGTTCATAGGAAGAAGCAATGCCTGTAGAGTCAGACAGGCCCAGGCTTGAATACACCCTACCCCCAGGTGTTACCCTCAACAAAAGGTAAGACCTACTGTCTTACCAAAAAATAAAAAATAAAAAAATGAAACCCATTATTTGGGGCTTTATCATTATTTACAGGAAGCTTTTATCTACTTAGCATGCATAATAACTTCATCCCTTTCCTTAACTGTATCCTGATTCTTAATATAAAATCTAACAGTATTTGAACAGTATATAAAATTTAATAGATTTTCTACTGCCAAAATGTATCACAGGAAAACTGAGGGTATTTATGGTTATTAAAACAAAACTTTCTGAAATGAACTGAAACACAAGGCATGGTTCTTCCTAAAAGCCCTTCACTACCACATTTATCTATCAAAGGCATCAGTTCAGAGTATCATCCAAAATTTCAACAACAAATACATGCCAAGGAAAAGGCAGACAGGGGTAGGGATGGACAATCATGATAACACTCCACTGTTTAAAATATGCAGCACATGAGCTACGATAAGGGCTTTTGTTTTTTGAGGCAGGGTCTCTGTATAACAGCCCTGGCTGTCCCTCTGTTGACGAGGCTGGCTTCAAAATAACAGAGATCCACCTGCCTCTGCCTCCTGAGTGCTGGGATTAAAGGCGTGGGCNACCACAGCTAGCAGTGATCAGAGCTTTAATGAGAGCAAAGCAAGCACAAATGGCCCATTCTATAGAGGTAAAGCAAAGGCTCAGAGAAGCCCAAGTCAGAGAATTCTCATGAAGCAGGTCCAGGGCTGGACCAAGGCCAGGATAGCCCTTCCACAGTCACTGTAGCTATACTGGGCTAGGCTGGTTAACACTTCCATTAGAAATGGACAGCATGAGTCAGCAAGATGGCTCATCTGGTAAAGGCACTTACCACCCAAACCTAATGACCTGAGTTTGATACCAGGAACCCTAAGACAGAAGAATCAAATCCCCAAAGTTATCCTTTGAGACACACACACACACAGAGTGGTAAATACATGTGCACACACACATAATAATTAGAAAAAAGAAGTTGGGTGTAGTGGTGCACGGTTTTTGTTTGTTTGTTTTAGAGTTTCTCTGTGTAGCCCTGGTGGCCCTGGAACTCAGAGATCTACCTGCCTCTGGCTCTCAAGTGTTGGGATTAAAGGTGTGCACCACCACTGCCTGGCCAAAGATAGTATTTTTAAGGCAAATACAAATAAAAATAGAAAGCTGGGCCGGGCAATGGTGGCACACTCCCAGCACTTGGGAGACAGAGGCAGGTGAATCTCTGTGAGTTCGAGACCAGCCTGGTCTACAAAGTGAGCTCCAGGACAGGCTCCAAAAGCTACAGAGAAACCCTGTCTTAAAAAAAAAAAAAAAAAAAATTAAAAAGCTGGTGAGATGGATCAGTAGGTAAAGAAGCTTGCCACCAAATCTCACAATGTGAGTTCAATCTCCAGGACCTACATGATAAAAGGAGAAAACCAACTCCTACAAGTTGTACTCTGCCTTCCACAGCATTCTGGCAGAAAAATGCATCTCTGCCCTTCCCTAATCTGAAATAAATAAATGCAAATATTTAAAGTATGTATGTATACATATATACAGACATACATATATAGGATGGTAATGTTTCTAGTCTTCCATTGCTAGTCAGTGTCTCCATTATATAAGGAATGTGTTTGTTTTTTTAAGCTCTGGATAAAACAAAACCTAGCAGATTGGAGTTGGATATGTAAGAAGAGTTCAAACACCATATACACAACTGGTAGGGGATTAACAATGTAAAACAGCACCTCCCTGACTTTGTGTAACTCTATCAAAATGCCTAATTTTGCCAGGAGTGGTGGCATATGCCTGCAAATCTCTGTGAGTTCCAGGCTAACCAAGGCTACATACTGAAATCCTTTCTCAAAAAATAAAAGTGGGCTGGAAAGACGGCTTAACAGCACATACTGCTCTTGACAGAGGACCCAGGTTTCAATTCCCAGCACCCATGCTAGGCAGCTCACAACTCTCTGCAACTCCAGCTCCAGGGCATCCAGTACCCTCTTCTGACCTCAGAGAGCACTGTGTATTCACACGCACATACCAACACACAGGAATACAATTTAAATTAAAAATGAAATACTTTTAAAAATAAATAAAAATTTGGTGTGGCGACGCATGTCTTTAATCCCAGCAGAAGCAGGCTGCTGGGCAAACTCAGAGGAGTTTGAGATTAATCTGGCCAAATAGTGATTTCCACGACAGACAAGACTACACAGTGAGACTCGGTCTTAAAATAAATAAATATTAATAAAATAAAGTTAAAACTTCTAATTTTAGCATTAGTGGAAACTTTCCAAGCGTGTACAACGAAACTGCTTGACAGTGAAATTATGATTTTAATATAATTACATATCCTACAAATTTAAACAGGATCCTTCCGAATGCTTGAATGTAAATCTCATTTAAATTAATTCTCAGCAAATGGGGGAGGGAATGACTCATGCCCACTCATGGATCAGCTATATGTTTACACTTAATTATTATTACAACTAACATAATACAACTATTATCTCAATTCTATGAAGTCATTTCATTATCCTCTTTATAATATGAAGATACCCACCAAGTCTCAAGGTAACAACACAAATGAGTTAAAAGCAGAAATCAACATCTAAGTTTAGGTCCCTGCTACTCTATCGCAGCATACTAAGGGGCCTCAGGTCAATCTAATAAAATATACTTGAAGACACCTACAACTCATGCTTAAAGGAAAATGCTGCCTACACATCCCCTGGGCAAGCCCAGTCAGGGCCCTAGCTCCAAAGGCAGGCAGATTCTCATAGGCCTAGCTCCAGGAATGTGTTTGTCTTCATCTGAACAAGGGTGTGCCTAGCATTGCTGACCTACATTACACACTAGAGAGTCCAGCACTCCTACTAAACTGGCAGCTCAAGGACTGGGACACCAGCCTCAAGTCTGCCCACCACAGACCTAGAGGAACTGCCTATGTCAGGCACATGAATAGAGCTGGAAAAGTAGGCCTGTGGTAGAGTGGGGGGTGGGGGGTCCTTTTGTAAGCTTAGGTTGACTTTTCATAACAAGGTGTAAAGCAGCCAGTTACCACCTTAGAAAAGGCTTGGAGGCTATTAGCCTTCTGAGTTATACTTTTCTTCCCCCACCAGTGACAGGGTCAGGCAGTGTCCCCTTGCAGAAATATACAAATCCTACCAATAAGCACTAGCTTTGACATTAGTGTCTGTTCTGGTTAAATATGTGCCTGCTGGGCTAGCAGCTATCAAAACTGCTGCTCAACTATGCTAAGGTAGAAGCAGTATCTGGCAAGATAATGAAGGACAGAAAAACAATAATCAATACAGACCTAGAGATGTCAAAATTAGCACAAGAATTAGTGTGTAGCTCTGAATCTTGTCTAGAACCCATGGGGTTATCCCAAAACTTTTAAAAACAGAACAGAATGAATCCAAACCACCTTGTCCTCTACACTCAGGAATAGTCACCCACACAACAGGAGCAGAGTGCTGAGGGCAGGGCAGCGGACGGGGGCTGGCTCCAACGCGCACCTCTGCCTCCTCAGCACCTGCTCTCCAAGGGCTCTCAGAGTTCTGGAACCCTAAGAGACTGTGTGGGGGCCAGGCAGTTGGCTCAGTGGTTAAGAGCACTTGTTGCTCTTGTAGACGACCAGGGTTCAGCTTCCAGGATCCACATGATGGCTTAAAACCATCAGTAACTCTAGCTCCAAGGGATCTGACAACCTCTTCTGACCTCCTCAGGCACTAGACATGCAGGCAAAATACTCATACACATAAATAAGTCTAAAAAATAAATTTTTAAAATATTGTGTTATTTTCTATGTCATATTTATGCTTGCCTTCATGTATGTATGTGCATCACATGCTGGATCTACTGGAGGGGGAATGACTGATGGTTGTGAACCACCATGTAGGTGTTGGGTCCTCTGCAAGAGCAACAAGTGCTCTTAACCACTGAGCCAACTCTCTAGCCCCTTTTTATTTTTTTCAAAGAGACTGTGTGGGGGAGAATCTTTCTCTTTTTTGTGGGGGGGAAACAGGGCGTCACAGTGTAGTCTGGGCTGGACTAGAACTCTCTATGTAGACAAGCACTCGAAAACAGCAAGCTTCAGGTTCAGTGGAATACGTCTCAAAGGGATAAGTTGTAGAGTGATAAAGCAGCACAATTGGTTCTCTCTCACCTCTAAACACACGCACATGGATGTACACACCACCAATACATGCATACACTGCACATATACACAAAAGGAAAGAAAAAAAGGCACACACACACAGGATGAGCTATTGAGACACTTTATTTAGTTCAGAGGTTTTTCTCAGTTTAAAAAACAAACAGCTGGGTGTGGTAGTATTATTTCCTCAGTACTTGAGAGGCAGAGGCAGACAAATTTCTGTGATTTGAGGCCAGCCTGGTCTACACAATGAGACCATAGTGTACCACAATGCCCAGTGTTGTTTCACTTTTATTAATTAATGATATCTTGGTATATGACAAATACTCTGCCAAGTACTTAACTCATTTAACCTACACACAGATCGAGTAACTTAAGGCTGAGGAGTAAACTTGCTCAGGACCACTTGGCTAAGATGTGGCAGGTCCAAGACTTAACTTGAGAACTTAGGCTCTTGCCCACCAAGTCTAGCTAGCTCTCAGCAGTCCAAAAAGGAGAGTCTCAGTCTCTTTCTCTCATCCCCTACCCCCCACCTCCAGGCACTTCTAGGACTTTGATTGACTGAAACCTAAAAGCTATGAACAGCTCTACTACCTGTCATTAAGTTTGTCAGTATCACCTTCTGTAACATCTCTTCGAGAGCTGGCTGGAGAACTTGGCCCTGCCAAGACTCACCGCATAAGAGCAAAGGGCACACCCATGCTATACAGCCACCCAAAGGTAAAAGCAGGCCAGTCCCTTGGTGCTTCTAGAAAGCACCTACGGGCTGGTCTGTGGGAACCCATTTTCAGGTTCCTTGTGGCTTTACCCAGCAGGTCTGCATAGAGGGGATGATTGGACCACGGGCCTGAGTGCAGGTGTCTGAGATGGTCTGCACGTGACTTGGCTGGGGGAAGGTCTTTTGCTCTACCCCTTAGCTTTTCTATAAATACCCTGGGGCAGAGACAGTTGGGGCCAGTGAAATAGGTTCCGGGCCCTCTCGAGGCTATCCTGTATTTCTAACTTTTCTCTACAATCTAAAATCCTTCTATCAATATTTCCCGCTACTCACACCCAAGAAAACTCTGGAGAACTGTGGGGTTGGTGAGTAGCCGCCCCACACTGGCCTAACTAAAATCTAAGGATATAATACAATATCAGAAGTGGGCTCACTGCTTTAGAAGCTGATCAAGTTTCTAGGGCCCCTTAGGGCAGGTCTCAGAGCCACTGCCTATAACCACTCTGGGAGAAGGATTCAGTTTCACTGGTCTATATTCTAAGCAGGCCAAGGCTGGCTAGAAGAAAAATCTGCAGTCCCACAAGGATTTTCTCTTCAACTACTGAAATTTTATTCAATTCTTAAAGGACTAAGCCATTTGCCACCTATTCCTCAGTGTTGGGGACTGGGGTGTCATTGAGTTGGCAGACATGGGATACCCAATGGACAGATGGATGTTCTGAGAGCTAGAGGTATACCATTTTTCATAACTCACTCACCAGGGCCCAAAGAAAGTATCCCTTATGCAGAGTCTCAAAGTACAAGAAGCCACTCGGTACAGAGAAGATACACACACATCACACTGGAGTGGAGTGCCTTGCCTGACATGCTTAAGGCCCCAGGTCAGATTCCTTGTACACCAAAAAAGGGAAGTTGGAGGTCAGTGATAAGGCTCAGTGATAGCATTACAAGGCCCTGAGGTAGAGCGCCGATACTGCAGAGGGGTGGAGGGAACAGGTGGTGTGTGGGACACCAATAAAAAGGTCCAGAGTTGGGGCTAAAGAGATGGCTCATCAGTTAACAGCACGAGCTGCTCTTCCAGGGGACCAGAGTTCAATTCCCAGAACCACATGGTAACTTAACAACTGCCTGTAACTCAACAACTGCCTGTAATTCTAGTTCTAAGGGGATCTGACAGCTCCTCTGGCTTCTGTGGGCACTACACAGATGGTACACAGACATACATTCAGGCAAAAACACCCATGCATATAAAATAGGTAAATTTTTTAAAAAGAAAAACTCCACAGTGGCAGGGAGAGATGGCTCAGCAGATAAAAGGGCATACTGCTCAAGCCTAACCCAGAAGGAGAAAAACAACTTCCACAAGCTAAGCTCTGGCCTCTATACATAGACTGCAGTCCAGGAACACACGCCCACTGTCACATTAAGAAAAAATAAATNAAAAATAAATAAACCTTTTAAGCCAGATACAGTGGCGCTTGCCCCCAGTACTAAGGAGGCAGAGGCAAGTGGATCTGAGTTCGAGGCCAGCCTGTGATAAACAGCAAGTTCCAAGACAGCCAGGGCTACAAAGGGCTGGAAAGATGGATGGCTCAGCAGTTAAGAAGAGACTGGCGGGGCTGGAGAGATGGCTCAGCAGTTAAGAGCACCCAGGTTCGATTCCCACCACCTACATGGCAGCTCACAGCCATCTGTAACTCCAGTGGCAGGGGAGCCAACACCTTCTTCTGGCCTACTTGGGCACCAAGCATACACATAGTGCATAGATATACATGCAGGCAAAACACCCATACACATCAAATAAATAAAATTTAAAAAATTTTAAACCCAGTGAAAAGCCGAGAAGTGGTGGCACACGCCCTTAATCCCAGCACTTGGAAGGTAAAGGCAGGGGGATCTCTAAATTTGACGCCAGCCTGGTCTACACAGAATGAGTTCCAGGACAGCCAGGGCTACACAGAGAAATCCTGTCTCAAAAGACCAATAATAGTAATAATAAATAATAATAAAATTAAAATAATAAATTCAGTGAAAACAGCACAGTATTTTAGGGAATTCCATGGCCAAGTGGGAAGCAGATAAGNTGGAAATCAGATCTTGAAGGAACATGCTAAGGAATGTAAACTTGTTAAACCAGAGTCCCAGCCTCACCCCTGCTCTCCTTCCTTCAATCCCAATCCCAGCATGCACCTGGGCAGCTGAAATCCTTTCAAGCCCCACACAGCACATACTACTTGGAGCTGGGCAGGGATTGTATGTAACAGGAACCACTGACTGATACGGAATGTGCAGATGGTCCACCAAAGACGGAGAGAGAAACTAGTGGCATAGCTCATCAGACTCTCTTGTAGGTAGAAGCTAGGGATGGAGCTCAATTGGTAGTGCTTACCTAGCATGAATGAAGCCCTGGGTTTGACCCCAGCACTGCTTATTATAGATTCAAGGTCATCCTCAGCTACAAAGTGAGTTTGAGGCTAGCCTGGCTAGGAGATTGTCTTAAAAAAAAAAAAAAAGGTGGTGGATTACCTCTATAATCCCAGCACTTAATAGTAGGCTGAAACAGAACTGCTTGCTGTGAATTCAAAGTCAGTCTGAGAAACACATCAAAACCCAGTTCAAACAACCAACAAATATCCTCCCAGAACTCCAGAAGCAGAAACAAGCAACTCTTTGAGTTCAAGGCCAGTCTGTTCTACATAGCAAGTTCCAGGCCAGCCAGGGGATATACACTGAGACTCAGTCTCAAAAATAAATAAATAAGCCAGCAGTGGCGACGAACGCCTTTGATCGTAGCACTTGGGAGGCAGAGGCAGGCGATCTCCAAGTTCAAGGCCAGCCTGGTCTAGAGAGCAAGTTCCAGGACAGCTAGCTAGGCTACACAGAGAAACAATAAATGAGTGAGTGAGTGAGTGAGTGAGTGAATGAAATGACAAAGAGGGGTGGGTAGGCATATAGTTAAATAGTAGAATGCTCACCTACTATGTGTTAGAATTCCTAGCCCCTCCCCCAACTATATGACCCTGCGTGCGCTGGCAAGATGCTTAGTCATCCCAGGGCCTTACGTCCTACATAATCCGTGCACTTTGTGTTCACCTCATTTGTGTGCAGTGTGATCACGCAATCTATGCGAATGCATGGCATAGCTATGTAAGCCCGGAAGCACATGTGGGGGGGGGAACAACTATAAAAGCGGGTTCCACCTATTCCTCCCCTCTCTTCCTACACAATCATTCCATAGGTCTATGCACACCCCTTCTGTTCCCTTCCCTTAATAAACTCTTATAGTGGGTTTTGTTGTACCTCGTGGCTTTTCTCAAACAGCGCCACTTAATAAATAACACTATGCACCCTGGGTATCCAGCGTGCACCCACACACACCCACAGCCACAGACCAGTATCATTAAGGATAGTTGAATTAGTCTCAATTTACTGGAATACATAACCTTAGGATTAAAAAATGCAAATTTGACAGGTAAGTTGGGGTACAACTCAATGTAACCCACCTGCCTAAGCATTCATTTTCAATCCCCAGCACCACCAGCACCAAAAACAAAACAAAAATGGGGTGGGTGTGGGACCTGACAAGATGGCTCAACAGAACTGTTTGCCATGTAAGCCTGATGTAAGTTTAATTCCCCAAACCTATAATGGAAGAAGAAAACCAATTCCCAAAACTTGTTCTGATTTCTTAGTGATGTGTTCATTACTAAGTCAAACATCACCCATCACATATCACACACAAAAATATTTTTCTCAATTTCAAAACCCCAGAATCTATTCCCAAAATGGATTCAAGTCATTGATAATGGCTTATCATGTATAAGATCA
>LZPO01099512.1:2054334-2065356 GCA_001675575.1 Neotoma lepida | reverse complement strand
CAGACTGGCTTCGAATTTGCAGCAAAATCCCCCTCTCAGCCTCCCTAATGAGGCTATCATGCTTCATTAAACATTTATTACAGCATCAGGAACGTCTATCTTCCAAATTATGAAAGAAATTAACTTCTTAAGATCTCTGTAGAGAACTAGATCACCCTAGAATGTGAAAAGCCACAGGGTTCAGTTAAGAGCACTTTGCTGCTCTTCTAGAGGTCTTCTTGTTATAGTTATGCTGACCTTCAACTCTAGGTGATCGATCCTGTTGCCTCAGTCTCTGGACTTCTGGGACTACAGGTATGAACTGTCAAGTCCGGTCTTTCCTTAGAATTTTATTAACTTGTTATCGATCCGATTGTGATTCGATATTTTTGTTGTTTTTTTAAGACAGGTCCACATGTATCTTTGCTAGCCTCAAATTCTATATGTAGCAAAGGATGACCTTGAACTTCTGATCTTCATGTCCCCCACACCCCAGGAGATAGGATTATAGACGTGGGCCACTAAGTCTTGCTTTGATAAAATTTGTATACCTGATTTGATTGGGCGTGATCCCTCTTGGGTCGGGCTCTGGCGCCCCCTGCTGCCCATTGTGACGCAGGCCACCAGATCGCCCCGGCGGCGGAGGTCGGGGTGGAGTGCTGGAGCTATGGCTGAGCCGCAGGAGCAGCTGCTGCAGCTGCAGAAGGACAACCGCGATGGCCGTGTAAGGAAGCAGGAGCTGGAGGAGCTGGTGCGTGGGCTGGAAGCCGAGAGCGAGAGCCTCACCGGGCGCCTGGATGAGCTGCGCGAGCGCGAGCGCAGGTGCGAGGGCATCGACGCCCCCAGGGCAGGCTTGTTGGCAGTCTCGGCTCTGGACAGTGGGAGCTCNGTCTGAAACTCTCAGGCTGGCGGTAGACCTTCCCAGAGGATCCTGCGCCCTTGTCTTATCCTTGGCCAATTTACCCTGTCGCGCAGCCTGCAGCGGAGACGAAGCCAAGAGTCGCGGGCTATACGAGGGGAGGCGCGCGAGGCGGCGCGGGAGCGGGCGGAGCGGGCTCGCGGACTGCTGGAGGCCGCGGAGCAGCACCGGTTGGACCTGGTGCGGGCAAGAACAAGAGGCGGTGCGGGGTGGCGAGGCGGGCGGAGTGGCATAGACAGCCTGGACCCTGTCCGTAGGAGCAACACAATCGGAAGCTGCAGGAACAGTGGGAGGAGCTGTCCAGCCAGGTACGTACAGAGTGTCTCAGGTCACGCCTTCGCCCCTCAGTCCCATAAGCCAGGCACTCACAAACTCCGTTCCCAGCTTTTCTACTACGGAGGAGAACAGCTGAGTCAACAGCGAGCAGATCAAGAACTGGGGACTCAGCTTATGGCACTGCAGGTACTTGGGCGGGGCCATGGGCGGGGTATGACTGCGGGCGGGGCCGCGGGCATGCGTGGGTGGAACATCGGACCCGAAGGTTAGGGACCAAGCCTCGGGGCACAGCGGTGTGTGAGGCCTGCCGGTTCTTGACTTCACTTGGATCCTCCCGAAGAAACATCTGGAGCTGGCAGAGGCCAAATTCACCATGCAGGCAGAGGGCCTGCGACAGGTGCGAACGGCGCTGGCCTCTGAGGGGAGGGCTCGTGGGAAGAGCATGTCCTGATGATGCTCATCCAAGCCCCCCGGCTTCTAGAGCGCGCAGCGTACGGAAGAGGCCTGGGCCAGCTTCCAGGAGCAGAGTGGAGTCCTGCAGGTGCGGCCCCGCGGTTCTGAGAGCCAGTCACTTCCGAATGCCCTACGGCCTCATTCCCTGACCCCCGCGGACCGCATCCTCCGCCCTGAGTCCCTGTTGCCACCCTCCAGGAGCTGCAGGGAAAGGTGATGGAGGCAGCGGCTGCGCTGGAGGCTACGCGAGGTGGCTCGGAACCGTAAGGGCTGGGATTAGGGAGGACGGCAGGGCAGCGCTAAGCCGGGCCAGGTGGCCCATCTCAGTGCCTGTCCTGCAGGTGGAACTCGCAGCCTCGTCGGGTGCAGGACTGCGCGGGCTCACTCATGGAGGAGGTGGCCAGGGCTGACTGTGTGAGCGCGGGCCGGGACGTGGGCTGGAGCTGGGACCCGCCCACTACAGGTGACCCGCTCTCTTGAGGGAGCGACTTGACTTGTCTAGAGCCTGGCCGTTGCCCTGGCGCAGAGCTGGATGAGGCCCTTTCTCTGCAGGAAAAGCGGCTGTTTGGCGGTGCAGGCGCGGGGAGCATCAGGTGAGTGGCTAGTGGTGGTCAGGCGGTCCGGGTTCGGGGTCTCGGAGCCACCACCCACGCGTTCGTTGGTGGTTCCTCAGGCTGTGGGCGCTGAGCGCACTGCAGACCCTGCTGCTGCTCCCGCTGGGCTTCCTGGCGCTGCCGCTCCTCTACGTGGCGCTGGCAAAGCCCGATGCCGTCGGCCCGGGGCTCCCGAGTAGTCTTGGCTCGGACGCCGTCTTCCGCCGGCTGCGCTACACGCTGTCGCCTTTGCTTGAATTGCGCGCGCGCGGACTGCTGCCTGCCTAGAGCGCATCATGCCGGCTTCGGCCACCAACACCTCTGTTTTCTTTGTGGTTTCTGGCGTGCCTGCCTGTGTGAAATGGGCGAGGATGGAGCTCGTGTGTTCCTATGGACCCCTCGTCACCTGGGCGCAGGGGTACTTGTCCGCAGTGGGGCTGCTCGGGTGCCCAGGCTGTTCTTTCTCACAGTCCTCACTGCTAAGCGTGAGCCCGACCCCCTAGTGAGTCGTTTCCTACTGTGAGCCTGAACTTTGGGCAGGATGGATGCTGGCCTGTTAGGTCCCCTCTGTGATGTGTGGATTATTTCCCCAGGATCAGTTACCCCAGATCCCCCGCAACACTGGGGTTCCCTCTGGGCAGGTTCGAGTTCGCCAAACCCAAACTTCCTCACAGCATCTAAGCACACCGATAGTGCTAGTATACAAGGAATGTCCTGCTTAGCGGAAATGAATCTGGGTTGAATTTTGATCCTGCGCATATAAGATCCAGACCATTTATTTGAAGGTGGGGTCTCATGTAGGCCGTCCCAGCTTTGAACTCACAAGGCAGCTGAGTAATCTTGAACTACCTGTCTCCACTTCCTGAGTGTTTGGATTGCAGGCATGAGCCACCCACCAGGTGTGGTTTATTCTGTCCTGGAGATTAGACTAAGCATTTACGAATGCTGAGCTATAACCATGGCATTTAAACAATTACAGCTTTTCTGGTTTTTTTTTTTTTTTTTTTTTTTTTTTTTTTTTTTGCGACTCACTTAATGGCACGACAAAATGGTCTATAAAGATGAACACAGAGAAAGCACCTGCTGTGGTTAAGGTTAATCGAATCCAGCAGCCTATCTAGTTCTATCCATTGGAGTCTTCAGCTCCTCGGCTGGGGCGATGGCTGTCTTGATCCCAAGAACCCATGTAAAAAGGCTGGATGTGGTGGTGGTGTCAGTGACCCAGTGCTGGGGAGGTAGAGATGGGCATGTCAGTGAACTCCAGCAAATGGGAGACTATCTCAGGAAACTAAGTGGGGGCTGGAGAGATAGTTAAGGGCATTTGCTGCTCTTTATTTTATTTTATGTGCATTGATGTTCTGCCTGCATGTGTGTCTGTGTCTGTGTGAGGGTGTCAAATCTTGTATTTACAGACAGTTGTGAGCTGCCATGTGGGTGCTGGGAATTGAACCAGGGTCCTCTGGAAGAACAGTCAGTGCTCTTAACCACTGAGCCATCTCTCCAGCCCCCATTTGCTGCTCTTAAAAGAGGGAAGAAAACAGGTGTTTGATAATATCCTCTAACTGTTCCAGGGGATCTGATGCCCTCTTTCTGGCCCCCTCAAGCGAGCCCCAGGTATNGTCACGGTACACAAACTACATGCAGATACTCATACACATTAGTAATCTTACAAAANAATCAAAACCAGCAGTGAGATGGTGGCGCACACCTTTAATCCCAGCACTCAGGAGGCAGAGGCAGGTGGATCTCTGTGAGTTCGAGGTCAGCCTGATCTACAGAGTGAGTTCTAGGACAGCCAGGGTTGTTACATAGAGAAACCCTGTCTCAAACAACAAAACCAAAACCAAAACCAAAAGTAAACAGGAAGCAAGGCTGTGAGAAGCACCAGGATTCAGGTCCCGGCTGCCGCTCTTAGGTTCCCTTTCGTTTGCTTTCTCAGCTTCACTCCCACCCTGCACCGAGTCCATTCCCACCTATTGACTGACACTTTCATTTTGGGGGCTGTTGGAGATGGGCCAGCGTTGTGCATGTCAGGCAAGAACTTGGACCACTGAACTAGAGAGATGTGAAGACACAGGCCAGCCTAGTTAAATCTCCCCTTGGAGATGCCTGTTGGGATGAGGTCACAGGCTGGGGCTACACAGCTAGGGGTGGGGGTTTGCCTATGCATAGGCCCTGGGTTTGATACCCAGTACCAAAACCAGACTCCTTAAGTTAGGTGTAACTTGAAGGATCAGGAATTCAAGTGCAGCTTCAACTTCAGGACAGACTTGAGGCTAGCTAACAAAGCAAATGTAGCACATCTTGGGTTTTTTATTTTTTCCATGTTTACACAAGAAAATACTTCATGTACCTATGTAGTAAGACAGGTGAACAAGTAGGGAATGTGTCCAGTGCAAACAAAGACTCAACCTGTGCAAACAGCACCACCACACGCTTGTCAGTCTCCCAAACCAAAGTTCCAGGTGGTTGTCTCAGCTGCATGCCCAGGCTACGGTAACAGTATGAGCTGCTCTGGGCACTAGAGGTTTCAGAGCTGCCTGTCCCATTAGTAGGGGATGTCGTTCTGGTAGTACTGGATCATATCATAGGTCCGGCTCCTGAAAGGCCAAGTGAGGGAGTGAAGACTTCCTTTTGGGAGCCCTCCCCACCTGCTCTCCCTTGGGGAGGCTCAGGAATGGTGGGTGACTTGCCTGTTGCTGAGGAAACAGCTCTGGATGACCTTCATGATAAAATTCGCAGCCTCTCGCTCTGTCATGTTAGGGCTGAACCTGTGTCTGGGAGAGATGAAAGGCTGCAAATGTGGCAATCTGTCCAGCCCCTGCTCTTTTCTTTTTCTTTTTTTGAGACAAGGTTTCTCTGTGTAACAACAGTCCTGGCTGTCCTGGAACTCACTAGGCAGCCCAGGCTGTCCTCAAATTCACAGAGATCCGCCTGCCTCTGCCTCCTGAGTGCTGGGATTAAAGGCGTGCGCCGCCGCCGCTGCCACCACCACCCCAGGCCCCTTCTCCTGGTGTGGCCTAGTGTGGTTCCCGACCTTTTCTAGAAACTATTAGGCCACTTGTGGAGCTCAAGGCCACCTTGCTATTCCAGGAACCTTGTCTGCTTTGGGGTTCTGGGGAGACATAAAAGGTTTCTAGGTAGAGCCCCAGCAGATGGACAGCCCTTCCCCAAAGAGCACCTACTTCAAAAGCTTGATTGTCTGTCCTCGGAAACAGGGCAAGCCTGTGTCCAACATGAGTGTAACTAGGGAGACGACTGCATCCATGTAGGGCCTGTGGAGAAAGCAAGGGTAGGAACAAAGCCGGCCTGAGCAGGGACCCAGCTCAGCCTTGTGATCCATCTGCCACTTTCCCACATAGTCTGCTTGCCCCCCTCATCCATGCTTATGCAGCTCTGTATGGCTGAATGTCTTTCCCTGTCCCCAGCATGCCAGGCTTCCAGCTGTGCTTTCAAGGATGCTCTGTTCGGTGTTCACCACAGTAACATGTGTAGCANGTGGGATGTGGCAAAGTAATACTTCATGTGACATCTGGTTGATGCCAGTCGCTATCATGTAGCTTTGGAGGTGCTGGGGCTACGGTGAAAGGGTGGCCAGGAAGTCCAGAGGGGGAGCCCAAGGCTGAGGGGTGCTGGTAGATGAGGTCAGCTATGGGAGACTAGAGGATGTGGCTGGCAGTTCAGAGCTGGAAGTTGCTCACAAATGTAGAACAGGTGACTAGAAGGCTCTAAAGATTTATCACTGGGCAGTGGTGGCACACGCCTTTAGACTCAGCACTCAGGAGACAAAGGCAGGCAGATTTCTGTGAGTTTGAGACCAGTCTGGTCTACATAGTGAGTTCCTGGACAGCCAGAGCTACACAGTGAGACCATGTCTCAAAACAAACAAAAAAATTATCTTTATGTGTGTGTATGTGTTTGAGTGTGTGCACACATGTGTGCAGATGCCTCAAGAGGCCAGAGTGGGCAATGGAGCTTAGAGCTGGAGCTACAGGTGTCTGTCAGCCACCTGATGTGAGTGCTGAGCTCCTCAGTACCACTGAGCCTGATTTCCTCCAGGGGGCATGGATATTCTTTCCCACCTTGATATCCCTTCCACATTTCCCATGGGCTCACCGCACAGCCAGATAACCTCGGACACACATCTCCATGAACCACTTGAAGGGTGTGGCTTCCATCTTGCCCCCCATAATCATCACCATCTCATCTGTCAGCTTGATGTCTGGTTCCCAGCCAAGGTTGCCACCCGGTGAGCTTTCAAACATGAAGCCAAAGTCTGCAAAATCCCAAAAAGCTGCCTGTAACTGGGGCAGGAGTGAGGTCAGGGTGGTTTATTTCCAGTAGAGAAGGACTCGGCTACACATGGGCCAGAAGTGGGGAGGAAGCAGGCTTGTGTCCNGCTAGAGCAAAGGCACTCTACCAGCTTTCCCATCTACCAAGGGTGGGGGCTATCATTCTACTTCCCAGCTCCCTAGGGCCTGGCTGGCTACTTCTACAGTAGTATAACCAGTGGCTTTGGGCACACTTGTGCTCTACAATAGGAGAGTGGAGTGGCACAGCCTGGCTGACCGATGTGGATGATGTGGCCCTTCTTGTCCAGCATGATGTTGCCATTGTGCCTGTCTTTGATCTGCAGCAGGAACAGGAGGAGGCTGTAGGCGGCCATGCTTCGGATAAAGTTGTAGCGTGCCTGTGTGGAGAGGGCTGTGGTCTCACCCTGGCTCTGCGCCTCACCTTAGAGGCAGAGCTCACAGCAGTGAGTGCAGCTGTGTGGAGTGCAGGCAGCGGCACTTTCTGCACCCTGTGGTTCTAGGCGTCTATAACACTAAGAGAAAGCTATTGAGCTCCTAACAGAGGAAGCAGAGGTAGACAGCTGAGGCCCTGGCTAGCTACCTGCTGGAAGGCCAGGGTAGACTCGTCCCCATACTGGCGTGTGAAGTAGTCATACATGCCAAAGTCAGTTTGGCGGCCCAGCTGGTCTCGGGAGGTACAGTCTGGTATGCACTCAATCACCCCGCACTAGGAGGGGAAGGAGGAAGGGACAGTTAGGTGGGAACAGTGATGTAGTGATCCCTTTGCCTATCGTGCTCCAGGAACTTACCCCAGGGGCAGTAGCCACCACCCGGTAGGGAAAAACAAAGAGGTCCAGGCCAACAAGCTGGAAGATGTTCTTGAAGAGGTCGATGATCTGCAGGGCTAACATGTCCTGGACCGGAGAAGGCACAGGATGCAGTCAGGGTCCTCCCTTCAGCCCCTGGACCACTAGGAAACTAGTGGCCCTTGAGGCTCACACAGTAAGAGAAGGGGGCAGGCTGCAGCCTCACTGCCCAGAGGATGTGTGAGTGAGGCTGTCCCTTCTGGAGCATTATTGGTGCAGAGTGGGGCCACGAGGAGGGGTTCTGGGTTTGCTCTAATGCTGCTACAGCACCTGAGTTATAACGTGAAGAAAAGGGTCACATTTCACAATATGAGGGGCTCTTTGGTGTCACTAGGGGAGAGTGCCTTGCCCTGCCAGCCTAAATAAGGCCAGCCCTGTCACCTGTCGGCAGTCATCCCCCACTTTGAAGATGGCTGCTTGCCAGCAGATCTTCTTGCCGTCAGCCTCCTGCCCTCGGCACTCATCCTCAGCATCTGAGCGGCACTGTAGACCTGGGGTGGGAGAGGGGTGCTGTCTGTTAGTCTGAGGGCAATGAGGAGGCCCCCTAGGGGCCCAGAAAGAACTAGGCTCTTGAGAATCACTTCTGCAAAGCACTAAGGGGTTCCAAGAAACGTCATGGGTTATCACATAGAATCACAGGGCCAGGAGTTTTCCTAAGAACATACAAGTTTACAAGGAACTGAAACAGCCCCCTGGAAACACAGCCAGGCCACTGATGAAATCTCCACACTGGTCTATATCCCCACAGAGTTCATATCCCAAACCACAACTGTGATCTTATTTGGAATTAAGGTATCTGAAGGTGCAATCATGTTAAGAGTCATAAAGGGAGACTTGTAAGACCACACGAGACAGGCAGAGATGGAGTGATGCTAAGCAGCATCACCTACATGGATTGCTACAACCACAGGAGGGGCNAGCCGGAGAACACCCAGCCCATAACTTTAGATTCTTGCTTGACCACAATCTGACCCCTTCCCTCACTGGAGCATGCCCACTTACATACTGATGTGTGAGGCTGCACACTTCTGTGTGTCACTCAGACTATGCTCTTCTGTACAGAGCCTGAAGCAACTAGTGTGCCCCACAAAGGCTCAGTGACTGGGGCTCAAGATGGGGTGTCTGGGCTCCAGTGATGGGCNGCAGATTCTAGGGTGAGCAGGTATTACCTCAGAGCACCTGCCATTTCCAGAGGAAGGGTGAGCCCACAGGCAGATGCATGGCAAACATCTTTTATAGGATGCTCGTAACAAACCAGCACTAGTGAGGACAAACACCCTATACTGCAAAAAGTTCCTTACTGACCTTCTTTTTCAAGTTCACTCACTCCACATCGCTTCACCTTAAACTTGGCCAGATACGGCGCTTTCGCAGCACTGAAAAGAATGTAGGACATGAAATAGAGCTGGTAGAAACTTCCTAGTGAGGCACAGAGTATGGGACAGGTACTCACCTCTGCATTGGTGTTCCTGACTTGTAGTCAATGTCTAGCACAATTGCTTCAGGGTTGCTGGGCAGGTAGCAGCCTGGGCAGGCACAGAAGGGAGGTACAGGGAGCTACATGTCACCACAGGGAGCCACAAACAGTCCCCAACACAGGCTTCACATGCAGAGCAGCCTTATGAGGACCCCTGACTTGTTCTGTGCTCACTGTGGGTCTGTCCTTCCTGACTTAGACCCTTCATGATCCATCTGGAAAGCTAGCAAAGAACCCAGCCTCCCAGGAGATAATTCTTCAGGATGTTCTGGGCCTTAGCTTTGTGGTAACTATCCTGGCTGCTGCCTGGTCAAGTCTCAGGTCTGCTTCCCTCTCAATGGAGACTCCCACCCTGGCTGCACTGGCCTAGAATGCTCCTTCTTTGTGTTCTGTGCACAGTCAGGTACTCCCGTTTCTCGGTGTGGTGGTCTGAGTAGGAACGGCCCCCACAGACTCATGTGTTTGGATGCTTGGTCACAGGAGNGGCTATTAGGAGGTGTGGCCTTGTTGAAGGAAGTGTGTCACTGTGAGGTGGGCTTTGAGGTGTCAGAAGCTCAAGCCAGGCCTAGTGGCTCACAGTTCTTTCTACTGCCTGTAGATCAAGATAGAGAATTCTTGCTGGGCGGTGGTGGCCCACGCCTTTGATCCCAGCACTCGGGAGGCAGAGGCAGGTGGATCTCTGTGAGTTCGGGGCCAGCCTGGTCTACAGAGTGAGATCCAGGACAGGCACCAAAACTACACAGAGAAACCCTGTCTCGAAAAACCAATATATATATAAAATTTATATATTTAAAATTCTCTGCTATCTCTCCAGCACTATGTCTGCCTATATGCCACCATGCTTCCCACTGTAAGGACAATGGACTAAACCTCTGAACTGTAAGCTAGCCCCAATTAAATGTTTTCTTTATAAGAGTTGCTGTGGTCATGGTCTCTCTTCATAGCACTGAGACACTCAGTAAATATGTCCAATAAGCAGACAAGAGGAAGTTCATCCTCAGGTGTCGGATGCTGGAGGCCCTCAGTGTGTGATGTGGCTGGCCAAGCCCTGTTTCCACACCAGCCCCACCTGGGAAGGATAGCAGCTCCCTCTTGCCTCACTGGCCCCAAGGCTGCCAGCTTACCAGGCTGTACCTTCACTTCAGACAGAGCTGACAGACAAGCCTTCTTTCTTTCATCGCCTTTAGGGTAGGGCCTGAGAAACAAGACAGAAAGACTCTGGACATGGTGGCACATCTGTAACCCCAAGCACTCAGATGTGGGGCCAGAGAGCCAGGAGGACAAAGGCATCCTCTGCTGTCTAGTGAGTGTGAGGCCAGCTTAGGGCACACCAAANTGTCTGAACAAACAAGCAGAAGGCTCTGCTCTGGTCTGCAGAAACTAGCTTCCAGGGACAGAGCGCTCAGGATGCTGTCTTCTTCACTGACGCCCACCACACCTGGCTCCACCAGGCCCAGGTCATCAGGAAACCATTCATAGCAATCCTGCCCTGCATTCCTCGGAGAAGCCACGTGGCCCAGAGGGTGGTAGGGGCTGAAGTGGAGCTGTTTCTTGACCTCTGCCCTCCCTCGTGTTCACAGTGTGTGTGCTGCTGAGGCACTGAGAGAACAGGTGACTGTGGGGCCCTACCCAGTGCTGGGCTGAAATGCCATTCCTGTAACTTACTGTGTGACCTTTGCTGGTAAGGCCCCTGCGACCTAGCTCAGCTAAGGTGAGGCTGAAGGTAACTGCAACTTTGTTATCATGTCATGATGCCCTGGAAATGCACCTCCCTGCACAGTTGAATCTGGGAGTGTTCCCCAAAGGCCCACATGCTAAGGAGTTTCTCACCTTTAACTCCCCAGTGAGGGCAGGCATGGTGGCCACGCCTTTAGTCCCAGCACCCAGGAGGCANAGGCAGGCAGATCTCTGTGAATTTGAGGCCAGCCTGGGCTACATAGTGAGTTCCAGGACAGTCAGGACTATATAAAAAGACCCTGTCTCAACCCCCTCTCCCCAAAAGAATTCTCCAGTGAGCTTTAGGTCACTGGAGCTATAGCCCTGCAGGAGGTTATGGGACACCATTCTCTTTCTCTGCTACAGTTGTTACGTTTGCTGAGCACACTACCACGAAGAAGACATCCATACTCTGTCTCCACCTCACCTTTTGTGTACGTGTGTTTTGTTT
>LZPO01099512.1:2010871-2022330 GCA_001675575.1 Neotoma lepida | reverse complement strand
TAAAATGTCAAGAAAGCAATTGCTCCCAGTTAGCTTTGGCATCAATGGGCATGCAACAGACAGCCTGCTGATCTCATCACAGAGACTGCTTTCCATCCTGAGCTTTCATATATAGGCTCTATAAACACTACTCCATCATCATATCTTTTACCATACACTACATTCTTCTGGAGACCAAGGATTAAGAGAGTGAAGGGCTTGTCCTGGTGGCAGAGCCAGGGCAGCCTCTCCATCTCTCATCCCACCCACCCATAGAGCTACGCTGGGCTCAGTCTCTTACAGGCACTTCAACTCCATTCTTGCCAGCCAGCAGCCACTCCCAGCAGGCCAGTGCAGTCTCCATGCCATGCTCATTGAACATCCGGAGGGGACCCCAACACAGATGATGGAGGAGCTGTGGGTCACAATCTGGAACCAAACACAAATTAGTCAAAGGCTCCTGATTCTGGTTGGGCCTGGACGTGGCTTCCCTAGGCTGACATGAGAGCCAGCATTAGCTGGGGCCAACAGTACCTTTTATTTACTGCTGGCTCATGAGAGATGAAACAGATTTCTACTAGCAGAGCTCCAGCTCTTTCTTTGACAGGATTCCGGGTTATCAAGGATTTCTAAGCAAACATTCACTTAGAAATGAACCCAGAATCCCATGGAACTTCTGTGTGTTACCTTTGCTGCTAATGATCATTGCAGTCAGCTTGAACATGGCCTGTGTATAGTGCTGAGGATTACTGTGGTCCAAAGCTGTAATCAGATCCTGGACCATCATTTTGTTCAGGTCAGACATCTGGCCTGTGGCACCCGAGAACCGAATCATTCCATGTACCTGTGAAGAAGTATATTTATTAGCAGCCATGCCCNTAAGCCAGGCCCTGGCTTCCAGCTGACCAAGCTCACAATAGGACTCACGGTCCCAACTAAAGCTCACTTCAATGATGCTGTCATTGAGTATGTCTTCTAGAAATATATGTTGGTGTTTTCACCAACTCTGTTCCTTGAAAGTGCAGACATGTACTCATCATTTGTACACAGTGCTAACCCTGGCCAAGGCATATGAACATAAGCTAGATAAAGTTCCTTCAGATTCAATATGACTCAAACTACAAAACCAGCTTCATTATTTTTTCATACATAATTTTTCCCCAGAAAGTGTTACTTTATTATTCATATACTTGGCTATATAGGAGATAGGATTCTTTCCAAAAAATAAATCTATAGCCGGGCAGTGGTGGTGCACNCCTTTAATCCCAGCACTTGGGAGGCAGAGGAAGGTGGATCTCTGAGTTTGAGGTCAGCCTGGTTTACAATGTGAGTTCCAGGACAGCCAGGACTGTTACACAGAGAAACCCTGTCTCAAAAAACCAATAAAGAAATAAATAAAGGAATAAATAAACCTATGCCCTAAAGTCAAACGTCCTACTGCTACAACAGCATTCAAAAGGACACAGACTAATCTCTCAGCAATTTTCAGCATGTGGTTATTAGCACATGCTGAATACAACATGGGACTCTCTGCCAGGGCTCACTGGTGCAGAGCAGAGTATTCAGGGGAGGTGAGCCAACTCTCAGAGACTACTCTGGTAAATTTGGTGAGATACCAGTCTCCACCTTCAGCGTTACCCAGTGTTAACTCTAGTGTGAGTGGAAGCCCTCTGTGGAGTCAGCAGATAAAGTTTCTGAGCCTGCTTCTGGCAAGTTATTAAATCTCAGGAGCCTCTGTTTCTTTACCTGTAAGACTAGAATATTGGTACATACATCTTAGCAAGTGTCCAGGAGAATGCATGACACTCAGCACATGTTGGCTACCACTTAAAAGAATGCCTTGGCATGCCTGAGTGTGCCCACATGACATTACTTTCTTGCAGAGGTGTTAAGTAACTGTCATAAATGCACCAGAATGTGCCACTGATTCTGCTCATACCCAGGTTCCTCACGTCATCGGAAATGAGTAAATTCCATATCATCCAGATCCCTCATTCATGTTCAACTGTGAGAGAGCGAAATGGCATAAAATCAAGATGCTCAGAGCAGCCTGTGACATAGGGCAAGAGAAAGTACCTCGCCTGCATAGCGGTTGCGCAAATTCAAGGATGCCATGAAGTTGGAGTAATCTTTCTTCACACAGGCTGGCCGTTCAGTTAGCTGAGTTGCCTAAGACAAGTATAGAGAATTACTTTAGATGGAAAAACATCATCTTTTTCTTATGTTTAACTTGGTAAACCAAAGTCCAGGTAAGAAGTCAAGTTCTAGATACTTATATGCCTCATGGAAAAACTAAACAAAAAAAANTTTTTTTGTTTTGTTTTTCAAGGCAGAGTTTCTCTGTGTAGTCCTGGCTGTCCTAGAACTTGCTCTGTAGACCAGGCTGGCCTCGAACTCACAGAGATCTGCCTGCCTGTGCCTCCAGAGTGCTGGGATTAAAGACATGTGCCACCACCACCTGGATAAAATGTAAACTTTTAAAAAACTTATTTTTTCAGTTTCCCTACAAGTATATATTGTATGTTGAACATCTGTCTCCTCCCCTTCTCTCTTGCTCCTCTCCCTCCCCTAGACAGTTCACTTCTACTTCCATGTCCTATTACACACATAGTTTCATGTGTTTATATCAACTCCCGGAGTCACAGACGGGAAAAACATATGGTGTTTGTCTTTCTGATGCTACTTCATCTTGTTGGTATGGTCATCTCNTGTCAATGCTATGACTTCATTTGAGCCATGCAAACATGAGGCCTCAGGTGTGTGTTTGTGGCCTGTGATCCCAGTGCTGGGGAGGCAAAGACAGAATCATCCTTGGAGCTTGTTGGCCTGCCATACTAGCTGAGCCAGTGAGCTTGAGGTTAAGTGACAGACCTTGTCTCATAAAGTAAGGTGGGGAGCTGAAGAAATGGTTCAACACTTAAGAGCTAGTTGCTCTTTCAAAGGACCTGGATTCAATTCCAAGCACCAACATGATGACTCACAACTGTCTGTAACTCTAGTTACAGGATATCTGGTGCCATCTTCTGGCCTCTGTGGACACTGCACATATGTGGTACACAGATACACGTAGGCAAAACACTCAAACACATAAAATAAAAATAAATAATCCTTTAAAAATTATTTTTTCAAGACAGGGTTTCTCTGTATAGCCTTGGCTGTCCTGGAACTCACAGAGATCTGCCTGCCTCTGTCTCCCAAGTGCTGGGATTAAAGGCGTGATCCACCACGGCCGTCACGTGAATAAGGTGAAGAGTGTGATTAAGTGAGACAACCTATGTTGGCCTCTCCACATAGGTGTGTGCTGAGAGATGTCACTGAGAATGTGGAGTTGGGGACTACAGTCTCCTTTGCTTACACAGGACAGAGGTCCCTTAGTCAGNATCTCAAGCTCAACCAACCACAAACACAGATCAGAAACGTCTTCTATTTATCAGGAGTCCACACAGCTGGTGCTCGCCTTTAATCCCAGAACTCNGAAGCCAGAGACAGGTAGATCTCTTTGAGGCCAGCCTGGTCTACATAGCAAGTTCCTGACCAGCTTCATGAGACATGCTACAAAACAAAACAATCACCACAACCACCAACAAAGACCCAAGAGTCTTCTCCTTACTTGTAACCTATAACTTTCTGAGAACAAAGATGAAGCTCTTTCCAGCAAAACAGATCCATTGCAAGCTGGCTGGCTAGTGCCTAGAACAGAGCACTCGGCTTCTAAGTCCTGCCCTCTGCTCACGTGTTCTCCAAGTGCCATGTGGAGAGCCTAAGATAGAGAGACTCTTGGGGACATGAGAAGGGGAAAGAAGCCCTTACCCTGGGAACTGGTTGAAGTATTTGCCAGCAACAGAGCAAGGATTCCAGCGCAGTAAACAACTGCTCGAGGCTCTTCTTTACTAGCCATGAACCTGTCATTTCCCAAGATTCCCACCAGAGACTGCCAGCCCTAGGAGCTCCTGGTTAATTTACCATATTATAATCCCATTCAAGGCATCTCTGGAGTCATCTCACCGTCTCACTTACCCAATGAGAGAGAAAAGAAGACAAGTTTCTTAGAAATCTTGACATATAACCAGTGAGCGAGTNACTGGAATGCTATACCTGTGCAGCCTGTGCCCATACTTGGATGTGTCTTGCTTTCTCCTGAGAGCCTCTCTTAGCCCATCTTTTAATACCCAGGGTTGCATTGTGAGCCACTCTCTCAAACCAAACCAACTTTGATACAGTTTCTAAAGCTGCTTCAACTATACTGGTTAATCCTGAAATCCCTTTTATCTAATGATAAAAGCCACAAATCCAGGCTTGGCCTAAGCTGAGGACCCTAAAATTCTATGGAACCTCTCAGGCTGAGGAAGGTAGCACTGTAGAGCTGTGTCTCCGTCCCCTAACTGCTGACAACCCTACTGTGCTGTATTAGAGAAGGAAGGCTAGTGACAGCTAGCTGTGCATGGTTCAGCTGGCCACATCTATGAATTCAAGACATTTCCAGGTACAAGCCCCATGATGACAGAGCTACAGGCCTTCCCTGGCACTGCCTCAGCCCCACATAGAGGCCAGAAGGCACTCAGGCCAGTNTACCAAGTCCTTCTTTCTTCCCTGGGGGATGAAGACCTTNCCTTCCTTGGGTGCCTCACCTCTGTACCTCCACATAGCACATTCCACAGCCCATCCACAGCCCATCCACAGCCCATCCACAGCCCACACAGAGGGCTGAGCATCAGCAGCACATCTGTCAATATTCTGGGTTCACAGTGACTAAGTGTCGGGGTAGGGCTGGAGTAAAACAGCCACAATGCTGCAAGACCATCATCACTAGGTGCGACTGTCTGTTCCTAATTTAAACTTCGGGCCTAATTTAACTCTGAAACTACTGCTTTTGAATCTAAATTAAACAAAACAAGATGAAGCTGGGGCAGGTGTGTATTTGAGCACCTGCAGGAAACCGAGGAAGTCCAGCAATGGTCCAGATAAGCAGCTCTCAACCCCTCTAGGGGTCGTATATCACATCTCCTGTGTATCAGATATTTATATTAGGATTCATAATAGTAGCAAAACTACAGTTTTGCTACTATTTACAATGAAATTACTATTTACAATGAAATAATTTTGTAGTTGGTGGTCAACACAACATGAGAAACTATATTAAAAGGTCGCAGCATTAGGAAGGTCGAGAACCACTGCTCCAGACAAATGTGACTATGATATAATGCTGTGCATGTCTGAGAGGCCAGTTTCTTTCCTCTTTCTAGACACTAGAAAGTCAGATTTCAGCAATGTATCAAGTTTTACCTTCAAAATAATANATATTTCGGGCTGAGTGGTGGTGGCACATGCCTCTAATCCCAGCACTCAGGAGGCAGAGGCAGGCAGATCTCTGAGTTTGAGGCCAGCCTGGTCTACAGAGGGAGTTCCAGGAGAGTTAGGGCTACACAGAGAAACCCTGTCTTGAATCCCCTCCCTTCCCCGCTCCAAGTATATATATATATTTCAAATATATATATATATTTCAAAACTTAAGCATAATAGGGAAATGTCTGTACGGGTGGCTACCCCTTTTGGACCCTCATTAAACTCCCATCCGTCAACAGATATCCCATGTACCCCACAAATGTGTGGGATATGGTGCCGGGGGTCTTTCACGAAAGTCTATATACAGGCTGAGCCCTTCACCCTGTACTACTGCTCTCCCAGACCAGGGGCTCACTGCTTCATAGGGTGTTTGCACATACTCCAAGAGTCGTGTTCTGCTTGTTGTAGCCAGCAAAGTGAAGGATGCTCTCAGTGGCCATGGCCAACCCTGTGTGCTGCGACAGTCCTGACACCCAGTTCTGATGTTTGCTCAGATATTCCTGTAATGGAGAAAACAAGCTACTTCACTTAACAGAAAGTAAAACTCTAAAGTATAAAGTGGTGGGTCAGACTCCAGGCTTCAGTGCTGATTCTGCCCTGCCCTGCCGGCTGTGGGACCTGACACCAGTAAGTCGAGCCCTTTCCTGACTGAGAATGAGGCCCTGATCTCTGAGTGGCTGTCACACTGTTGGCGGGGTATGTCATGATCTACATGAGGGCCACTCTTGACTGAAAATCTGCCAGGTGCTAGAGAACAAGCTGCACAGCCTCCATCTNCTGTGGACATGCAGGCCGCATGGAGGCACGTGCAGATCTTGGTTCTGCTACTGCAGTACTCTGCTACTGAGCGATGTGTGTAATGGACACTGGGATCCCAGAACAAGTATGTGAGCATGTCTGCTGGCGAGCAGGAGGGCACTGGGCAGAGAGATCCATGGCAGAGCAAAAGCAAAAAGGAAGGTTGTCACTCTTGGGACANCATGGCCTTATCACCACAGGAGCAGGAACAGAAGCAGGTATACTAACACACACAATACTGTCATTTGTGGTAGGGATTTCTNTAGCTGGGGAAATCCATCTGGACCAAACTCTATGTATGGTGATGGGAACTGAATAACAGTTAAGTTTAAAGACAAAATCAGATTTGCCACTAAGACTGAACCACTGTGGTGGGCACTGAGGGAAGACTTGAGATGGCTGAGGCTGGGGACAGGAGGGGCAGTGAAGCTGGCCAATGAGCATTGCATGAAGTCAGGGGCTCAGAAGGGATGGATTGCTGGGGATTCGGAAGAAGAGACCAGGTTACAGTATGCTTGGCAGAAGTATTATGACCCTTCCAAGCCTCGTTATAGTCTATTTTCTTATTAAGGCTAAGTTTGCCAGAAAAAAAGCTAAGATGGGGAGGAAGTGCTACCACCTACTGATTGTTTCCTGAAGCCTTCTGGCACTAAAGGAGTCCTGCTTTCATTAGTAGTTATGGCTCTTTTCCTNTACACGATAAGAAGGAAACCAGATTTCTCAACTAATGATTTGATGAAAAACCAGTCTGAAGAATTCCAGGGGACAAATTTTAAGACTATAGGGTGTCAAACGGTGGCCTTTAATAACCAGGCCTAACTCTGTCCTTTTTTGTGTGTAACTCTACCCTACGTTNGGTCCAGATGATCTCTCTTCTAGTATCACTTAATCCTTCCTGCTTAACTCTTTGTGGAAGGAAGAACCTCATGGTAGTCNAGGCACAGACTGCCTCCGAGTCTCTCAGAGCCAGCTGCTCTACCCTTCCTGGGCTTCACCAAGAGGAGTATTTTTTTTTTTTTTAAATAGCTTCCCCTTGAGCCAGGTATGGTGGTGCACACCTTTAATCCTAGCTCTCTGGAGGCAGAAGCAGGCAGATCTCTGAATTCGAGGCCAGCCTGGTCTACAAGGCAGGTTCCAGGAAAGCCAGGGCTGTCACACAGAGAAAACTTGTCTCGAAACACAAACAAACAAACCAACTCCCCTTCCTCCAAAACCAAACACACAAAATTAGCTCTCCTTGAAAAGTCCTACTGAGGTCTACTCATAGGCTTCACTCAAGAGGCCTGCTCTCTGTTAGCTCAGATTCTTTTAGTGGTACCTTTTTAATTAAATCTTTGATTCCTCTAGACAACTCTTTCCCTTCTATAAACTGGCATTTTTGTTCTCTTTGCAAGCCAGCACTCTAGTCTGAAGAAATGCAGATGTATCTATACATGTGGCCTAGACAGAGCTCCACTGGAATGCAAATCTTTGCTTCTGTCTGTTCACCAGCCCCCATCCAGGCTCCTCACTCAGATGCACATAACCCACCAAGGTGGTTCTGTTGCTGGCTTGTAGCACTGTCCCTGCCCCCTATATCACTCCAACTCACCTTGTAAGTAGCCACAGTCCTCCCATAGCCTTAACACCTTACCTAGTGTAGTGGTCAGACCCAAGCCCACTAACTTGACAAGCATACTCAACTCACAGGCTGCGTCCAACACAATCATCCCTGAGCACCAGCTATTCTCAGGCTTTACACTGATGTCCTTGGGCTCTGTTTATTCACACTAGTGTTGTTTATATTTTGACTGCTTTCTGATATATTTGGAAAAAAGTACCTGTAGGTGGGACTTAGTGACCGTGGGTGCCCACTTCATGGCTTCCTGCAGGATCATCCCACAACGTGCAGCAAAGTCCTTCACGATGCTCTGGAAGTTGAACAGCCTAAAGTCAGCCTGTCTAGTCTGTCATGACTGTCACGGACTGTACTGAGTCCTCTCCAAAGTCTTATATGCTGAAGCCCTGATCCTCAGAAAGTCAGAATGAGACTGCACTTGGAGACAGGCTTTGAGAGAGGTGATTACACTGAAAGGCCATTGGAATGAGCCCTAACCCAATGCAGCTGGTGTACTTACATACAGAAGAAATGTATGAGGGACACCACCCTCAGAGGGAGGACAAGGAGAGTGACTTCAGAACACTCCCCTGTCAACACTTCGTTCTTAGACTTTTTGTCCTCACAACTGTGAGGAAATAAATCTCTTCCTTTAAGTCACACAGTGTATGGCAATGGATATGGGTGCTCTATCAGTGAGCTTGCACTAACACCAGAGCTCCAGAGACAGGAATTCTGACTAGACTATGTCCANAGTTCTTGTATAAGGCTGTGTGGNAGGACCTACAACATAAACAGTGTATCTTAGGGCCACTGTGCAACATGTCCCAAGTCAGTGACTAAAGGGAAAGACATGTTCTAGGTGGGAAAAAAAAAATCTCCACAGGTGCTANATCACTATGTCTGGGTTCTCACTGCGGACAGCTTGTCCAGCTGGGGAGGCCCAAGTTAGGGCATGACCCTGCCCTAGGCTGAAGGAGTGCTGAGCCTGACCCCTGTTCAGTCCTCTGCAGCAGGGGCTCCAAGTCAGCCTCAGTGGGGAGAAGGGCATCTTCTCAGTGGGAGAAGGGCATCTTCTCAGTGGGAGAAGGGCATCTCTTGGGACAGCTTTCTCATCTGGGGCTATTTATTCTACCCATTTGCCAAAGGGTAAGGCAAAGCTAGATCTGTCATTCTATTCTACANTGAAAGAGTTGGCATGCCTCAGAGGATTAAGCTCTGAAAACCATGCTTGCTCAGTGCATTTCTGAGGGGCTGGTAGCTGACTCATAGCTGGAAATGCCTTTGGCAGCTAAAGCTGGAATGAATGTTGCAGAGTCTGGATGGCCAAGTGTGAAGCACAGGCCTGGAACACAGACAGGCTTAGGAATTCAGGTGCTCTTCCTGCAGTGGGACAGTGCCAAAACCCATCATACCACTAAATGCTGGGGACTTGGGGACCTAAGGTATGTTGAGCACCTGTCTTGACATTCCCAAGGAATCCCTCATTCTAGAGGACTAGGTGGGACTTACCTCTCGGGCTTCATATGTGTCAGGAACTGTGATCCGATATGGGGCATCAGGAATGTCGTAGTAAGGTTGGTCCTTATGAATATCCTGGAAACATACAGACCCCTAAGCCACTGAGGCTGCTTCTGCCAAGCATGTGACATAGGCAACAGTGTGTCTGCTACCCCTCCCCACCACCTGCCCCACATGGACTCCAAATGTGCTGCAGCCTGGTGGGAGACATCAGGGAACAATTTGGGTACCCACTCCATTTACCACTGTAGCAAAAGTGAGGCTCAGGGGTATTACTGGAGGAACACATCAGTACAACACATAGTGGACAGTTCATGTGTTAGGCAGATCCCAGTCACCGGAACACTCACAGCACTTAGTGATAGTGACAGGGTCTGCAGGATGTCCAACATGGTCTTCAGCACAGTCCCACTCCAGAGCAAGTGTGGAAACCTACAGCAAGAGAAGGTTTTCAGGGCTACGGAAATGAACTTTCTAGGAATGTACACTGTCCATCTCTGTGCCTCCCCTGCAGCAGCATGAGTCCACTGAGACCTGGCACCTATCTACCTCAGGTTTTCCACAGTGAGGTGTATNGAGCCTGGTCCGAAATGTTCTTAGGCCCTGTCCATCCTACTCCCAAGGCCAAATATAGGCTACATGTCCTCCTTTCCAAAGCAGTTCTAGTTTTTGACGCTAGCGCCCCAGTATTTCTCACATTATGGCACCAACAGAAAACAAGAACATTGGAATGAAGTAAAGCAGTTGCCTNGTCCTAAAAGTAATAGGTCATGGGCTGATGGCCCTAGGATTGGAAGGACACTACCTGTGTGCAGTGCTCATCTTTTATGTGGCTCACTGTAAGAGGCCTGACTTAGATGCATGCTATACGTGCAAGGCTTGTTCTCATAGTCCCTGGCTGGCTCTTGACCTATCCTCAAATTCTGCAACTGCTTTGACCAGGCAGATAGCCCCTGTGACAGGCTCTAGAAGCCCTGGACATTCTTGGNAAGCTGAAGGCAGGCTGTGTGTGTGCTGATTTGGCATGTACACCTCAGAGGCTACCCCAGCTTACCTTTTAAAGATCTCAGTACGCTGTCATGTTCTAAGCCTGTGTTGTCTCTCAGCACAAGTAGTGGGGAAATGCTTTTGTTTTAAGAAGCCCATAGGACCCTTACTCTACCTGGGACTTCTAGCTAGATCCTGGATTAGGAGACAGGTAGTTCGGTCTTATCTAATTATTTTAGGTAATACCAATGGCCCAGAATGAGTATGTTTCTAGGCTAAAATGCAGGCTGTGACAAACTCACTGACATTCTTGGGGAGGCTGCATCAGTATTGAGTTTTTTTCTGGCTTTGTTATTTTTCTGGGCTGATGATGTAACGATTTTTTTTTCCTGTGCTCCAAACTACTAACATTTATATACAAAGCATTAGAGGGAAGTCAAACTCACTTATCCACCAGACCAGACAGCTACTAACTACTAACTAGCTACTAACTACTAACATTTATATACAAAGCATTAGAGGGAAGTCAAACTCACTTATCTACCAGACCAGACAGCTACTAACTACTAACTAGCTACTAACTACTAACTANCTACTAACTACTAACTAGCTACTAACTACTACTAGCTACTAACTACTAACATTTACATACAAAGCATTAGAGGGAAGTCAAACTCACTTATCCACCAGACCAGACAGCTACTAACTACTACTAGCTACTAACTACTAACTAGCTACTAACATTTATATACAAAGCATTAGAGGGAAGTCAAACTCACTTATCCGCCAGACCAGACAGGTACTAACTACTAACTAGCTACTAACTACTACTAGCTACTAACTACTAACTAACTACTAACTACTAACATTTATATACAAAGCATTAGAGGGAAGTCAAACTCACTTATCCACCAGACCAGACAGCTACTAACTACTACTAGCTACTAACTACTAACTAGCTACTAACTACTAACATTTATATACAAAGCATTAGAGGGAAGTCAAACTCACTTATCCACCAGACCAGACAGGTATTTATCAGCCACTCTCCTTATCCTCTTGTGAATGTGGTTGAAGTTCACCAGCAGAAACTGGGCATGCCGCTCCAGCTCTTCCTCATTCTCCTTGGTCTTAGCCTGGAATGAGAAGACATGTACTGTAGGGCTTTCCCGTGTGCTCCAGCAGGCATACACTGGCACTTCGGTGAGGCTTACTTTATCTGCCATCATGTTCA
>LZPO01099512.1:1997165-2010674 GCA_001675575.1 Neotoma lepida | reverse complement strand
ACCTGAATTTCCGCATTTCCATGGGTTTTCCTAACTTTCCCACTCATGTCCCTTTCTCTTCCTGGAGCTAATCCTGGACACCACACAGAATTTTCTCACATCTCTTGGTCTCTTATAATGTGCTGATTCTTCAATCTATTCCTGGACTTCATGACGTTGGTATGTTAAGGACACAGGTAATTTATAGATGGTCCCTCAATTTAGCTATCTGATACCTGTTCATTAGGGTAGGGTTTGGGAGACTGAGAAGAATACCAGAGGTAATATGCTTTCCTTTTTTTCTTTTCTAGGTTTCTTTTCTTTTTTTAAAAAATAATTTATTTTTATTTTATGTGCATTGTTGTTCTGCCTGGATGCATGTCTGTGTGGGGGTGTCAGATCTTGTAGTTACAGACAGTTCTTAGCTGCCATGTCACCCCGGGTCGTCTGGAAGAGCCGTCAGTGCTCTTAACCACTGAGCTATCTCTCCAGTCCCTTTTCTGGGTTTCTTGAGACATGGTTTGACTGGCTTGCTACTCAATGTGTAGCCCAGGCTAGCCTTGAACTCAGGGCAATACTCTTACCTCAGACTTCTGGGGGCTGGGGTTGTAGGTGTGTGGCACCATGCCTGGCTATGTGTTTTCTTATCTCATCTTATCAGGGACTACGGTATCTACAGCTCTCATCATTTCTGAAGTGAACTGTCATCGTATGATCTGAATGACTACTTTTTCTTTTCCACACTTATAAAATGTACACTCTGACCTGAGGAACTAAGTGATACTCTGGAAGAGAAGTGGTGAGTTAGTTAAGCCACCACCACAGATAACATATCTTTGGGGGAGATACTTGCGATTATGTAGCTATCTAATTTCTCTTTGAAATTTTGCTAGTTTTAGCTTCTTCAATGGATTCTTCCTATAGTAAGTACTGAGGATTTTCTATTATCTCCATTTCTTCTACTCTTATTAACTGGAGTTCTTTAAGAAAGAGTTGCCTCTCTTTCTCTATTTTGTATTTATTCAATAATCAGTATGGACTCATGTCTTAAAATATATATTTAAGGGGCTGGAGAGATGGCTTAGAGGTTAAGAGCACTGGCTGCTCTTTCAGAGGACCCGGGTTCAATTCCCAGCACCTACATGGCAGCTCACAACTGTCTGTAACTCCAGTTTCAGGAGATCTGACACCTTCGCACCAAAGCACATAAAATAAANTTAAATAAATTATTTTAAAAATATATTTAAACACATATTAAAAATATATATATGAAATGCAAGCTGAGGATGTATCTCTGTGGTAGAATATTTGCCTAGTATGTGTGAGGCTTTGGGTTTGATCCTCAGTACCATTTTAAAAAAAAAAGTCAAAATCTGAAAAGCTCCAAAATGTGAAAATTAAAAAAAAAAAGTTTTTGTAAAAATGATTTACTTATGTGCATGTCTCTGTATGTTTATTGCACATGTATGTACAGGTGCCCACAGAGGCCAGAGGGGTACTGGACTCCTTGGAGTGCTGTTACATAGATTTGCCTGATGTGGGTGCAGGGATCTGAACTCCAGCCCTTTGATACAGCAGTAGGTTCTCCTAACTGCTAAGCAATAAATAACTCTAGCCCCCAAACTGAAAGCCTTTTTAAGGGCTGACATGATGTTCAAGGACTTTCAGGAATTAGAGCTGGTCATGGCAAACCCTCCTGTGACGTTGGTACTCAAGTAGTAAAGGCAGGGTCACAAGCTGAAGCCCAACCTGAGCTGTATGACCAGGTTTAAAAAAAACAAAACCCAGCCAGGCATGGCGACACATGATAGAGACAGTTGGATCCCTGAGTTCAAGGCCAGCCTGGTCTACAGAGAGCATTCCAGGATAGCCAGGGCTACATGGAGAAACCCTGACTCAAAAAACAAAAACAAATCAACAAACAAAAAAAAAAAAAAAGAAAAGAAAGAAAACAAAACCTAAACCAAATAAGTGCACATGTTGCACCTACATACACACAGGCAAACACTCAGAGCATAAAATCACACTGAAAACGGTATGAGGATTTATCTAGTATTCACAGTGTACTGGGTAATCTGAGTCATACAGACAGGATGTAAAGCATGCCTGCAGATGTGTGCAGCTTCTATGCAAATCCTATGCCATTTTAAAAAAGGGACAGCAGTACATATACCTCCAAATGTAGTCTCCCTATTTTTGTTTTATATTTTATATTAAACTTTACTCTAATTATAAAAAATTATACACACACATTCAAATTATGATAATCTGTTCACTAAGAGTCCATTTAAATGGTTCCTTGATCCTCTTAGCCTGCTCTGGATGTTTACAAGCAGAACTGCCTTCTGGCAGCAGAAAGATGCTGCAGATCCATAAATGACCATCTGAGGAGCCCTGCTTGTTTTCAGCAGAAGACAGTATTAGAAATCAATGTCTGGATGCCAGTGCACTTTAAAACAGACAGCATACTGCTATTGTGGGTCCTTGCAGCAGTGGCAAAATCAGAAAGATGTAATTTTTTTTTAATCTAAAAGATTCCTTCTGTCTCTTATACACATCTAGATGTGTATAAGAGACAGGGCCTCGAACTCACAGAGATCCGCCTGCCTCTGCCTCCCGAGTGCTGGGATTAAAGGCGTGCGCCACCACTGCCCAGCAGAAAGATGTATTTTTTAAATTAAACTAAAAAATTTTTCTGTGGTTCAGGGAATTGAATCAAGGGTCCCCATACATGCCCTCTACCATTGGGTTATATTCCCATACCCTCCCTTTGTGTATGTGTTGTGTATGCTTGTATGTACACCTGTGTGGGGCACACTTTGAGTGTGCACATTTAGATATCAGAGGAGGACACTGGGTATTTTCTTCTATCACTATTTGCCTGAGTTTTCAGACAAGTTCTCTCATTGAACCGGAAGCCTGACATTTTGGCTAGGCTGGTCAGCCATGAGCTCCAAGAATCCAGTTGTCTTGGCCCACAACAGAGGGGTTATAGGCACACACAGTCATTTTCAGTTTTTACATGAGCGAGCGCTGGGAATTTGAGTTCAGATCCTCATAGCAAGCACTCTTACCTACTGAGACACTTTCCAGCCCTCTTTGTGCTTGAGAGTTTCTAAGTTATTCAGGCTTGCTTGAATTTGCAATTCTCCTACTTTGGCCTCCCAAGGAGCCTGGATACCTACCTCTGCCTCCTTGACAGCTTCTCAAGTATCCTGCCTTGGCCCTGAACTTCTTATGTAGCTAAGGATGACTTTGAACTTCTGAACTTCCTGCCTCCACAATCAAGTGTTGTGTATACTAGGATAACAATGTATACTAGTATGCCAGGTATGTGGTTCTGGGAACTGAACACAGGGCTTTATGCCCACTAGGCAAACACTTTACCAACTGATTTACATCCCAGGCCACTCTGGAGTATTTTAAAAAAGTCTTTGGGGCTCTGGAGAGATGGCTCAGTGGTTAAGAGCACTGGCTGCTCTTCCAGAGGACCGGGATTCAATTTCCAGCACTGACATGGCAGCTCAGTCTGTAATTCCAGTTCCAGGGGATTTGACACCTTTACACAAACATACAGGCAGGCAAAACACCAATGCATTTAAAATAAAAATAAATAAATAAATAATTTTTAAAAAAAAGAAAAGAAAAAGAAAAAGAAGGCCCGGCAGTGGTGGCGCACGCCTTTGATCCCAGCCCTTGGGAGGCAGAGGCAGGCGGATCTCTGTGAGTTCCAGGACAGCCAAGGCTACCCAGAAAATCCTGTCTTGAAAACCAAAAATAAATAAATAAAGTAAAAAAAAAGCCTTTCATATATTTACGATTTATTTTGTGTGCACATGTGCACTTCTACTTCACAGTGCAAACGGACCGTGGAGGTCAGAAGACAGTTTATGAAGTCAGCTTTCTCCGCCCACCCGGCAGGTCCCAGTGACTGAACTCATACTGTCAGCTTGGCAGCAAGCGCCTTTACCTGCTGAGTCACCTTTTTTCTTTTCTATTTTTGTTTTTTTGAGACAGGGTTTTTCTGTGTAGCTCCTGACTGTCCTGTAACTCACTTAGTAGACCAGGCTGGCGAGATCCGCCTGCCTCTGCCTGAGTGCTGGGATTAGAGGCGTGGGCCACCACCACCCAGCTGCTGAGCCATCTTGATGGTCCGACCTTGCAGTATTTTTTAAGGTTATATATATATTTTATGAAGATGTTTTCAATGGAGAATGTAACTTCATAAAACTATTTTCTTTATGTGAATAGAAAATATGAAATATTCTTTCTTTTCCCTACTCAATTTATCATGAGAGTACCATAATAATAAGCTTACCAGATTTGTCTTTCTGAATAGCTTTATCCTCAAAGTAGCAGAACATTACCTGGAAGCGGTCAGGGTCTGTGGAACGCAGCACCCTAACAAGAAGAACAGCTGTGAACACAGTTTGCAGAACCTGACCCTCCCACCAGAGACCTGGCACTATGCTGGTTTGGCTTAAAAGACAGCATCTCTGTTGTTTATAGGAGCACGACTCTCCCGGACTTTCTACAGGGTGATCTATACCATACATATCACATTCCTATCTTTTTCAATGCAGTAGTTACACCACTAGTGACATTACTTGAGTTCACAAGAACCAAGCCCCTTAATAAATGCTGGCTGCATTACTCCAGACAGAGCTCATCTGAATTCCTCATCAACAGGAGGCTGGGGAAGTAAACCGAAACACACCTATTTAAGGACACATCATCACTACCAAAAGCAGAGGCAGCTTCACACAGCATACCCANGACCTACTATTAAATGAGAAGAAGAACACGTGTGGAACAGGTGCAGTACAACCCCACCGAACCCCACTGACAGGTTTCTTAAAGGCTGTTTGTGCGCGTGTGTACATGTGTCTGTGCAGAGGACACTAAAGGGAGGAGTGAGGGAATTAACATGGGTATCTCTGAACAGTAGGAATGAGGGAACTGGGACCTAGAAAGTAAGACCTGAACCTTTTTTCTGAAAGACTGAGTCTCACTATGTAGCCCTGGCTTGTCCGGAAATTACTATGTAGACCAGGCTGGCCTCGAACTCAGAGATCCAACTACTTCTGCCACCTGAGTGCTGGAATTAAAGCCATATGCCACCGTGCCCAGCCTGAGACCTGCATTCTTTATTTCTTTACCTTTGGCATATTCTGTGCCATTCTTGGGGTTGGCTTGTTTTCTTTTCTTTTTAAAAGTTTCATTTACATTTATATGCATCTGTATGCCATGTGTGTGGGTGCCTGCAAGGCCAGAAGAGGGCTTTGGGTCACCTGAGGCTGGAGTTACAGGAGATTGTAAGCTACCTTGTGTGGGTGCTGGGAACCAAATTCAAGTCCTCTGGAAGAGCAGCCAGTGCTCTGAACCACTGTGCCATCTCTCTAGCTTCTTTTTCATTGTTTTAAGACAGGGTCACCAAAGTAGCGTAGGCTCGTCTCAAACTCTTACCAATCCTTCTGCCTTGTCTCCACAAGTACTGGGATTTTACTTTTACTTTTATGATAAAAAACCTATCTGGGCTAGCTAGATGGCTCAACGGGTAAAGGTACCTGCTTCCTCGCCTGACAACCTGAGTTTGGTCCCTGGGATTCAATGGTAGAAGAAGACTGTGTTGTATGATATTTTGTTTGTGTTCTGACAAATAAGCTTGCCTGGAGATCAGAGGGTGGGGCTAACCACTAGTTAGCCAGAGCACACACCTTTAATGCCAGCATTGGGAGGCTCACACCTTTAATGCCAGCACAGGAGGTGGAGACAGCAATATAAGGTGGGTGGAGACAGGGCCCCTTTCAGTCTGAGGATCCGGAGAGGTAAGAAGTCACTAGTGGCTGCTCTGATCTTTCTTTTTTTATTACCCCGATATTTGACTCCTGGTTTTTATTGATAAGACTAATTAGGATCACACTTCAGGACTGACTCCTGCAAGTTACCTCAAAACCTCTGCTCCATGCCCAGCATCCGTGTGCCCACACTCATATGCATATATAAAATAAATAAAGTGTAAGAAGACAAAAACAAAATACCTATAACTTTTAGAGAAAAAAGAAGAAAAGGAAGTAAATTCATGTGCTTGAACCAGAGCTATATGAAGAGCCATGCAGGCTCTAGGAGTTGGGTTTAGTAATATGCATCAATCAGCCCCCACACCAGCCTTTCAAGAGGTCCTCGAGTCTCTGTAAAGCAAAGCCAGGGTCTCTAAGTAATGCATCTGTGCAGGTTCAGATGCTTTAAATTCTCACACTGAGGTTTCAAAGTTTCCCTAATAACCAGGAGCTGGGGCTCGAAGCCTCATTCTTGAATCAGCTTTGGGGTTGTTCCTCCATGCTGGCAAGGGCTCTTGGGGGATCTGCAGGGCTATAACTTGGGGATACTCCCAAGCACCACACTTGGGGGCTGGGAGACAGTCCTTCTAGTTATGTATGCTAGCATTAAATCCATGCTTATCATGCTTTGTTTTCCTTTTAGTTTCTTTTTTTCTTTTTTTCTATGTTGGGATGTCTCGCACGTGTGAGACAAGAACTCCATTACTGAGCTACATCCTTAGCTCTCTGGCTTGTTTTTCTGAGAAAAAAAGGGAGGAGCTACAATAACACACTATAGGAGATGGTAATGGGTAATGAGCTGATCATGTTCTTTACAGTAACCATCCAATTTTATTTCATTGTTTTGGATTTCTCTGTGTGCGTGCCATGGTGTGGACGTGGAGGTGAGAGGATAATTTTAGGGGCTTGGTTTTCTCATCCCACCTCGTGTGGTCCAGGGACTGAACTCATAGCAGCAAGCCCCTTTTACCCACTGANCCATCTTGCCAGTCTTGTTGGTTTTTCATTCTTATTTATTATTTATTTATTTTTGAGACAAGGGCTCTCTTATTATAAAGCTCTAGCTGTCCTGGAACTCACTATGCAGACCAGGCTGTCCTGGAACTCATAGAGATCCCCATACTTCTACTCCCGAGTGTTGAGATTAAAGGAGTGCACCCTTCCCAGCAGCTGTTTGCTTTTTCAATGCTTGTAGGTATTGAGAGGAGTTGAAAAAGCCCCATGTCTATCAAGACACAAAAGTTAAAAATGTGCTTCAATGTGTGTGTGAGGGTGAGGGCCCCTGTACCTCATGTATTCCAGCCGATACACAGACAAGAGATAGGTAGACATGGCAAAGTCCAGCTTGTTGATGAGGGCAGAGACCTCAGGAGGAGGGTCTAGCAAGTTGATGATGGTGCTCCGGAGCTCGCTCAGCTCGGCCTGCAGGGAAGGGAACACACTCGGAGGCTCACGAGGGCGCCCTCCCAGAAGGAACCCCAGTGATTAGTAAGGACTGGCAAGGATCTTCTCTCATTCTTTCTGGACAGTTTAATGAAAGGGAGAAGAGAGCCCTTACAGGGGTGACTGTGTCATTTTTCATGGCTGAGTTGTACTGGAGGACTGATCGAAGAGGCTCTCTGCTGGGAAAGGTGAGCAGAGGTGACTTGGTGGCTATTTCACAGACTCCCTCATACCATTCTTCTGGCCAGAGTCCTGTAGGAGAGTGGGTGGAAGTGAGATATGGGCAGGTACAGACCAGCAGGCCACCTGACTAACATTCTGGAGCAAGGCTGTTTTCCTAGCGTGGGGTAGGTGGGGTGAGAGAGAAGAGAGAGGGAGGGAGAGGGAGGGGAGAGGAGAGGAGGGGAGGGGAGAAAGAGAGAATGAGAATATATGAGACTATCAATTATCTAGTTAATGAAGTCTTGCATCGGTACTGACTCTGGCAATTTCTAGAGTCCTGGGTCCCCTGAGACAATTATCCCCACAATGAGACACAGAAACAAGTCTGCTACCCAACTTTCTACAGTCCCGTGGCACACCCAGTAGAAGTGTAATGTTTCTAAGTACACGTGGGGACAAGCAGCTACACTTGGGCTCAGACTCTGGGGTGGATGAGTCTGACCTTAGCTGTTTCTACTGCACACTCAGCCCTTCCCTGGGGAGAAACCACTCCCCACCTGAGCCCTCCACAGCGAATCCCATCAGTACAGAGTAGAGCCAGAAATCCCGGAAAAGCTTCTGTAGCCGAGGTTTAGCTTCTTTGATGGGCGGCAACCTTCGGGTGAGCTGACCAGGGAGGAAGGGAGAAAGATTATTGTTATTATTATTATTTATTTATTTTTTATTTTTTTGGTTTTTCAAGACAGGGTTTCTCTGTTGTAGCTTTGGAGCCTATCCTGAAATTCACTATGTAGACCAGGCTGGCCTGGAACTCACAGAGATCTGCCTGCCTCTGCCTCCCAAGTGATGGGATTAAAGGCATGCACCACCACGCCCAGCCTGAGAAAAGGTTATTTGTTAGTAAAACTCTACTAAGTGTAAAATCAAGTACACATTCTCCAAGAGCCCCCTCCCAGACTTAGCCAGTCAGAATGGGTGCAAATAGGTGCAGTGAGCAGTGCTGATACTTGTCAATTATTTTACCTATTAGCAGGTTCATTCTCTGACAAGGTTATATGGAATGCTTATTGCACAGAGCCAGGCACTGTGTGTGAGTTCACTCAAAGGGCATCTGTCTAACTAGGAGGAAAACAATTACAGTGGAGCAGAGATCCTGGAAGTGTCGTTATGGGTCTTCACAAAAAGCTTGGCCAGGCGGAGAACAGAGAGGAAGCACCAGTTGCTATAAGAAGCCTCAGGCCCAATTGGAGTGGTAGACTGAGCAATCTTATGGACAGAGTACAAGAAGCAGCTTTCAAATCTTTTTTAGCAAATTACTCTTTCAAACAGTAATCTTGGGCAGAATCTCGACATGTAATAAAAGCAAACTGGTTTGAGTGCAGGTATGAGAAGTCAAATTCCCTGAAGCCCTGCTTGAGAAAGCAGCCTGCCTGCTCTAAGGCACACAGCTGCATGGCACTCATATAACATGCTTCACTCTGGACAAACCACTCCACTGAGCACACTGGTCCTCACAGAACCCTTGAACACAGCTCCTGTACAGTGATGAGATCTGGTCTTGTATACCTGTAGTGTGGGGCTTTGCTACCCAAACACTAGCGGCATGTGTGCACCAGGTCCTGAGCCAGGAGCAGAGTAGGGAGAGATGATACCAAATGCTAGGACAGGTTCATATGCATCTGGTAGGAGTGTAAATTGGTACAGCACTTACTGGAGGCGGGGGTGGCAGTATGCATCAAAAGGCTAAATATCAAGGTGAATGCGGTGAAGCACACTTGTAATCCCAGCACATAGGAGGTGGGGGCAGGAGGATCAGGAATTCAAAGTCATCCTTGGCTACATAGTGAGTTTAAAGCCAACATGAGCTACATAAGATCGTTCTTGAAAAAAATGATCATATTTTCTATGATCATCTGTTAGTATAGGACTCATAATGCCAAGTAAAATATGCAAAATAAAAAATGCAGATTTCAATATACATTTTATATACATTATACACTTCCAATATACATCTATTTCAAATACTTTTCCATGTAAATGTATGAACACAGAACAAAGATAAGAAAAAACCCCCAGGTGCCTAATATCAATTACTTCTAAGCAGTTGAGTAGTCAAGGATTTCTGTTCTCCTCTGAGACTGTATTTCCTGGAATTCTGTCAGGAACATCTCTCGACAAGTACAGGGAGGGCACAGGTGCCAGTCTGGAGCTCAGCAGCCCGTGTGGCAGGCAGTCTGGCCTTCCCTTTAGAACTACCAGGGTACTGTGGCCTGGGGAGAGTTGGTTGAGGGAAGACTTTGGAGGTGGTAAGGAGATGGGGGTGCAATAGTGGATGGAGGCGTCACAGTGCAGCAAGCCCAAGGCTGCTACAACACTAGCCACCAAGGACAAGTGTCAAAGTGCTTCCAGTTTGGCTAGTGGCTAAGGATGGTAAGCTGAAGTGGTTGTGAGGTTCTGATGGGGAGGGGGAGGGGGAGGCCTAAATGGGACAGCAGACTTCAAGGTGAATGTTGCTAAGAGGGTCTGGTGGCAGGTGGATCTCTGTGAGTTTGAGGCCAGCCTGGTCTACATGGTGAGTTCTGGACCAGCCAGAGCTCCATAGTGAGATCCTGTTTCCAAACCAACCAACCAACCAACCAACCTTCAAGCGGCAGGGAAGCGCAAGTTTTGACAGGCAAGAGAAAGTAGTTAAACTTTCTGCGGTCTGGGATCCTCCTCTTCACCCTGGACTTCCCTGGCTCCCTCCTAAGGGCTGGGCTATCCCTACTCCCTCACTGCTCCTGCCCACTGGTTATTCTCTCAGCTAGGATGCTCTAGTGCCTAGGAAGGGAAGATAGGGCAGCTCCAGGAAAGGAAGCAGCAGTTCTTTGATATGTCCTAAGATAAAGACAAGGCACCATAGCAGGTTAGCAAGCAATACTCCATGCTTCAAGAAAGATGGGGAGGAGCTGGGACATCCTAGAGAAGGGCCCTAACATAGGACAGGCAAGGGCTACAAGATAGAAGACCTGTTTATGCTTAAAAAGAAATCAAAATCCTAGGACAAGTGGGAGAGACAGATCAAGGAGTCTAGAGCCACGATAGACAAATGCAGAGATGGCTGGACCACTTCCAGGTGCTTCAACTATCCCTGTTTCCCACCTCCAGGGGATGCTGGGATTACAGCTGTGTGAGCCAATTCCAGAGCCTGAATCTGGATACTCAGGCTTGAGGAGATAGTGCTACTCACTGAGACACCCCTCTTCCCACTCTCTAAACAAAAGCTTTAGGGGCTGGAGAGATAGCTCTGCAGTTAAGAGCACTTGCTGCTCTTCCAAAGGAGCTGGACTTGATTTCCAGCACCAAAATGGCAGCTAGCACATGTTAGTAACTTCAGTTCTAGAGGAAATCTGATGCCCTCTTCTGGCTTCCATGGGCACTGCATGCACGTGGTACTCAGGCAAAACAACCCACACATACAGAAAACATTTTTTTAAAAAATAAAGAAAAGCTTTAAGGGTCATTTCAAACGACTTATGTTTTGTGTATGGACCTGCTTTAGTTTATGTGCACCATGTGCATGCGGGTGCCTGTGTGTGGAGGCCTTGAGTATTGGACCCCTGAAGCAACCCTGCTCCCAGAACACTGGACATGCTGCAAGATATCCTGAACAAGACTGCAGACATGCTGACAGTAACATCCAAAGCCTCAGCGGCAGAGGAATTGTAGTTTGGAAGCAGCTTGTCACCAAGCAGTGATCAAAGACATAGCTGAAAGGTTTTCTGCTGACAAAGCTAGTTGAGCACTGTTTGATTGGGACATGTTTGCTTTGGAAAATACACAACAGCCCAGCACCAAAGTTCACACTGAAACCCTGCTGGGGCCTTTCTGATTTCATCTCTGTAACACCACTGCTCAGAGGCACATAGGTAAGTGGTTTCTAACATTTTTTGCCGATTATAATTTATTTTAATGTTTTGAGGTAGGCAAATGGTTCCTTTATTGAAGTACTAATTGAGAAAAAAATACTATTACTTTTAAAGTCCAGTATAAAATTCTACCAGTTGTACTAGTACAGTTGTGTACACAACAGTTGTGTACTAGTAGCACAACTGACAAAACTAGAATTGGAATTATAAGAGACAAGAGTGCTAAATCTTTGATATTTTAAACTGGAAATTGGGCATGGTGGCATAAGGCTGCAATCCAGCACTTGAGGGGTTAAGGCCAGAGGATGGGTTTGTAGTCCCTGTGTACCTATCACCCAAGGGCAAAAAACCATTTTCTTTTCAAATTAGCTAACTGTCTAATGTATGAGAATAACCTTGTTCTTAGGAAGTTTTTCCCAAGCATTATTATTAAAGGTTAGAGGAATGTAAGAGATCTAACCTCAAAAGGCTCAGAAAATATTTGTACATGTTGATATATATACACATATACACACCACATACNACCTCCTGCCATTTTAACCTATCATGAGATGTATGTAGCCTTCCTTCACTGCTGCTAAGAGATGGCAGTGGTTTGAGTTAGGGAACATAGCTAAATATGAACTACTCTCACCCACACTGCATGGACCAGGGCTCAGTCCCTAGCACCAAAATGTAGGGATATGGATGGCAGGTAATAACAACTAGATCTGAATGNCTAGACTTGAGCTGGTTAAGCCCCCAGCTCCCTGATGTCATCAAGTGTTCTGCCTTGCTTGCCTTAGAGTGCCAGGACACTCAAAACTACCCATGCTTAGGAACAGCTGTTGCCAGTCTTTGTCCTTAGGGCCTGTCCACTAGAATGTAGAGAACCCACTGTCCGAATGTCTCAGCAGAAAGGAGCCGGCCGCCTCTCACTGTTGTCTGTTTCTATACCAGCTTTAACTCTGCAGACATGAAGCATCCATTCTACCCTCTTCTTCTTCCTGTCCTCGTGTCTGTGTGTGTTGGGAGCAAAGGCCTTGCTGAGCAGCCAGCTAATGAAAACTCGAGCATGTCCTTCCTGCCTGCTAACTTTCATCAAGAAAACACAGTCACCAATGACTGGATTCCAGAGGAGGAGGAGGAGGAGGACTATCTGGACCTGGAGAAGCTATTCAGTGAAGATGATGACTACATTTACATCATTGATGCNGTTTCCCCAACAGACGCAGAATCAAGTGCTGGGAACATCCTGCAGCTTTTCCAAGGCAAGAGCCGGATCCAGCGTCTTAATATCCTCAATGCAAAGTTTGCCTTCAACCTTTACCGAGTCCTGAAGGACCAGGCTCCATCTTCTGATAACATCTTCCTAGCACCTGTTGGCATTTCTACTGCCATGGGGATGATTTCCTTAGGCTTGAGAGGAGAGACCCATGAGGAAGTACACTCAGTTCTACACTTTAAAGACTTTGTCAATGCTAGCAGCAAGTATGAGATTACCACCATTCATAATCTCTTTCGAAAGCTGACCCATCGCCTATTCAGGAGGAAGTTTGGGTACACGCTCCAGTCAGTTAATGACCTTTACATTCAGAAGCAGTTTCCTGTCCGGGAGGACTTCAANGCTGATATGAGAGAGTTTTATTTTGCTGAGGCCCAGGTGGCTGACTTCTCAGATCCTGCCTTCATATCGAAGGCAAACGACCACATTTTAAAGCTCACCAAGGGCCTCATAAAAGAAGCTCTGGAGAAGATAGATCCTGCCACTCAGATGATGATCCTGAATTGCATCTACTTCAAAGGTAAGAAGCGGTTTTATGATCCCAAAGGAAACTCACAAAAAGACAACGCTACAAACTGTACTGTAGNTCTAATTTATGAAGGAAAATAAGACACTAGGTTCGACTCNGAGACATGGAAGAACATGATGAGATGGTAGCTACTAAATCTATTATTTTACACTCACTGGATTTCCATGTGGTAGGTATCACGGTGTTAAGAGTTATCAGGATCCTTGTTTTACAGACAAATCCACCAAAGCATAGAGGTAAGATGCCCAAGGGAGCTAGGTGGTAGTAGCACACATCTTTAATCCCAGCAGAGAGGCAAATCTCTTTGAGTTTGAGGCCAGGCTGGTCTACAAAGTGAGTTCCAGGACAGCCAGGGCTATATAGAGAAACTGTCTTAAAACACCA
>LZPO01099512.1:1943993-1958119 GCA_001675575.1 Neotoma lepida | reverse complement strand
GTGGAGTTCTTTTTTTGGAGGGGGTGGGGTTTGAGACAGGGTTTCTTTGTATAGCCCTGGTTGTCCTAAAACTAGTTCTGTAGACCAGGCTGACCTCAAACTCAGAGATCAGCCTGCCTCCCGGCCGCCAATGTTACATTTCTGTTTTCAAGATGTCAGAATGTTCAAACTCCAGTACTGCTCAGTTACCAAGCACAGCTATGAGGAAGATTCCTGGATATCAGGAACTTTAGACACTGGTGGCTCCAAGTGGCCTGGGACAGTAGCTCATTGGTTCTTCTCTGTAGTTAAGCTTGAGCACACATCATACATCCTCTTCATTAGCTGGGGACCACATTTGTGTACTATCACCATCAAGTTTCTCTCTCTCTCTCTTTTTTGGGGGATTGGATTTTTTGTTTTCTTTTGGAGACAGGGTTTTACTATGTAGCCCTGGCTGGTCTCAAACTCACAGAAATTCTCCTACCTCTACCTCCCCGGTGCTAGGATTAAAGGTATGCACCACATCCTACCTTATTTTAATATTTGTTTTTGAGACAGGGAATCACTCTATAGCCCCAGTTGGCCTTGAACGCACTGTAATCTTCTTCTAAAGATCCACCTATTTCAGCATGCAAACAATGGCACCAAAGCCTTCTGTGTGATGTCACCTCAGAGGGTACCCAAAGAAACTCAAATTAGAAAAACTCAGGTTTTATATTAACACAACAACTCCTCCGGGTAAATCAAATACGAAGGAAAAACACTGTTTTTAGTGGAGTCTGAATGCTTGGACTGAGCCTGCCCCTGCCCTCAATCTGCATATTCTTGGCAGACTTGACAACAGTCTTTTCTGAATGGAAATGTAGGATGCCTCTTCCACATTCTCAGGGTAAGGATTAAATGAAAAGGTACTATAGAATGTGTCCTGAGTGAATGTGCTCAAAGCCAAAAGTAACCATCATGATGTTGAGTTCAGCTGTGCCCCCACACCCCATAAAAGATCATCCCATCCACAAAGACCTTCCCCTCCCCCATCCCCCACCTGCCAGGGCATAGGATTCTCTAAATCTGAAATCCCAAATGTTCCCAAATCCAAACTATCCAAGTGGAAAACTCCACATCTAACAAAATTATTCAAGGCACTGTATAAGCCAGGCATAATAGGCAGGCCTGTGGTCCTAGATACTCAAAAGGCCAAGATAGGAGGAGCTCTCAAGCTTAGAAGTTTGAGTTTGACCTGGGCAAAAGAGCAAGACTGTTTCAAATAACAGAAAATAAAACTATAAAATAACTTTCTATATGTGTAAGGTGCATGGATACGAAGAACAAATGAGGGCTGGAGAATTAAGAGGTTAAGAGTACTGGATGCTCTTCCAGAGGTCCTGAGTTCAATTCCCAGCATCCACATGGTGGCTCAGAACCATCTATAGGGAGGTCTGGTGCCCTCTTCTGGCATAAAATCATACACGCAGATACAGCACTCATGCATAAAATAAATAAATCTAAAAAAAAGAACAAATGAATTTCATGTTTAGATTTGGGTTTCATTTAGGATATCTCATTATGCATAGGAAAAAATTTAAAAATCTGTAAATGACCCTAAATCCTAACTATTTCTGGTACCAACCATTCTGGATGAGAGATAGTCAACATATATCCCAAGCTTTCTTGTTAAGAATAAATAATCAGCCAAGCAGTGGTGGCACACGCCTTTAATCCCAGCACTCGGGAGGTAGAGGCAGATGAATCTCTGTGAGTTCAAGGCCAGCCTGGTCTACAGAGTGAGTTCCAGGACAGCCAGGGCTACACAGAGAAACCCTGTTTTGAAAAACCAAAATAAACAAATAAAAATTAAAGGCTTCTGATGGGCCTGGTGGCACAAATTTAAGTTCAAGGCCTGCCAGGGTATGCCTCAGACCCTGTTTCAAAATTAAAAGTATGTGTTTTTTGTTCTTGTTTTAAGCCTAGGAATATAGCGCTCACTGATAGAGAGGCCTGAGATTCAATCCCAGTACCATGTTAGCCAGGCATAGTGATAGAGACCATCTCAGCTTTTGGGAGGTTTGACAGGAGGACTGTGAGCTCGAGGCCGGCCAGAGCTACACAGCTCTCAAAAAACAAATAGCAGCGAGTCTTCTGTTGCCTGGTTTCCCTGTGGTCTATTTACCATCAGAGCTTGCTTACCAAGTTTAAGAGTTCCCGAAGCATTTCCAGTGGAATACTGAACTCCTTATAGGTGATGCCATTGAACAGCGGGGAGACAGAAAAGCTGGAGCTGATGGTGGAGAAGTAGTACTCGGGCTCCAAGGCAGTCCCATCAGGCAGGCAAGAGGCTGTCAGAAGAAAACAAAGTAAAACAAAGAAGACATGACTAACCCAGATCATTCCCCATAACCAACATAGCTGTACATATTGTTTTTGTTGATACTACAATTCCTTTTTATCCCAGAGCTTCAGCCACTGAAGTGTTGAGATTACAGGAGTGTGCCCACAGCTCTCCTTTTTTTACAGGGAGAGAGGGCTTAGTCTAGCTCCTATTTTGAGGGTACATTACAGTGACGAAAGCGCGGCAGTGGAAGTTATGGGGGCAGAAAGCTTGAGGCTGCTTGATCACATCTGGGTGAATCAGGATGCCAAGAGCCCTCCTTGTACTTCTATTTTCAAAGATTTGCGTGTGTGTGTGTGTGTGTGTGTGTCCATGCACGTGTACATGGGCACAGGAGCCCATGGAGGCCATAAGAGAGCATCTGCCCCCTTAGAGCTGGAGTTACAGGTGTTGTGAACTGCCACACCCACGACGGTGTCGCCAGTGTGACAAATGCCATCAGTTCGGTGGTCGCACGAGGAAGGAGGGTTCGTGCCCTGCGGGGCTAAGCCCTCGGCGGGTCCCTGGTTGCAAACAAGAGTCATGATTCCCGAGTATCATGTTCTTCGNGGATGGGAATTGAACAAAGGTCTCTCTCACTTTCTACCTTTTCTGATAGATGTGAACTCTCAGCTACTATTCCAGCATAATGCCTGCCTCCCTGTTGCCATCTTCCTGACACGATGGTCATGAACTTACCCCCTGAAACTGTAAGCAAGCCCTCAAATGTTTTCTTTTTAAAATTTTTTAAAGACTTGTTTTATTTTATGTGTATAACTGTTTTGCAAGCATGCACATATGTGCACTACATGTGTGCCTGGTGGACCCCCTGAAACNGGGATTACAAATGGGGGTGAGCTACCATGTGGATGCTGGGAAGTGAACACAGATTCTCTGCAAGAGTGACAAGTGCTCTTACCTGCTGAGCCCCCTCTCCAGCCCCTAAATGCTTTCTTGTGTAAGTTGCTAGGTCATGGTGTCTCTTTACAACAATAGAACAGTGACCATGACAAATGTTAACTTTACACCTCTCTGAAAAAGTCACACAAGAATAAACATGGACCCCAAAGCAAATGATGGATCAAAAAAGTCACTTTTTGAAAATTTTTATTATTTCAATTATGTGTATGTGTGTGGGGGGGAGGGTACATGCACATAAACGCAAATGCCCACAGAAGTTCCAGGTGTCAGACGCCCCCTGGAGCTGGAGTTACAGGCAGTTGTGAGCAACCTGATGTGAGTGCTAAGAATTGAACTCAGGTCTTTGGGAAGAGCAGCATGTGCTCTTAACCACTGAGCCATTTCTCCAGCTCCTAGAAAGTCATTATTAAAACATTTTATCAGGAAACTATCATTAGAAAATAAGTAAATCTAATATTGTCATATTAAACAATGACAGACAGCCCAGAGTGGTGGCTTATGTTTATCATTCCAGCTATTTGGGAAGGTGAGACAGAAGAATTGCAATTTTCAGGCCAGCATGGGCTGTAAGACCACACCTCTTAATAAACAAAGGGCCTNNGAAGCAGCTCAGTGGTAGAGCACGCAGGCTCAATCCCCAATACCACAAAAATAAGTAATGGCAGACAATGTCAATCTATGAAGAACCTAGTATCCTGTTTGACTTCTCCAGTATGAGAGGGTTAGATAAAATCTAGTGCTCCAACACTGGTGGTACACTGGCTCTAAGGAGGGATGCCAGCCAGCCACAGAAGGGGGATTTGAAATGGAGCCTTGAACTGAGATGCTACAGAGGTAACATACAAATGAGGTCACAAATGAGGAAAGAAGGGGGAGAACAGTGGTTTAAAGGAGCAGAGAAGGAAGGTAAAGAGGCTGTGACCTGGCAGCAGATACTTCTCAGGCAGACACCATGAGATAAAAGAAAAGGGCTCTATGAATGAGCTGGCGTATGATGGCGATGGAGGNGAAAGCCAGGAACAGCAGGAACCAAGGACCCTAAACTGGGATTTACATATTCACAGAGCTGGGTGTAGTGATACATGCTGGTAAATTTATTTGCCCTTGTTCTGAGAGAAGGTACACTTTGTAATCCAGGCCAGACTAGAGTTAGAGTCCTACTACCTCTGATTCCTGAGTGATGGGATTATAGTTCAATTCCCCAGAACCCATGCAAACAAACAACAAAACCAGATGCAGTGGCACATATCTGTAACCCCAGCATTCCTATTACAAAACACAACTCCTAGCATATATACCCTGTCTGTCTTTCTCTCTCTCATACACACAAATAAATAAAAAGAAAAAAGAAAAAAAAAGAAATTCACATCACTCAAAAATGGAGGGGCTGCAGAATGGAGCCCCTGGTTTCCTGACCTCTCGTGATTTAATCTGATTTAATTTTTCTCGAGGGCCAGATCATCGTTTCTGATTGTGTGTATGTGTGTGAGCTCATTTCACCTCGTCTGGCTAGCCAGCTTGTTTCTGCCTCCATCACCACTGGGGTCACAGGGACAGCCATATGCACCCGGCATCGATGTGGGCTCTGAGGACCACTGGGATCACAGGGACAGCTGTGGTGATATTTTATTTGTCTTCCCTAATAAAATTTATCTGAGGGTCAGAGGAAAAACGGGGCTGCCAGCCACTAATAGAAAAACAATAGCCATGCAAGTTAGCACACGCCCTTAATCCATTTGGTTCTCTGTGACTCCAAGGTCACATGGGGAACTAGCAGTAGGAGGTGGTGGCACACGCCTTTAATCCCAGCATCAACCTTAGAGTTCTGAAGATCCATGCAGACAAGACAGGAAGTGATGTAGCTTGGGAGGATGGGAAATTAGTTAGCAGATGGACAGGTATAAAAAGCCAGGTTAGACCGGAAGGCTCGCTCCTAATTCCTCTGATCTCTGTCAGATTTTCACCCTTATTTCTTGTTCCGCGTGTTTATTAATAAGACTGGTTAGAAGTTCTTCTTACAGACAGCCATATGCAACTGGCATCGATGTGGGCTCTGAGGATCTGAACTCTGGTCCCCAATCTTATAGGGCAAGCACTTTACCTGCTGAGTCATCTCTCCAGCTGAAGGAAAGGTAGTTTTAATGTGTCCAATATACAGGACAGTCACATGAATCAAAATCAGTAAATTATGGGAAAGCATTTAGCANGTAGCAAAGCTTCAAAGAAAGTAGTATTACTACATTTTTTTTGTTTGTTTGTTACCGTGTTTTTGAGATAGAAGCTGGCTATGTAGTCTAGGCTGGCCCCAACNTATAATATATAATCTTCTTCCTTTAGTCTCTGAAATTCTGGGATTTACAGGCATGGTCCTGCCACCATACCAAACTACTACATTTTAAAAATATCTATATACTTAATGGNCTTTAAAAAAGATAGCATTTATCATCAGGCCTTCCACTAAACCCATGCTTTTACAAGTTAAAACCCACAGGGTAGCATTTGGGGATCTGTGACTTATCTTTTGTATTTTTCTCTAGAGATATTTTAAAACTAAAAGAGGTTTCGGGGGGCTAGAGCGATGTCTCAGCAGTTAGGAGTGCACTCACAGAGGATCTGNATCTAAGTCTATGGTCAGACAGCTCACAAGTGCCTGTAACTCCAGCTCTAGAGGATCTGACTCCCTCTTCTGGACTTCACAGGCATCTGCACTCATGTGTGTATTCCCATACATGATACACATACATACATACACATAATTAAAATGATAAAAATAAATAAAGCTCTGGCTGAGAATGTAGCAAGATGGTAGAGCACTTGCCTAGCTGGCACAAAGTTCTGGGTTTTATCTAGGCAATGATGGCACACGCCTTTAATCCCAGCACTGGGGAGGCAAAGGGCAGGTGGATCTCTGTGAGTTCAAGACCAGCCTGGTCCACAGAGCGACTTCCAGGACAGCCAGGGCTACACAGAGAAACCCTGTCTCAAAAAACCAAAACCAACCAACCAAAGTCCTGGGTTTCCTTTATAGTACGTAGGAGTATGTGGGGATGGGGGAGAGTGTGGTGGTTGGAATGAGAGGTTGCAGTATGTAGGAGTGTGTGGGGATGGGAAGAGTGTGGTGGTCTGAATGAGAAGGCCTCACAGATTCATGTATTTGAATGTTGGCTCCCAGTTGGTAGAACTGTTTGGAAAGGATAAGGATATGCAGCCTTGTTGAAGGCTGTGTTACTGGGAATGGGCTTTGAGGTTTCAAAAGTTCATGCCAGGCCCAATTTCTCTCTTTCTCTCTCTCTCTCTTTCTCTCTCCCTCTTGCTTCTTGGCCTTTGGATCAAGATGTAAACCCCTAACTACTGCTCCAGTGCCATGCCTGCCCATCTTCTGTCATACTTCCTGCCATGATCATCATAGACTAGGCTCTGAAACCACAAGAAAGCCCCAATTAAATGCTTTCTTCTATAAGTTACCTTGGTCTCACAGCCAATAGAATAGTAACACACACACATACACACACATACACACATATAAACACACACACACACATACACACACACACACACACACACACACACACACACACACACACACACAATGACATCAGGGCTGAAGAAATGTAAAGGGTGGACACAATATCACAGAGGGAAAGGAAGACACACACAGGGTGGGGTAGGTGGGGAGAAGTTAAAATGAAAACATAAATACAAGCTCATCACTCTAAATATATGATGACAGAGGGCCAGTCCCAGCATCCTCAGCATCACAAATCACTGTGAAGCTGTTCCAATACTAGATTCATACTTACGGTACTGAGTTGAAACCTACCTTCAAAGTAGTGAAAGGCAGATCCTCCAGGGGAGCTGGGAGGGGGCATGCCACGCTCTGGGCTAACCTGAAAACCATCAAGTACAGATCAGAAAAGGCTCCTGAGAACCAATCACTCATCTCAGAGGGTCTCTGCCAACCTGCTGTCCACACTTGAGTCCAGCCATACCTGCTTGCTGAGATCTGCTGCTGTAACAGCACTTTATGCTGTATATTATAACATCAGTAACTATATATTTTGTATTGGTTCACTAAGCTGAATCTGCTTCCCAGCTTCTTTTGAGGACAAAGTCTTGCTACTTAGCAATAGCCAGACTGGAACTTGCTATGCAGACCAGGTTGGCCTCTGCTTCCCAAATGCTGTGATTACAAGTGTGCAGCCCCACACCCTGCTTGAGCTGAATATTTCTTAATATTTTGTGTTACCATTTTTTCTACGAGTCACACACACATACATACATGCACACATCTATGCATGTGAGGTTTTTGAGGAGAATGGTGTTAGTTACAGAACCGCAGGGTCTTATGTGTATGAAGTTATACCTCACTCCTCAATGATACACTACTTTCTTAAAAAATGAAATAGCATCTTGCTATGTAGCCCAATCCAGCCTCAAACACATGATTTTCTGCTTCAGCTTGATGAGTATTAGGACTGCAGATATGTGCTACCAAGCCTAGTACAATTACACATGTCTTCATTTTCAAAAGATAACCATTTTTAACATGTTTATTCATTATTTCCATGTATAGATGAATGCCTGTCTGAATTTAGCTGCACCATATGTGCAAAGGAGCTTCTCGAATCCAAAGAGAAGGTCAGATCCCAGGAATTGGGAGTTCCAGGAGGTTGTGAGCTGCCTGACATAGGTGCTAGAAACTGAACCCAGGTCATAGGTAGGAACAGTAAGCACTCTTAACCTCCGAGCCCCGATTATGTATTTTTTGCTGGTGTGTGTGTGTGTGTGTGTGTATGTGTGTGTGTGCATGTATGTGTATGTGAATGTTTCATACAAGTGCACTTGTGTGTATGTGGAGATTGGAGGACAACCTTGGGGGGTTATCTGCTGGAAAGGCATCCATTTTCCTTGAGACAAGGTCTTTCATTGGCCTAAAGCTAGCCAGCCAGAAAAGGGATCCCCATGCTAGGATTACAAGCATATACCACAAACACTCAGCACTTTTCTTGAGTTCTGGGGATTGAACTCAGGTTCTAATGCTTGTAAAGCAAGCACTTTACAAACCAGCCATCATTCCAGCCCTCAATTACATACTATTTTTTTTATTTAAATTTTTATTTTTATTCCATTTTTTATATGTGTGGGTATTTTTGTCTGCATGTATGTCTGTCTGTGTACCTCATATGTATCTAGTGTCCCCAGAGGCTAGAAGAGGGTGTAAAATCCCCTGGAACTGGAGTTAAAGATGGTTGTGAGCTACAGTGTGGGTGCTAGGAGCCCCTCAATTACATACTTCTTACAGGCACCAACTATCTCAGAATAAAGCCTGGGGGATGGTGATGCAGCTCAGTTGGTAAAGTACTAGCCTACCATGTAGATAGCCTGAGTTCAATTCTCTAGTGGCTATTCTTGGTTGTCAATTTGACTACACCTGGAATTAACTACAACCCAAGAGGTTGGGTACATCCATAAGGGGTTTATTTATTTATTTATTTATTTATTTATTTATTTATTTATTTATTTTCTGAGACAGGGTTTCTGTGTGTAGCCCTGGCTGTCCTGGAACTCACAGAGTAGACCAGGCTGGCATCAAACTCACAAAGATCCATCTGCCTCTGCCTCCCCAGTGCTGGGATCAAAGGCGTGTGCCACTACTGTCCATGGGGATTTTTTTTTCCTTAATTAAACCATTTGAAATGGGAAGACTCACTTTTAATACAGATCTTTTGAGGTGGGAAGATCCACCTTTAATCTGGCCACACCTTCTGGTGGCAGCCTATATGAAGGACATGGAAGAAGGAAGCTTGCTCTCTTTGCCTGCATGTTCTCACTCTTGTAGGCAAGGCCATTCCTTCTCTAGCATTACAGCCTACTTCTTCAGGGTTCTGGTGTATACTGAAGCCCAGCTGAGACATCCAGCCTCATAGACTGAAAAACTACAGGATTCTTGGACCTTCTGTTGGTAAACAGCGAAAACTGTTGGGACTAGCTGGATCACAGCTATTTTAATAAATCCCTTTCCTATATATGCATATAGATTCACCCTATCAGTTCTGTTCCTTTAGAGAACCCTAATACAAATCCCTAGTANTGCATATGGTGGCATATATGTAATTCTAGCACTAGGGTGATAGAAACAAGAGGATCAAGTTCAAGGTCATTCTCAGCTCCATAGCATCTTTGAGGCCAGCCTGGGCTATATGTCTCAAAAACAAAACAAAACAAACAAACAAAAACCCCATCAGAAACAGAGTTTGGCAACAAATCATCCTACAACTATGACATCACTGACAATGGTAAAAAGAAGCTTGGCACAGCAGCATTCTCCTATGTTCTCAGCGCTCAGGAGGCAGAGACAGAAATGGGAGTTTGAGGCCAGGATGTATGTAGCAAGATCCTCTACAATTTGTCTTGCATGTGTAAAACCCTAGATGTGCTGGTGCATCCTTGGAATCCCAGCAAATGTTAAAACAGGGGCTGGGCGGTGGTGGAGCACACCTTTAATCCCAGCACTTGGGGAGGGGAGTAGAGGCAGGTGGATCTCTGTGAGTTCGAGGCCAGCTAGTCTACAGAGTGAGTTCCAGGACAGCCAGGGCTACACAGAGAAACCTTGTCTTGAAAAACCAAAAACCAAAAAATAAACAAAAACAAACAAACAAAAAATCTTAAAAGGGATCAGTCGTAAGCAAGTGTGGTGGCTCACATCTATAATTCTAGCACCTCAAAGGGTGAGGAAGGAGGGTCACGAGTTCTAGACCATCTGGGTCACACAGTGAGTTCTAGCAAGACCCTGTCTCAAATATAGAAAAAAAAGGGACAAATTTNTTTTAATTATAACAAGAGAATCCTAATGATAACTTCCAACCACACACAAGTGTTTCTTTGCAGGGACACTTACTAAAGTTATTCTCCCTGAGTACTCCCCTGGGAACCCAGCCTGACCTGAGAGATGCTGGACACACTGCTGGTTTTCCTCTTCAGTGTGCCCTCCTGACACACAGTCAGCAGATTGCTGGGTAGGATGGAGCGGAAGTCATTAAAGGAACGCCTTCGGACACCTTCCAGCTCCTCTGGGATTCTTAGGGAATGAGGAGGGGCTTTGGGAAAGAGCTTTGAGAGGAGAGATTCTTCTGAGTTGCTGTAACGTCCAAATGATCTGGAGATTCCTATCAGGCATGGGACTGCATACTTGCAAAGGTATTCTAGAAGAGCAAGTGAGAGTTATGACACGGGAGTTACTTATGACAGCCATACTGTAACAACTTGTACCACTAGCTAATATTGTACAACCCACCAGTGACAACTGTGAAGGCTGAGAACAAACCACAGTTACAAAGTTAACTGGTGACATTTTCAATCTGTCATTACCAGTAATGTCAGATTGTATCTCCATCACATTTGCTTTCCTTGAGAGATCTTGATCTATTCACGGGCACATCTCAATCAGTAATATGGTTGGGTCATGCTTAGGTAATGTGACCACCTTAGATTATTACACTGATTGCCCTATTTACAGTAAGGGAAAAGTGACCTGTAGAAAGAAGTCAACTAAACTACCCCCATATTATACTGGGCAAAACGAACACTGAGAAGAGTAAAGTTACTTGTCAAGGATATCTGGCATTGGTATGCAGAACTATGCTCATAACCCCACATGGCCTCTCAGAATACAAGCACACAAATGTAACCTAACAGAGAAGTTTCTACTCATCAGGTATATACAAAGTATAAACAAACAAAACAAAGAAACAGAAAACAAAGGATAAAGGGAAGGGAAAGGAGAAACAGAAAACAGCCTTTGAAGGGCCAGTGGGTAAAAGTCCTACCCTTGCAACTGGATGAACTGAATTTGACTCCTGAATCCCATGGTAGAGGGGAGAACTGATTCCCAAAAGTTAGTTTTCCTTTGACCACACATATGCTTACCTTTGAGCTTGAGCACGTGCACACACACACACATACACACACACTCCACATTATACACAGACACAAATAATAATAAATAAAAATTTAAAAAATCAAAGAGAAAATAGTCTGGAAGATTCAGAATCATACCTTTGTCTTGAATCTCCAAGGCCTGGCACATTCCCAGAAGGACATGCATAACCTGCAAAAGTGCCTCTAAAATCTGTAAGTCAAGGGCACAAAACAAACCTGTTAACAAAACTAGGTTAAGTATTACAAAATTCACTCAAAATTTGAAGGAGCTTTAGACATTATCTTGACCAACTCTATCCATTCCCCCACAATAGCTGTGCCAGGGGCTAGCTGCTAACCTCAGACAAGCTTCTCCTAACCCTCTACCCNTGATGTCTTCCTGGGGCTGTACCCACTGCTCTGGGCCATTTTTCCTTCATTTTCTCTAAACAGGTCTTCAAATCATCTCTTTTTCTGGCTAAAAGGGCTTAGTTCNTTTCAGTTTTACTCTGTGTGATCATAATTTCTTCATGATACTACGATACTATCTGCTTACCACTGTACAACAGATTAATTTTTCTACATTTTACATGAAGTATGGGACTCAGAATACACACATGAATATTCTGGGGATGCAGGAACTCACCCAGGTTAATCCACATTCATGGAAGTCTAGACTTCTTTGTGTGAGCCATTAGTTTTTAGTTTGTTTGTCGTTTTGTAAACACTTCATAGTGTTGGCTATGTAAAAGATTTAAATTCTCTTCACACTGTTGGTCTCTCTTTTGTTTTTTCTACATGTTGTTCTTAAGCTATGAAACTTATACTTTTGCAGTTGGTATTTTAACATTTTGTTGTAGCTCACTGGACTGGGATGCAAAGCCCAGGCAAACAAAAAAAGAAGCAGATGTGACAAGATTTGTTCATAAGTAGTCAACATTCCTNCATTTTCCTAATATTAATACTACTACTAAAAATGGTGGGGTAAGAAATGACTCGGCAATAAAGAGCATTTTCTGTTCTTGTAGAGGAGTTCGGTTTGGCTCCCAGCACCCACATGGCAGTTGACAACTGTATGTAACTCCAGTTCTAGGAGATCCAAGATCCTCTTCTGGCCTCCAATGGCAGGTAGGGGCATGTGGTGCACATACAGATCCAGGTAAAACATACACATAACATAAAAATAAATGAATCCAGTGGGCATGAAAGTCATTTATGTTTTATACACTTTATAGACATAGCCTGACACAGTTTAATTCATTTGTGTTTTGTACACTTTATACTCATAGTCTAGCATAGTTTTATTCAATGTTTTAAATGAGTCTGAATTTTGAATGCAACCCATCACATTCAGTGAGACATAGAATTTTCTACTTGTGGAGTGACATTAGAGATCAAATTTTCAGATTTTGGATTCTTTGTTTTGTTTACTTATTTTTTGTTTGTTTGTTTATTTCAGGACAGGGTTTCTCNGTGTAGCCCTGGCTGTCTTGGAACTCAATCTGTAGANCAGGCTGGCTAACTCAGAGATCTGCCTGCCTCTGCCTCCTGAGTGCTGAGATTAAAGGCATGTGCCACCACTGCCTGGCTTCAGATTTTGGATTCTTTACTAGAGACACTCAATCTGTACTTTTTCTAATTTCATCAACTTCATTTTTGGTTATATTATTTTGGCAAACTTTATTCATAGATAAGGCCTTATTGTTTAACACCTTTAATCCTAGCACCCAGGAAACAGGCTGGTCGTTACCTGTGAATTCCAGCCTACTCCAGTCTACATAGTGAGTTCCAGACCAGCCAGAGCTACCTAGAGAGACGTTGCTTAAAACAAAACAAAACAAAACACAAACAAAACAAACCAAACAAACAAACAAACAAAACACCACTGGGATGGCTATTCTTGGTTGTCAACTTGACTACACCTAGAAAATTAACGAAAATCCAAGCAGCTGGATACACCTGTGAGGGATTATTCATAATTAACCCATTTGAAACAGTAAGATCCACCTTTGATCTGGGCCATACCTGCTGGCAGCCCATATAAGGACACGGAAGAAGGACACTCTTGCTCTTTGCCTGCTTGCCCTCTCTTACTCTCTGGCAAGTCCATTCCTTCATGGCATTAGAGCCTACCTCTTGGGATTCGTGGGCCTTCTGTTGGTAAACAGCCACTGTTGGACTAGCTGGACCACAGCCTATAAGCTACTCTAATAGATGCCCACTCATTCTATGAGTTCTGTTCCTTTAGACACAGTGGTTCTTTGTTGTTGTTTTTGCTCTTTTGGGGGGCCCACTACCCAGCTCCCAAATAAGTCATTATACACAAAGGCTTTTTTAATTATAAATGCCTTAGTTTGTCTTGTTTCTTGCCAGCTTTACCTAACTTAAATTATCCCATCTAGCTTTTGCTTTTGGGCTTTACCTTTCTCTATTTCTGTATATTTTTCATTATTTCTTACTCCGTTGCTGGTTGTGTAGCTGGGTGGCTGGCCCCTTGCGTCCTCCTCCTCCTCCTCTCTCTTTCTTCTTCCTACTCCCAGATTTCTCCTATTTATCCTCTATGCCTGTCAGCCCTGCCTATTTCTCTCTCCTGTCTCATTACTGGCCATTCAGCTCTTTATTTGACCATCAGATATTTTAGACAGGCACAGTAACACAGCTTCACAGAGTTAAACAAGTACAACATAAACAAAAATAACATACTTTAAAATAGTATTTCCCAGCTGGACAGTGGTGGTGCACACCTTTAATCCCAGCACTCGGGAGGCAGAGGCAGGTGGATCTCTGTAAGAAGAACTTCTAACCAGTCTTATTAATAAACACACAGAACAAGAAATAAGGGTGAAAATCTGACAGAGATCAGAGGAATTAGGAGCAAGCCACCACTCACCAATGCTGCCTCTACTTCCCAGGATTGAAGCGGAGGAAAAAGTGAGCCTTC
>LZPO01099512.1:1896602-1908100 GCA_001675575.1 Neotoma lepida | reverse complement strand
TTACAAGGCCAATGGACACCATGAGCCCGAAGATGTTGTTTAACAGCAACAGAATTCACTTGAGCAGTGTTCCTTATACTTCCTAAGGATTTCATTTGTTTGTTTTGTTTTTGATTTTGTGTTTCAAGACAGGGTTTCTGTGTGTAACAGCCCTCGATGTCCTGGAACTCACTTTGTAGACCAGGCTGGCCTTGAACTCACAGAGATCCACCTGCCTCTGCCTCCCAAGTGCTGGGATTAAAGGCATGCACCACCACCAAAAAAAAAATATTTTAGAGTTCTGAACTAAGGATGTAGCTCAGTTGGTACAGTTCTTGCTTGCCTAGCATGGATGAAGCTCTGTGCTCAATCCTGANCACTGCATAAACCAGGCCTGGTGGTACATGCCTGTTATCCTATCACTGAGACATATCCTAGCACATACATCTGGGAGTCTCATGGTTAGGATACAGATGTGGCAGGAGTCTGTGGGGCTCAGGATTCCTCAGCAGATGGGGGACTAACAGGAAGTTGACTTGCTGCTGGTTAGACAAATCACCAAATTAGAACTGTTTATTTTCTTGGACTCTCACATTTCCAGTAAACAGTAGCAGCTCAATAAACGCTTTCTGAATGAAAGAGTGAATTAAGTAATTAGAAAAAATAAAATCTAATGAGAAGTCATAGGTTGGTCTCATAGCTTGGGATTAGAGGAAATAAACACAACTGTGGTGTGTGGAGGGACAAATGTAGGGAAAGTATGTCATTAAGGTGCCTCAGGTGCCAATCACGTCAGAGTGGCCTGCATTACCAATAGCTAAGCTCGGATGGTAGGTCTAGTCCCAAGCACTGAGCCTTTCTCAGGTCCATGAGACCTGTACTAAGTCCCCTGACGCCTCTCTGAAAGAAAAGAGGAGAGAAAAATAGAAAAAATGGGCCAGAGAGACGGCTCTTTAGTAAAGAGCACCAGCTGCTCTCCCAGAGGGCCTGGGCTCAATTCCCAGAACCCACATCGCAGCTCACAACTATCTGCAACTCCAGTTCCAAGGAGAACTGATGCCCTCTTCTGCCTCCAAGGGGTACCAGGCATGCACACAGTACACAGGCATACACACAGGCAAAACACCCATGCACATCAGAGTTAAAAAAAGAAGAAAGAGGAGTGTGTGTGGGTTTTTCAGCACTCATCTATTTACTACATACATCTTCATTTTGCTGCCTAGGAAAGCACTACAGGAGATTTTCTTGCCCCTAGATGTACTGAGGGCATCTTTTCAACTGTTCTAAAATAGGTAAATGAAATCAGCAGTGAATATGCTAAAGAGGGTGCCAAGAAACAGTCAACAGTACCACTGGTGTTCCAACCAGGAAAAGAAACTCAGGCTGCACTGAAGCTGGAGAGGTAGCTAAGTGGTTAGAGCACTGGCTGCTCTTCCAGAGGACTAGGTTCAATTCCCAGCACACAAACGTGCATTTCCAGGGGATATGAATGCCTCTTCTGGCCTCCACAGAACCAGGCCAGGCATGAGGGTGGTACACAGACATGCATGCAGGGAAAATACCCACATACTTAAGCTACTTTTTTATAAAATTAAAAAATATATACTTAGACACAGAAAAATTTAAATGCTATGAAAAAATTTCAAAAATGTAAAATAAGAAACTTTGAACCTTACCTACCAAGGAAACACCAGTTTTACAAAATAATCTGAGTACTAGCTCATTTGATTTAAAACAAACCAAAACCAGAGCAAAACAACAACAAAACCCAGCAAAATTTAAAAGCAAATTAATATTTTATAGACCCTGAGTAAAATAATTTTTATTGAAGCACAAAAATTAAAACATTCTTTTTTTTTAATTTTGTAATTCTTTACTGTGGAATAACTTAAGAGGTATGTATGAAGCAAACTGAAAACTGATCAAGAAATTATAATTTGGGTAACGAATTCCCCCCAAGTGCCTGCCTTGAGGAGATTTCTACCAGGGTCCAGAACAGATGCTACAAGCAGCTAAGGATTCTAATCTGAGGGATGTCAAATGAATCTAAGCACACTGAGTCCTTCACTTTATTCTTCTCAGTCAATTCCATCTACACAGCTTCTTTTCTGTTCTCATACTTAGCTCCTCTCAGTCCCTCCTGCTCTCGGTCCCTTCTGCTGTTCTCNCATATCTATCTAGTTCTTTCCGTCTCCATCCTCATCTTTGTTCTTCTCAATCAATTCTCCCAGTGCTCTCAGAGAACCAGCATATATACACAAGCAGTAACTCTTTGGCAAAGCAGTTCCAGGCTTGAAGTTTTCAGGGTCACAGAGAGAGGTGATAAGGATTCACACATAAAGCAATAAATGTCAGCTTCCAATTACAACCCCAAAGGGGAGTTCTCTGGTAGGGTCAACTAAAGGCTAAGATCAATTAGGGAATCTAGGAATAGCACCTGGCTGAGGAGGAATTAAAACTGAATTTGCACAAGAAAGAAGCTTGGCATCTATTGCCTGCCTGGCCTTAAAGGCAATCTCCTTGGGTCAGTGAGAAGTAAGTAACTACCTTAACTCAGTAACTAGCAAGTGGCTAAAACATCATCCCAGGAATGTGAGCAATAAATCTCTTAAATTAGGGTCTTGTGTAAATAACCTGGGGTGAAGGTAAGGAGTTGAGGATTTAATTGTTAGTGGTTATTTCCTTTTATTTGTAAGTGAAATGAGCTAATGTTTATCTGCATTTCTCCTTGGATAAAAAGGTATCTTAGCTGAAATACTTTTGTCTGGAGAATGGCTCTGGCCAGATTTATGTTAATGAAAAAATAAACACAGCTGGGGACAGTTATCCAATTATCCCAAATGTATAGGGAAAGTTGTGCCCAACATTGAGATGCAATCGTGAGATTACATGTATACACAACATGGAAATGTATGGTAAATGGGGAGAATCATGGCTGTTATTGCACAAGAAGTTTACAACTAGAGACAGCCAATTCATTCAAAAGGCAGTAATTCCATAACGCCTGGGTGATGGTTTCCTCTAACAGAACCCTTAGTCCTGATAGGTTGACCTTCTGAACTCTAGTTGTCACTGCTGTATACTCCCATGGACTTTTGCTACCAGCAGCTCTCAATATTTGAGCTATAAAACTCTTACTTTAAAAAATTGGATTTTTTGTTTTGGTTTTTCTTTAAACAGGGTTTCTCTGTGTAGCCCTGGCTTTCTTGGAACTCACTCTGTGGACCAGGCTGGCTTCAAACTCAGAGATTCACCTGCTTCTGCCTCCTGAGTGATGGGATTAAAGGTGTGAGCCATCATTAATCTTACAATATTATTTTGTGTGTGTGTACAATTATTACTTGTGGGAGTTGGTTCTCTTTTTCCACAATGTGGGTCCCAGGAATCAAACTCAGGTTGTAGGGCTTGGTAGCTGTATTAGTAAGGGTTTTCCAGAGAAACAGAACTAATAGAATGAATCTATATCAAATGAATCTATATTTAAAAGGGCATTTATTTGAGTGGCTTAAAGCTGTGGTCCAACTAGGCCAACAATGGCTGTCTCCTGACAGAAAGGCCAAGATTCTGGTAGTCAGTCGTTCGCTCCTCAAGGCTGATGTCTCAGGTGAGCTTCAGTCTCAGTAGGTTCTAATACCATTGAAGGAATGTCTTGACAGCAGGATAGATCTTCCCAGCAAGAGAATGGGCAAGCAGGCTAAAAGCAAAGTGGTCTTCTTTTATGTGGGCTGCCACCAGAAGGTGTGGCCCAGATTGAGGGCGGGTCTTCCCACCACCTCAAATGATCCAGTCAAGAAAATCCCCCACAGGTGTGCCCAGTTGCTTGGGTTTTAGTTGATTCCAGATGTGGTCAAGTTGATAACCCAGATTAGCATCCCAGTGGAACAGGATTTATCTATTGAGCCATCTTACCAAACCATAACACTCTTGATTTAATGAAAATCCCTAGGCTGAAGAGATGGCCCAGTGGTTAAGAATATTTGCTGCTCTTGTAGAAGACCTGGGGTCCAGTTCTCAGCACCCACCCATAATTCTAGTTTTGGGGGATCTAACACCTCCATCTAACCTCTGAGAGCAACAGGCATACATGTTGCACATATTTATATGAAGATAAAACATTTATACACAGTACATAGAAATAAGTCTTTAAAAGGAAAAACAATGTAAATATGTACACGTGTGTGTGTGTGTGTGTGTGTGTGTGTGTGTGTGTGTGTGTGTGGCCTAGCAAGTAACAAACAGACCCTAGAAGAAAAGGAGATATGTTATGTAAATCATATACCATACATAGCGTTCAGGCACAATGGATCACACTCACCAATAGGAAATAGAGGGAACAGGTCAAATGCCAAAATTCTCAGATGCCTGCCATGGGCCAATCTCACAAGCAAGCCCTGCAAAGGCACAAGCCTTGGATCTGCTCTGTTAACTCTTTTGCACAGAAGTGGTTGCTAAATATAGTCAGTGTGTCTAAGTGCTTTCCAAAACAAGTGATTTTAGGGACTCCAGGGCAGTATTAATTACCTTTAAATTACACTGTGGTCTTGACAACTCAAACAATTATGACAAGAAACAAAACTAACAAGGTTACAATTAAGGAATTTGAAGGTCTTGTTTGTACTGATTTGGTTACTGGCAATCAAACCCAGGGCCTTGTTCATGATTAGCAAGTGTTCTGCCAAACACACAAACTCTACCATTGACCTATATCCAGGGCTCCATAATGTTCTTTTAAATGTTATTTGGTTTTGTTTCCATGTTTATCGAGTGTGTCTGTGTCTATCATCTTACCTACCTTCCCTGTTTTTGTGACTAATGAACAATAAGAAACAAGTTGAGCCAAAGTGCACTTCTCAGTTTGCTGAATGAGAAAGAAAGCTATCACTGTTAAAGGTGAAGGACAATCTTAACAATCACCCAGTTTAGGAACTGGAGAGATGGTTCAATGGTTAAGAGAGGAACTGCTCTTCCAGAAGACCTGGGTTTGATTTACCAGCACCCACATGGTGGCTCATAAACATCTATAACTCTAGCCCCAAGAGTTCTGATGCCTTCTTCTGGCCTCCATGGGCACACCATCCAAGTGGTACATAGACATATATGCAGGCAAAAACTCACACGTATAAAATAAAATAACTTTAAGAAATTACCCAGTTCAGGCTGGTAAGATTAACATGTGGGTAGAGACTCTTGCCACCACACCTGACAACCTGAGCCCAGAACCCACATGGTAATTGGGAACCAGCTCCCACAAGTTCTGACTTCCTTCTTCCCTCTCTACTTCTCTAAACAAATGTAAACATGATTTTTTGGGGGGGGTGTTAAGGTTTATTTATTGTTATTTTATGTACATTAGTGTTTTCCTTTGTGTAGTTCTGTGTACCATGTGCTTGCAGTTCCCAGGGAGAACAGAAGATATCAGAACCCCTGGAACTGGAATTACAGACAGTTGTGAGCATCATACGAGTGCTGGAACTTGAACCTGGGTCCTCCAGAAGAGCAGCCAGTGCTCTTAACTGCTGAGCCTTCTCTCCAGCCCCTTATAGGCTGGCTTTTATTCATGTCATTTTATTGACCTTCTTAACACCCCTACCAAGTATTGTTCTACATTTTGGGTTTTGGGTTTTTTACAAGAGAGAATCAGCATGTGGAACGGACCTGTCAGTCATACTTGTGTAATGGCACACACTGTCAACTCCAGCACTTGGGAAGCAGAAGCAGGTGGAGCTCTGAGAGTTAAAGGCCAGCTTGGTATACTTCAGGAGTTCCAGGAAAGCCAGAGCTTTGTGAGATCCTGTCTCCACTAAAGGGGGCGGGGCAGGGAGAGGGAGTTTGCTCAGTTCATAAAGACTCATGCAGCCAAGCCTGACAAGCTGTCCATCTCTAGGACCCACATGGTGGGAGGAGAGAACTGACTCCTGCAAGTTGTCCAGTGATCTCCACATGCCCACAATAGCATATAACTAAANAGAAAATAAAGTGAGGGTTTGAACAGATGGCTCAGCTGTTCTGAGCACTGGGTGATCTTCCAGAGGACTCATGTCTGATTCCCTGCACTCATGGGGCAGTTCTAAGGGAGTGCCCTCTTTGGACCTCTGTAAGCAGCAGGCACATACATGGTGTACACAACATACATGCAGGCAAAACACTCATACACATAAAATAAAAATAAAATAGTTTTAAAAAAGCAAGTAATAAGGGAGAAAAATTTATTTAGATGGTCTTACTACTCAAACTCATATTCTTAAACCTACACATACACCTTTTTCCTTTTGAGTCAGGATCTTGNTATGTTGTCCAGGCTGTACCAGAATTCCTAGACCATCTATTTTATTTTTCACTTAAAGATGTTATTTTTTAATTGATTAATTTTTTTATTAAAACATTTGATGTACAACTGTAGGAGAAATAATATATAGGTATCTTGAACATAAATACAGGTTACAAATTCTTATCCTAATAGTGAAATGTTTCACTAAAGCATGCCCAGTGATTGGGCAAAACCCAAACTTATTTTATGCCACAGTCATCCTAGGGTCCTTCCTGCTAGGTAGCCTCCCTGGATCTGTGGGTTGCAGAGTGATTGTCCTTTGGTTTATATCTAGTATCCACCTATTAGTGAGTACATATCATGTTTGTCCTTCTGAGTCTGGGTTACCTCACTCAGGATGATATTTTCTAATTCCATCCATTTGCCTGCAAATATCATATGGTCATTGTTTTTCTCTGCTGAGTAGTACTCCATTGTGTATATGTACCACATTTTCTTAATCCATTCTAAAGATGTTATTTTTATTATTATTTTGTGTGTGTGTATGTGTATGTGTGTGTGTGCATGCATGCAAGTGCTCATGGAGGCCAGAAGAGAGCTTTTCTAATCTCCTGAAGCTGGAGTTACGAGCAGTTGTAAACTGACAGACATGGGTAATGAGAACCCAACTCTTTTTTTTTTTTCCCTCTAAAAGAGCAGCTGCCACTCAGCCATCTGTCCGGACACTAGGCTGTTTCTAAGTAGCATGGACTGCAGGTGCATGCCACCATGTCTAGATTATACTCTCTCTTTAGCCAGAAGTCAGGTTGGCATTAGATCTTCCAGAACCTGTTCACCTTGCAGGTGAGTGATAAAATCAAGTTTGAGAATGTACAAAGTCAAAGACCAGTTCACTCTGCTTTTCAGCTTCTCTTACCAGCAGGCAGCTGTGCAAGTCACCCTGGTTCTTATCCTGACCAGGAAATATTCTCTTTCCATCTTTCTGAAAGCTGGATGGGCAAACACCCCCTACCTTCAGTGCTAGAGTACTGTGCTGCGTCTCTTCACACATTCCTGGGAGAAAAGAAGCTGGCTTTTATCGTTAATCCACTTAGTGCCTAGTAGCCCTGAGCAAAACGCTATGTGAACTCATTACATCTTCGCGTGTTTTGGATAAACAAATAGGCTATGAGCACTGAAGTTTTCTTTTCTTTTTTTCCTCAAGACTACACACAGTAAGTAACTGTAAAGGATGAAACTCGGGTCTGACTAAAAATCTGTCGTCTTCCCCTCATTCACAGCATCCTTTGTTGTTGTAACAGAAGCTGGTTGGCCTCCTTAATCCTGGGGTTATAGCCTTTATCCCCCCAGTCCCAGCTCCAAGCATATCTTTTATCTTCCAAGATAAGGGATGGTATGTCTTCTGACACGTCTTTCTCTTCTGAAGCAATCCTGAATTTAGTTCTCTGCCCACTGCCAACAGTTCACTGTCCATTCCTGCCACTGCACCTTTTCAAAACACACCACCTTTTGGTGCAGTCTGACGCTACCATCCTTAAATACGCAGGCGATTTGCTGATCAGAAAACACTTTCAGACACAGTGCTCTATCTGTCCTCCTTCATAACTCGATGAGGAGGGCAAAAAGCGTGCGGAGCAGAGGGGACGGGGAGGAATGATCCCATTTTACAAGAAAGACACCTCTCCAAGGTCACGGGATGAAAAATGAGAAATTCAGGACCAAAGGCCCAGATTGGACCCTTGTCCTTGGCTCTTCCCGCCACGCCTCACAGGCACTCACNGTTTAGCCACAGCCTCCGCAGCAGCGATGTCACAGCCGCAGTCCGCCCGCCCACAGCTCACTAGCCTCCCACTCTCACTGGTACCAGACCTCCCTCGGTCCTGCCGACCTCTCGACTCCTCTCTTTACCAGACACCTCTCCCTCCGACCTCCCCACCTCGCTGCCTCCTGTCCTAAGGAGCCCCCTCTAGTTGCAAGTGGCCTTCTCAGACGCAGCAGCGTCCCTCCCTTCACCACCTCCTCCTGTCAGTCCGCCGGGTTACCTTCTCCAAGGATGCAGGTCTCTGCACAGCCAGGGAACGGGCCAGTGAAAGCACTGTGTTGAAATAAAAGCCTCGGGAGGTGCTGGAGCCAGAGCCGGACCCCGAGCCGCCTCCGCCGCCTCCCCGGGCCCCAGCAGCCGCCATCACAGCGCCCGCCCCGGCGCAGGCGGCTGTGTTCGCAACTCCGGGCCTGCCACCGCCGGACCTCACAGCGCAGGCGCAGAGGCACCCGGCTTCCCGGCCACGTGACCTCCGTGTCGCCAGCACGGGGCGGCGTCCGGCGTGCTCCCCCTCCGCCGCTTGGTGCGGTGGTTGGCTCCGGAGGTGGGGCTGCCGGCGCAGTACTGGCGGAAGTAGCGCGCACGGCGGCCGCAGTGAGTCCGCCCGCCGGCGCTGGGCTGCCGACTTCTGGCCCGGTCCCCTCTCCTGCTTCCTAGGTCCAGGCCGTCGCCGGCACCATGTCCGGCTACCCCAAAAGCTATAATCCTTTCGATGACGACGTGGAAGACGAGGACACCCGGTCGTCGCCATGGAAGGACGCCCGCGACCCTTCCGACGGGCCCGACGCGCCCATGGACCGTCAGCAGTACCTGCGGCAGGAGGTGCTGCGCAGGGCCGAGGCTACGACCGCCAGCACCAGCAGGTCCTTGTCCCTCATGTATGAATCGGAGAAGGTCGGAGTCGCCTCTTGCGAGGTGAGCCTGGGGCATAACTGAGCTGAACTGGCTAGTCCGTCCTTGCATTAGAAAACGTGACAAGGAAATGTTTTGTTCACGATGTTTTGGGATTTTTCTAAGAGGATGTTTACCTCGGAAAGCTGCCTACCTATTATTCTCTGCAGGCTTGATTCCAACCCCGCTCTCCTGCCTACATGTCTAGTTAAAAGGTAAACTCCAAANTATATTCTGTCTGAGGGTCAGAACTGAGTAAAACTGCCAAAGTGCAGGCCTGTATTAGGGAAATAGTGTCTGTTTCGTTTGTATATAATTTCTTGGGTTGAAGTCTTAGGTGTTCCTCTGCAGTTACCCAGTTAAAATGTGGACTGTGTCTGCTCCAGGTGCCAGGTGATGCCTGAGGCGCTAGAGCAAAGGAAGCCTTGCATTCTTCTCACATCCTTGACCACTTTTCATCTTATTAATGGGAATATTTGAGTCCCTTTGCCTGGACTTCTGCTTGGGAAGCCAGATCTTGAATTCTATCTAGCCCCTTATTATAGATAATGTGTTGATGTGACAATCTGTTGTTCCAGTGAGCTCCTTCCGTCCATAGAAAATTTCAGGAACTAGGAACTTTGCTTTGTCTTTCTTTAATTTATGTGTTTCTGTGTATGCCCACATGTGGGGGTGTCTCTTGAAGCCAGAAGAGGACCCCAGGGGATCCCTTGGAGCTGGAATTAATAGTAGTGAGCTGCCCAGTGTAGGTGCTGGGAACTGAGCTGGTCTTCTGAAACCTCTTTAAGACCTTTTCTGGGGGGCGGGGGTTGGTTTGGTGGGCAGTCTACCCTTGAAGCCCAGGCTGGCCTGGAACTTAGAATCCTCTGGCGTCAGTCTCTCTAGTGCTGGGATTACAGGCATGCACCATCATGGAGTAAGGATTATTCCAAGATGCCAGGTTGTCCCTTAAATCTGCTAATAAAACAGTTGTTTGAGCAGAAGAAAATTAAGAAACTACTGATACATCAGCTAAGAATAATCTTAAGCGTTTTGCAGTTTTGAAAAGTAATAGTTGAAACAAAATCCTGTCTTTCTTTCCAGTCTTCCTTCTGTGACCACAGGGACTTGGGCAGATCTGAGGTATATTGATGACCTTCTCTTACGTCCTTTCTGCATTGCTGCTGTTTGCCCTTCTACCACCTACCTGTCCCCGTTACGATATCCCTGGTTGCTGATGTATTGTCTGCCTCTAGGAAGTTGTGCATATGGTTCTTANATCTGTGTATGGGATGTTTAATGTTCCAGTCCAGATCAATTGGGGGCCTTGGGGCCTTGGTGAACAGGTCACTTTGTTTTAGGTAAGGTCTTGTAGTGTAGCCCAGACTGACCTTGAACTCAAGATCCTCCTGCCTCAGCCTCCAGAGTGCTGAGATCATAGCCATCCATGTACCAGATGCTCACTGTGAACAGGTAGGTCCTCTGGAAGAGCAGGAAGCACTCTGACCTGCTGAGCCATCTCCAGCACCAAAGAGAACNTTTCTCAATAGTATCATTATGTAATCCTGACTATCCTGGAACTTATGTAGAGTAGGCTGGCTCAGTCTCAGAGATATACCTGACTTTGTTCCTGGGAGTGCTGAGATTCAAGTTGTATGCCACCACACCCAGCATTTTTACTTTTTTTAACTTTAAAGTAAGGCATTCTTTACATATCACCCTGTATATTATTTAGTAGTACTGAAAATTATTTCATAGTTAAATACAATGGGGNTTTTTTTGGGGGGAGGGGAAGGCAGGCTAATGGCCATATTGTGTTCCATTAAATAGATGACTTCTGTTTATGAGCCATTCTCCTAATAGTGGACATGATAATACTACTTCCTACACGGACATTGTTTTTGTATACCTTTTTTCCATAACAAACCTACTGTTCATGGACGCTGTGTCGACACCAGTGGAAAAGGACTGGTGTTTNGTGAAGTTGACACTTGATGTGCTCAGTGACCATGCTAGCACATGCTCCTCAGAGGCCTGCTCATCTTTAAATCTTTCCAGTGCCTGTGACTGAANCCNCACTGGGCATTCAATTCAGAGAGGTAGAAGAGACAGAGAGACTGCATCCCTCTTAACCCGGAGCAGTGGCAAGACAAACTGGAGGTTTCCCCAGTAGAGGAAATCTGCTGCCGTAGGTATATTCTTGTTTTCTAGAAAGCTGGTGGGAAGCAGTCATTCCCAGTGAGGGCTTCCTAACCAGACCTGCTCCTCTGGAGTTGTTCATGGTGACTGACTCTAATGAAGTCTGTTTCTCAGCAAAGGCTGGTGAGGACAGAATGACAGCTACTAGATCAGTTCCTCCCAGTCCTCAGTGATTTTTTTTTAAAATGTANCCTAATAACCAATTTGTGTTTCTGAATCCACTCCATGCCAAGGAAATCTCTGGCTCATACAGAGGCCAGCAAGTTCCACCTTTGTTCATCTGTACCAGCTAGAATCTGTTAGTGGGGGTGTTTATTACCTTGGTAGAGAAGAGAAATAATGAGGAAAAGTTTCTTTTTT
>LZPO01099512.1:1866229-1895497 GCA_001675575.1 Neotoma lepida | reverse complement strand
GCTCCATTTTTCCTCTGACCCTCAGATAAATTTTATTAGGAAACACAGATAAATTATTACCACAAAACTGAGCTCAGTGAAGCAAGGATGTGCCTGCCTTCCTCAGTTCTCAGCACCACAGTGTGGTTAGCAAGTTAGAGGGTCAGACTGAACTTGCTCTTACCCTGCAGGGGTTATATGAGCCCTCAGGGTAGAATTCAGGCTTGTTTAGTGCCCCCCTGATCACTAGCACTGGAAGGACCCTTGGCAGAGAGTGAGTTCTTATGAGCATCTTGGAGAAAGTCCCACAGATCTTTCCATGCTCAGCCAACAAGAACCTTTGATCCCCTGAAACCTCACAGTGCCCTGGAACATAACCTGTCTGTCTAGGTGAGTGTCAGTCTGTGCTCTTGCATGGTCTTTGTCTCACTGACTTTTGCTTCCTCTTGCTCTCAGGAATCACTCACAGAAAAGAGGAATGGAGGAACTTTGTCTGTAGTTCCTTGGCAACCCAAGCATATCCCCTCTCTTTTTTTTCCTGTTTAAATTTAGAAAACTCCTGGGGCTTAAAGAAGTTGGGGGATCACCTGTAATCATCTCATAGTCACTTGGCCTGTCTATTCTTCACATGGAAGGCATTTTGTATTTCCTTGTCCTTTGTGTTTGAGACTGGGTCTCATGGAGCTCAGACTGACCTCCAACTCTATGTAACTGAGGATGACCTGTAGGCGGAAGTTTCTCTATGTACCTGAGGATGACCTGTAGGCGGAAGTTTCTCTCCTGCCTGCCTGTTCCCAAATACCTGGTAGCCACTTCTTAAATAATTGTCTCTGAGGCTTAATACTACTTATAAATGCTCAGCCAGTAGCTCAGGCTTATTACTAACTAGCTCTTACACTTAAATTAACCCATAGTTCTTATCTATGTTTAGCCATGTGACTTGGTACCTTTTCTCAGTGCAGCATTCTCATCTTGCTTCCTCTGCATCTGGGTGGCAACTCCTTGACTCCACCCTCCTTCTTCCCAGCATTCTCAGTTTGGCTTTCCTGCCTAACTTACTGCCTACCTACCGGCCAATCACTGTTTTATTAAACCAACTCNATTGACATATCTTTACAGTGTATAAGAGGTTTATTCCACAGCAATGACCNTGGACTCCTGATTCTCTAATTTCTCATCCCAAGAGCTGGAAGTACAGGCATGTCCCACCACCCCAGTTTACAGAGTGCTGGGGTTTGAGATCCCAACATCATGTGTGCTAGGCAAGCATCCTTACCAGCTGAGCCACATTCCTTGTCCAGGAATTCACGCCCCCCACCCCCCAGCCACCCTGGGCAGGTGTTGGCCTCATTCTCACAGAGGCAGATGGAAAAGTCAACACAGTCCACTTCTGAGCTATGGAAGCACANCTCCAAATCCAGAGCCTTTGAGGTCTGTCTTCAACATAGCTGGAATGTGGAGTCTTGGCCAGCCCATCCTCACAGGAAACACTGAGGGAGCAGCACCAGTTCTCCCGCTTTGTGCCCTGCCACACCCCTTCCTCCATGGTCAGTCCTAGGTCAGAGCATGTTAGGTCCAGTCATTTCTTGTCCCTTTTTTAGGAGGAGTCTAACCAAAGAAGCTCTTTGCTTTGCTGGTCTCGTGTTCTCCAGTGAACACCAGGTTCTGGTACATAGAAACTTCCAGAAACCAAAGCAATCCTCCTTTCTCTGGCCTTCTGCCTCTCAGAGGAAAAGCCATCTTTACATATTTCCCTATGTTCCCATTGTAACATCTATGTCAGGTGTCTGGTTTCCTCTGCAGACTCTGTCACTTATGAAATGAGAGTTCCCTGTAGTCCTGGGGAAGGTTTTGTCACTCTTGTTTCCCCTGCAGCTTTCTAAGTGGAAAAGAGATGTGGCTTTTGAGAAAATCCTGTCATGTTAGGAAGAACTAGCTGCTAGAGCAGCCAAAGGCCTCTGGCCCACCAGAGCTTTGCCCATTTTGCCCCATCATCATCTGTTGCCCTGTACAATTATCCAGAACTGTGGATGTAGCTCAGGATTGAGCAATGTATGTAAGGCACTTGAGTTTGAGCTGCAGTATGCAAAATAGTACTAATAATAAAGAAAAGAAGAGGAAGAGGAAGGAAGATAGAAAAAAATACATGGGTGCTACAGAAATCATATTTATCCAAATTTATAGCTCTGGCTTGTTCCACAACAGTCTATGAAGATGATAAGCTTGGAGCCTCTGAAGATAAATTATCAGGTCCTTTTTATCTCTGAAAACTAGCTCTTGCAAGTTTGTTTGACACAGTCCAAAAATGTTTTCCTTTTCACTTAAAAATTCCTAAACTTTCCAGTGGTGGTGGTGCATGCCTTTAATCCCAACACTCAGAAGGCAGAGGCAGATGACTCTCTGTGAGTTCCAGGCAGCCTNGTCTACAGAGCCAGTTTCAGGACAGCCAGGGTTACACAGAGAAACCCTGTCTTGAAAAAAACACAAAACAACAACAAAAATCCCTAAGCTGGGAATAATGATACATGCCTTCAGTCCCAGCAGAGGCAGACAGATCTCTNTTGTTANTTGTTTTTGCTCTTGGGGGAGCCTGCCAAAAGAGTAAAAGAAGATGCAACAACATTTTGGCATACCAACATGGTACTCGAATTTCCATAGTGCCTGAGAAAGCACTGTTTATTGTGATGTATTGTGCCTATGCAGTTCATTTGGAAATGTAGGGTGAAGTTCTAGTTTTTGAAAGCTATTATTATAAACTATATAGGATAATCAGAAAACATAGGTTAGTTGTTAGTCATTTATAACAATCAAAATTGTAGATATGTTAGATATGCTTTCCAGATCATATAGAGATATATTTTAGATAGATAGATGTTCTTCAAACCTTTCAAAGACCTACAGAATATGGCATTTAAAATGTTTTATTAACTTCGGAGTTTTCATGATAATGAGACACATCTGCTCCCGGAAGCACCAATTTACTTCAGAGATGATGGGCATCGAAGAAACTCCTTAGGAGTTTGCTTTCAATGTGGTAAGGCTAGCCATATGGGCAAGAAGCTGCTCTTGCCTGGACTGCTTGACAGAAGGTTGCATAAACTGGACATGCAGGACCCACAGGAAAGTGATTGCTGAACTTTGCCAAAACAGTGTTCTGCTTCATAGAAGAAACTGCCAGACATTCTGCAGGACACAGAGGAAAGTGACTAACAAACTGCCAATATAGATAGGACAGTCTTTCAAATTTCCTGCTTCATTGAAAAGTCTGCAGGATACTATGGGCCTGTAGGCTGAAAATTGATCCCCCAATGTTGCAGAGGAACTTTGGGTGACTGTCCAGGCAGTCAGATGTCTCTGTCACTTCTAGAGTTTTTGGAAGTTGTCTGCAATGCACTTTTTGTTTACTTAAATAATATTATATCCTTCTGGGGCCTTTGATGGAATTGAAGCCTAGTTAGTTATAGTTGCAATTTTCCTTAGATATGNTAGAAAGTAAATTAGGTATAAAATTTTGGATTTACTAAGATAGGATAGATTATGGAGTATTTTCTTTAAATTTACCAGACACAAATGAATTGGAATTCAGTACATTGTGAATATAATCTTTACTTGATAATTGTTCTTACTGTATACAGTCTTACTATGTTAAAGGTAAAAGCTTTCGTTTTTGTTTAGAAAAAAAGGGGGGATGTTGGTGAATATTATTTTAAGGTGTGTTACTTTTGTTTATGTTGCATTTGTTTAACTCTGTGAAGCTATGTTACCGTGCCTGTCTAAAACATCTGATTTGTCTAATAAAGAGCTGAACAGCCAATAGTGAGGCAGGAAAAAGGATAGGTGGGGCTGGCAGGCAGAAAGAATTNATAGAAGGAGAAATCTGGGAGAGGAGAGATCTAGGAATGAGAGAGGAGGAGGANGACATCAGGTCTAGCCACAGAGTAAGAGTGAATGTAAGATATACAGAAGTAAGAAAAGGAAAAAGCCCAGAGGCAAACTTTAAAGTTAAGAAAAGCTGTCAATAAATAAACCAAGCTAAGGCCAGGCATTTATAAGTAAGAATAAGCCTTCGTGTGTGATTTATTTGGAGCTGGGTGGTTGGCCCCTCAAAATGTAAAAGAAAATTCAACAACAGATCTCCGTGAGTTTGATGCCAGTATAGGCTACATAAGTGAGTTCCAGGCTANCCAGGGCTATATACTGAGATCCTGTCTCAAAAAATAAAAATCCTGTCTCAAAAAATAAAAAAATATTGGATTAGAAATATTAACACCCATGTTAAAAATGGGTCTGGGGTCTCAAGAAAGTGACCATACAATACAAAGTATTTCATCAAGGCAAAAAGTTTTACTTCTGCATAAGGGTGCATAGCCATGCCAAGTCAAGCAGGCAAGTACACCCCATGGTGGTTCTGCTAGGTTTTTATTCCTAAAGCAGAGGGATCCTGTGCCTCACTCTTTGGGGTCAGAGCGTGGCCTCACACTCTTAGGCAGTTGGCTAACTAACTCAACATGGTATACCTAATGAGCAAAGTACAACTCTTGAGAACAGGCTGCAACCTTGAGCACATTTTCATTTCAGGAAGTGCTGACTGGGGTGGAGCTTAAATTTTTACCAGGTGGTTTCTTTACAGTGTTTCAAATGTTGTTTTGCCTTATTTAACCCTTTGATAGAAAACGCAGTACGTTTTGTTTACACATCCTACAGTCTCTAAACCAATGGTTCTTAGCCTTCCTAATGCTGCGACCCTTTAATACAGTTCCTCATAAAATTATTTTCATTGCTACTTCATAACTGTAATTTTGCAACTTATGAATTGTAATGTAAATATCTATATAGTGGGTCTTTCTTTGTATGGCTAGCTCTCTAATAGTGACACAGAGACTTTTGTTCATTATAAAAGCTAAGCCTTAGCTTAGGCTTGTTCCCAACTAGCTCTTAAAACAAACTAACCCATTTATATTAATCTTCATTCTGCCACATGGCTNGTTACCTTTCCTCAGTACCATACATCTGACTTCCTCCGTGTCTGGCTGGAGAATCTCCCACCTCGGATTCTTTTCCAGAGTTCCTATCTCTCTCTGGAAGTCCCACCTATTCTGTCCTGCTTAGCTGTTGGCCATTCAGCTTTTTATTAAACCAATCAGAAGGTACCTTGGGCTGGTAAGGTTAAATAGAGACACATCTTCACACAGTGTACAAAAGGATTATTCCATCTCCCCCTTTTAGTCCAATAAAAGGCTCTTTCTCCAACATCAATAAACTATACAATAAGAACAATTATCAGGTAAGAATTACATCCAAAATGTCCAGTCCATTGGCAACTTTGGAGAAGATACTCAATATTATCTATCCTATCTTGGTAAGTCCAAAGTTTTGTACCTAAATCACTTCTGTCATAACTTGTATTACCACCCTAACAATATCTTTTTAGACCTTAAAACATTGTCTTAGATAAACAACTTAAACTTTTATGTCTCTCAACTTTTATAAACTTTACATCTCTTTTGTGAGTTCTTTTCTGAATTTGGTAACAAGGAAATCTATAGAACTATAACTATCCAGTCTTCAAACCCATCAGAAACCTGAGAAGGATAAATACATACTTGAGTAAACANGAATTGCAGAGCAAACAACTTCCAAAACTATAGAAATATAGAGACAGCTGGTTGCCTGGACAGTCACCCAAGGTTCCTCTGTAATGTTGGGGCATCCAACTTCAGCACAGGCCTAGAATATCTGTCAGAGTTTCTGGGAAGCAGGAATTTTGAAGGACTGTCCTACTTTGTCTTAGCAAAGTTCGGCAGTCAACTTCCTTTGTGTCTTGGTTGTCCAACTTGGACAATATTCTGTCAGCAGTCAAGGCAAGGGCAGTTTTTTTGTCCAGTGGCTAACTTTACCACATTTGAAGCAAACTCCATATGGAGTTTCTCTAATGCCAATCATCATCTTTGAAGTAGATTGGTGCTGCCAAGAGCAGATGTGTCTCACTGTCATGAAAAGCCTTGTTATTAAAACAGCTTGATTGNCATATTCTGTAGATCTCTGAAGTGTTTGAAGACCACCTATCTATCTAAACTGTATCTCTGTTTAACCTTGAAAACATAACCTAACATGAGTACAAGTTTGATTGTTAGAGATGACTAACTACTAACCTGCATTTCTTAATTATCTTAAACAGTTTGCAATAGTAACTTTCAGGGACTAGAAATTTACATTACATTTTAAATGAATTGCATAGGTATAATACCTTAAACAAAAGTAGAAAGATACATTCAGTATGTTGTAACAAAAATAACCTTAAATTTATATCATTATACAAAGATCCATAGTATATTTGAGACTAGTAGTTGCTTTTTAGTTTAAAGTAGATTCAAGCCTTTAATCCCAGCACTCGGGAAGCAGAGCAGTTGAATCTCTGTGAGTACGAGGCCAGCCTGGTCTAAAAAGCAAGTTCCAGGACAGCCAGAGCTACACAGTGAAACCCTGTCTCAAATAAAAAAAAGACTTAGATTCAATAATCTACCCTTTTATACTATCAGCCCCCTTTTTTCATCCCTTATCCCCTTATTTTTCCTTCAACTTGCAACCAAACCCCCTAAATGACAACAAACATTCATAACCCATCGAATGACGAAAAACCACCTCTTGGGAATGGGGGTGCTATGTTATTAAAATTGCTTCCTGCTATCTGGAGGTGACAGCATCTTTAGGGGATCCTGAGAAAATTGGGATAATGGTCAAGTCCTAGGAGAGAGTAGTCCAGTCTGTGTGATGGAAAAGTTCATGGTTTAACTGAAGTCCTGTCTGAAGTAGTCTGTGAGGCTGGACCCTCTCAGCTAGCTGCTTTGAAGTTGTTCTGGATGCAGATTTTTGAGGAAACGACAACGGAGGCATTCTGTGAGGCTGGATCACCTGGGCTGCTTGTCTTGTCTTTGTTGGTGTCTGGAAACACACAAACTTTTAAAGGTAACATACACATCTGCATTAACACAAGTATGGAACATGCGTTGTGCACAAATCAGCTTAAGATGATTTTTGTTTTATTTGTGAGCTGGTAAAAGGCATCTGTCNAACTTTATAAGATGGTTTGGATTGCAAAACCAAACTGTAATATATAAATCTCCATCCATGCCATACGAAAGGGTGGCTTGTAATAATAAGTCATGAGGACTCTGTAGCCAACAAGATTTATCGTGTCTCATCCAGTCTCAGAGCTGTTCCCATGTAGAGGGATCAGCATACATGTCACCTGTCATGTAGTTTTTCTTGATTTCTGTCTTTATGTGTGTAGCCAAGATTTTCAGGAGGTCTCCCCCAGTCAAATCTGATCTTTATTAATTTTGAAGGAATCCATAGCTTTTCATTTCCTGTGGATACAAAAGCAAAACCTCTCCCCCAACACAACACATTTCTGACTTCCATTCTGAAGTTAAGACATCCTTAAAATATATAGGCTGGTTTAATTCAGCAGTTTTTGTTTCTCACAATCCAGTGTCTCTTAGCAGCTNTTGTTTTTTGTTCATTAGCATTTAAAAACTTTAAAATTAATATAGCACTAGGTAATCGATCTCTGGGGGTCTTTGTTACCCCTTTCTGTTTACCTCTTTCAAAATACTATTGGATCTTTCTACAACTGCTTGTCCTATAGGATTGTGTGGTATACCTGTAATATGCTTTATGTTATAATATGCAAAAAACTGTTTCATTTTACTAGAGACATATGCTGGAGCATGTCAGTCTTAATTTGTACAGGCATCACCATAATAGCCATAACTTCTAATAAATGTCTAATTACAGAATCAGCCTTTTCAGAACTCAAAGCTATTGCCCATTGAAATTCTGAATGTGTATCTGTGGTATGGTGCACATACCTTAATTTTCCAAACTCTGCAAAATAAAACATCCATTTGNCAAATTTCATTTCTTTGGCTAACTTTTGGGTACTTCCTGCAGGTAATGGAGTTTGGTTACACAAAGAACAAGTAGGACATTTGCTTATAATTTCCTTGGCTTGTTGCTAAGTGATAGAAAAGTGTTTCTTCAGCTGAGCAGTGGTGGCGCACGCCTTTAATCCCAGCACTCAGGAGGCAGNNGCAGGCGGATNTCTGTGAGTTNGAGGCCAACCTGGTCTACAGAGTGAGTTCAAGGACAGCCAAGGCTACACAGGGAAACCCTGTCTCAAAAAATTAAAAAAGAAAAAAGAAAAGAAAAGAAAAATCTTTCTTCAAACCTTTGCTATTAACATGTGTTTCTTATGAAAGTCTGAGACTTCTAGCATGTTTCCTATTAATAGCTGATTAGTTTCATAATTANTTGTGCTAGAGGACCTAGTAGACCTGTATGGATCTGATATGTGTTATATACAAGGGATGATTTCTATTTCTGATTACTTGTTGAATAAATAGTGAAGTTAATTCTGAATTATCTGGAATAAGTTCAGTGGTTTCAATATGTAAAACAACTCTCTGCATATTGAGAATCAGTAACTATATTAAGAGGTTCTGGAAAATCTAATAATACCATGACAATAGTACATAATTCTGATTTTTTTGACTGAAGCATATGGACCTTGAGGCACTTCATTTATTTTTTCTGACTTATAACCAGCATTTCTTGATTTATTTGTATAGTATAGAATGTAGGGGCCCCAGAAATTTGTGTCCCTTTTACTATATGAGGGACAATCCAATTAGTTCTTTTTATAAATTGAAGTCTCTTGCTTTTGAGATATTTGTTGTTAATCGCTTCCAAAAAAATTACTGTGAGCTCTTTGCCAGTGTTAATTTTCTGCCCATAATAAGGCAATTTCAGCATTAATAAAAGGCACAATTTTTGCTGGGTCTATTCCTGCTAATTGAGGAAGTCTCAATTTTCCTTTCAGAGTCAATTCAGAAACCTTTTCTACATAGATCTTTAGTTTTTTTCTGTTNGTGTNGTAAAAATATCCATTCTAAGATAATTGTTTTCTCTCTGCATAAGAATTCCTGTGGGAGAATGAGTAGACAGCAAAATAATTAAAATGCAGTCAAGCTTTGGATCCAAGTGCTCCACATGTGCATCCTATAATTTCTTTTCTACCAGAGCCAATTCTCTCTCAGCCTCAGGTGATAATTTTCTTGGACTATTTAAGTCCTTATCACCTTGTAAGGTTTGAAATAAATTACTTAGCTCTTGAGTTGTCAATCCATTTGTGAGTCTTAGCCAATTAATATCTCCCAGCAATTTTTGAAAATCATTACAAGTTCATAATTGTTCTCTCCTGATTTGTGCCTTCTATGGTCTAGTTTCTGGAAATCTTATATCCTAGATAATTAATAAAATATCCATATTTTTTCAGGAACAATTTGTAATCTCCAACAAGGCAAAATTCTCTTCATCAAACATTTTTTCTAAGATATCTGCATCTGAATCAGCTATTAAGATATCATCCATGTAATGGTAAATTATAGATTGAGAAACTTAATGAATTATTTCTAATAGCTGCTGTACAAAATATTGACATAAGGTGGGGCTATTTAACATTCCTGTAGCATGTTAACAGAAAGTAGGCATTGTAAAAGCAAATTTTTCTCTCTCTCTTGCTCATGTAAAGGAATTGTAAAAGAGCAGTCTTTTAAATCAATTACTATAATAGGCCATGCCTTAGATAATAAAGAAGTTGAAGGAATTCCAGGTTGTAAGGAACCCAGGGACTGAATGACTTTATTGATTACTCTCAGATCTGTTCACATCCTCCATTTTCCAAATTTCTTTCTAATGACAAATAACNGGAGAATTCCAAGGACTTGTAGACTCTATGTTGAGCCTCCAGCTGCTCTGGGATGAGCTGTTCCAGAGCCTGTGACTTTTCTTCTCTCATAGGCCNTTGCTCTATACAAACAGGCTAGTGAGTTATTGTATTCTATCAGCAATGGCGCCCTCATATAAGGTTGAAGACACAGCTTCTGCTGTGTCCTGCTTAAGGACAACCTGGACGGTCTGTCAGTGTCTTTGATATATTTTCTAATTTCTGTATTAGGAACATCTAATCTGTGCTTCCCACTGCTGTATGAGCCCTTCCCTGTAGGTTTATGGCTATGTTAGCCACATACGGCTTTAATTTTCTTATTTGAACTCCTGGTCCTATGTATTTAATCCATTATAGACCTTGTTTTACCTGATGTGGGAGCCCATTTTCAGGTTCCTTGTGGAAGCAGGTCTGCATAGAGAAGATGATTGGACCACAGGCCTGAGTGCAGGTGTCTGAGATGGTCTGCACTTGGCTGTGCTGGGGGAAGGTCTTTTGCTCCACCCCTTGGCTTTTCTATAAATACCCTGGGGCAGAGACAGTTGGGCCGTGTGAAATAGGTTCTGGGCCCTCTCAAGGCTATCTTGTGTTTCTATCTTTTCTCCACAATCTAAAATCCTTCTATCTAATATTTCCTGCTACTCTCACCCAAGAAAACTCTGGGGAACTGTGGGGTTGGTGGGTAGCCACCCCACAACCTGAGACAGTGTCCCATTTCCTAGAAGCTGAATATTTACCTCCTGAGGAGACCAACCTAGAGGCCAAGATTTTGGTGAAATTATTGTTGCATCTGCTCCTTTGTCTAACCAAATCTTCAATTTCAATATCATTTATAAATACTTTTAGTTTTGGCCTCTGACCATCTATNGCAGCTTGCCAAAATACTTGGTTTTTAGTCTCTCCTGAATTTTCTGTTTTATCTACTGAAGCTGCTCAGACTTTGATATCTGGGTTATTAATGGTTATTTCCAGTGTTGTTTAATTGCTCTGCAGATGAGCTTCTCTGCTGCTGACCTGAGATGGCCTATTTGAATTTGATATTGGGGCCTGCAAGAGGCCCCCTAGGGTTTTCTGACAAGGGGTTACTGTAATTGGACGTTTCCTGTCCCAACCGNTTGGTCTCAAATAACGACTCGGAGGCTGAATATGAATTATAAATGCTCAGCCAATAGCTCAGGCTTATTACTAACTAGCTCTTACATTTTAAGTTAATTCATATTCCTTATGTGTCTGGCTGGCAACTCCAGACTCTGNCCTTCTCCTTCCGTCATCCTTAGTTTGGTCGTTCCGCCTATACTTCCTGCCAGTCAGCGTTTTATTAAACCATTTCAAGTGACAAATCTTTACAGTGTACAAGAGGATTATTCCACAGCAGGTTACCTTGTTTGTCCCTTGTTGATCTGCATTCATTAGTCAGTGTCTTCAGCCTTTGCCACACCTGTATATTCCAGAAGGCTGGGGCCTGTTTGGATTATCTCTAGGAAAAAACATTGTTTCTAGGAACACTTTGCCTACAATCCCTTTTGAAATGACCTTGCTTGCCACAGCCAAGACATTTGAAAGTTTAGCTTTTCTTAAAAGTTTTAGAGATAACTTCTCCTACTAAAGTTGCATAAGTGTGGGATCCAATAGCAGTTATTCTAATCCATTCTTCTATTGGTGCTGATCTTGCCTTTAGAGGCCTGATCACTTTTTACATTCAGAATTAGCATTTTTGGAAGCCAAATATTCAATTAATATTTGCCTAGCTTCTGAATCTGATACTCTTGTTTTTACAGCTGAAGTCAATCTTTGTAAAAAATTAGTGAATACTTCCTTTGGATCTTGTATAATTTTAGTTACAGTTCAGATCTTTTTCCTGTTTCTTCAACCTTGTCCCAAGCACTTAAATCTGTACAACACAGTGCCAAGGTGGCAGCGTCATATTCAGCCTGCATTTGTATCTCAGCATATTGACCTTCACCTAGAAANTGACAGTGGGAGCTGTTGGTTCCTCTAGCCCCACTTCTCTGTTCTGTCTCCTTAGCATCTTCTTCCACCGTGATCGCCACTGTAACTGAGGACCAGCTTCTAGGACTGCTTTTGTCATTGTTCCAGTCTTGAAGATTACTCTAGTTTGAATCACCCAAGAATTTAATATCTGCTTCACCAATGGCGAATGCATACCATATGAAATTATAGTTTCTTTAGTTTTTTTTTAGCTCTAGCATCGCTATGGGATGCCATCCAAATTCTTCATAGTCTTGGGGGTACCTGTCATCTGCTCGTATTTGTCATACAGTAGCTGGATAAGCTAAGCTAAGGTTGGTTTTCTAACAACTTTTGGCTGACCTTTTATTTCATTATGCAGTGGCACAGCTGGCTCTTGTCTTAATCCCTCTGTCTCTGTCTTAGTATCTTACTCATTTTTATTTATAAGTCTTTTCTAATATTTCTTCTAAGACTTGTCTTTTATCAATCCACCTTTTATATTTTTCTTTTGCCTATATCTCTAAAGCTCTTTTCTTTGAGAGGGTACAGAAAGCCACTATGGCTATTAAGAATAAAATATGAAATACCAGAATGATAGTAATCATAATTGGTATTAAGCCAATCTCAGTTAAGTGATCTATCTTTTCATTTTCTGTTTCTAGTTTTAAACCATCTAATGTAGCACTATATAGGGTCCAAATGCCCTGTGTTTCAGTATTTCCCACCCTTATGTGGCTTATTCTTTTTATATTACTTTACTCTCTTTTTACTTTACTCTTCACTTTAGTATTTTCAAACAATTTTTTCTATGACTGTCTATACCCATTTTCTTTTCTCTCTTCAGCGCCTAAGCATATTTCCAAGTATACCATACCTGTTTGGAGATTTTCTGAGTCTAGACCTGGCTTTCTACATGCTTTGGCTCTGGGAAAGTGTTGCAAAGCCCTTTTGTGCATCTGCAGGCTCCTTATGCAGCCCCCTTAGCACTTGGCGCTGGCAGCTGATTCTGCTTCCCCTTGGGTCCATGACAGGGTGGGAGCTGCACCTACCCACCCAGCTCTGGGAAGCTGCTGGACCTGCACTGTGGCAGGCCTTTCTACCTAGTCTCCCACCAAGTAGCACACCAGATGCTCACAGGCCCACTCAAGTGCTCAACTGCACAGCAGGGCCTCTTAAAGGAGCCATGCCTCTGTAGGCCGCAAGCACTGGTCCTGCCTGAGAGACTGCAGTTGCTAGGAAGCCGCATCTGGCTCCTTGTCCAGAACTTTTCTCGGCTTTCTCAGGTCCTATGTTTGGATATATGTGCCTCCAGGTTGGACACCAAATATAGCAGGTCTTTCTTTCTATTGCTAGCTCTCTAATAATGACATAGAGACTTTTATTAATTATGAAAGCTTGGCCTTAGCATAGGCTTGTTCCCAACTATCTCTTAAAACTTAAATCAACCTGTTTATATTAATCTGTGTTCTGCTACATGGCTCTTTACCTCTCCTCAGTACCTTACGTCAACTTCCTCCATATCTGGCTAGTGAATCTCCCACCTCAGATTCTTTCCCAGAGTTCCTATCTCCCTGCCTGGAAGTCCTGCCTATCCTCTCCTGCCTAGCTATTGGCCATGTAGCTCTTTGTTAAGCAAATCATAAGGTGCCTTGGGCAGGTGAGATTAAACAGAGACATATCTTCACACAGTGTACAAAAGGATTATTCCAACATATCTCTGTTTTCCAGTGGTCTTAGGTAACCCTTGTAAAAGAGTAGTTTGACACACACACCNCAAAGCAGGTTGAGAGCCACTGCTCTAAGTGGACTAAAGGCCTTCCACTAAATGCCTTTACATTTAACTTGAGCTTCAGCAGTTTTCTCTAGTTGCTCTAAACTAGTTCCAGGACCCTTACAAATACCCGAATGCTCAAGTCTCTTATATAAAATGGCATAATATTTACATCTCATACACACATGTCTCTCATATACTTCTATTTGTTTATTATTTTTAAGACACAGGCAGGACTCAGATTTTCAGTCCTCCTGCTAGCATTACATACATGTCCTGCTTAGACCTACTTTCCTTCCTCTCTTCCTTCCTCCCTTCCTTCCTTCTTCCCTACCTTCCTTTCTTCCTACCCCCACCTATCTACCTTCCTTCCTCCCTCTCTCCTTTCCTCCCTCCCTCCTTTCCTTCCTTCCTTCCTTTCTTCCTTCTTCCTTCCCTCCCTCCTTCCCTTCTTCCTCTCTTCCTTTCTCCAATGCCTAGGATCCAAGTGAGGGCCTTGTGCATGCTAACCAAGTGCTCCATGCTGATCACTGTCTCTAGCCCTTCTCATATGTTTTATCTCCAGATTACTGATAACACCTAGTGAAGGGCTAGAGGTGTAATTTAGTTGGTAGAATACTTGCCTGGCATGCAGAAAGCCTTGGTTCGATTTCAGCACTCAAGAAGTAAACTCAGGATAATCAGAAATTTAAGGTTATCCTAGGCTACATAGCAAGTTTAAGGCTAGCCTAGGCTACATAAGACCCCATGTTGCAGGGGAGGAGGGTAAATGTAAATACTGTGTGCAGTTACCATACTGCATTGTTTAGAGTATAATGATAAAAAGTGTATGTGTGCTGTTGGAAACTTTCAGATATTTTTTGTTTACAGCTGGTTGAATTCTCAGATATGGAGGGCTGACTATACACTCTGACACCTTTCATTCTGATTTCCAGAGGATATGATAGGCTGGGGATGGTTGTTTTGCTTTTGTATTTCTTTGTTCTTTAAACTGGGGCTCACTATGTGGCCCAGGCTAGCCTCAAATTTGAGATTCTCCTGCCTCAGCCTCCTGAGTGATTACAGTCACCATACCTGGCTTCTAGAGTATATGTTTAAAAATTGGTGAGGATTTTGCTTTTAGGTATGAAAGATGAGCATTGCATAGTTAATATAATTGCTAAGCCATGGAAGGTTGAGGTGGGGAATTGGGTAGAGGATTCATATGAAAGGAGCCAAGGCCAGAGCCTATGTTAGGAAGTAAGACAAAGTAAAGCTACAGTCTTCTGGCTGAGGAGGCAGTGCATAGACAGGAACATAACTGTAATGGTTGTATATAAACCTAACACAGTGACTGAGCCCCTAACAACATAAGCTCAGTGGTAGAATACTTGTCTAGCATATTGCGGCTCTAAATTAAATGCCCAGCACTCCACTCGTAAAAATTAAATAGGGATTGAGACAAGTTTGTCATGCATAAAGGAGATCATTGATGTTGTAGCAAATACGTAGGTACAGCCAGCATATCAGCCCAGAGACGTATGGCCAGGCCATCCTTGTGGCTGGAAAACATAATTTTGGGCAGATTTGCAGCATGCAGCTGCTGAATTGCACACTGGATGTTCACCAGTGAGCAAGGTAAGTTCCTGCCTCATGAAACTTACGTGCTGTGAGGAGAAACAGAGAATGCTGAGACAGGAGGGCTGCTGGAAAGAGTTCCACTTCAGAGATGTTTGAGAAAGGCTTCTCTAAGGAAGTGCTTTGAGTGGTAACCCAAATAAGACACAGGACTGAGACACATGAGTATGATGAGCCTTACAGACAGAAAAGGTAGCATGTGTGAAGACTATCTGACAAGTTCATCCATNCTTCCTACAGGTTCTAAAATTTCAAGAATGGATGCACTGGAATCAGACCCTGATATGACCCAGAACAGACACCAGTCTGTGAAATAGAATTTCAAGATTTGGCTAAGCTTAGGTGGCCCACTGAGAATCCCCATATCAGAACAGGAAGAAACAGGGACCNGTGAGGAGACAGTCCAATTTCTAGGCTTTATAAAGATTAAGACTGAACTAAAGGGATTTTGCAGTCATTAAAAGACCTGGACCCTGATTCTGCCACAGACATCTCCATCTGTCCACCTCAGGCAGAAGGACTCAAGCGGAGACAGCAGTAGAGGTAGGAGAGCAGGAAAGACAAAGGAGACCACAGTCCTCCTTAAAATGGTAGCACCAGTCTATGTCAGTCCCATCAAGGGAAGGTTTACAAAGAGGCATGATGAGATGGGGCAGGATGGGTACACATGTAGCCATATCTACTATGGCAGGTAGCCCCTGCCTCCTACGGGGCTTTGGCCTGCACTATGAATTTGGCTTGATGATAAAAAAAGATTAAACTAATACTTNATCCTTATCAAACCATCATAGTTGTTACTGCAATTGACTTTCCCTCTGAATGTAAACCTACATGAGGACAGCCTATCAGGAAAACTCATGTAAAATGAAACAACAAAAACAGTGGGACAAAGGGTGGAAAAGACCAGAGGACACATATACTCCAACAGATGTACAGAACACTGCAAAGAAACAAAAAAACAAGATAACACTCCACTACAGCATCCCACAAACTGACAACTTCTCAACACTGGGAAGTGGTGATGGGATAGTGTCTTAGTTAGGGTTTCTATTGCTGTGATAAAACTCCATGACCAAAAGCAACTTGGGGAGGAAAGGGTTTATTTCATCTTACAGCTTGTAAGTCCATCACTGAGGGAAGCCAGGGCAGGAACCTGGAAGGAGGAATTGACGCAGAGGCCATGGAAGAAGCTGATAACAGATTTGCTCCCCATGGTTTGCTCAGCCTACTTTCTTATACATTCCAGAACCACCTGCCAGGGGGTGGCACCACCCACAATGGGCTAGTCCCTCCCATCAATCACTAATTAAGAAAATGCCCTACAGACTTGCCTATAGGCTAGTCTTATGGAAGCAGTCTCTTAATTAAGATTCTTTCTTCCCAGATATGTGTAGGTTTGTGTCACCCTGACAAAAACTAGCCAGCACAAATAGAAATGAAAAAAAAAAACAACAAAAATTAAAATTCCTTCTTTGTAAACAGATCAGTGATCAAGGCCCAGCATGGTGATGTACTCCTTAATCCCAGCACTCAGGAGGTAGAGGCAGGTGGATCTCTGTGAGTTCAAGGCCATCTTGATTGATTATAATGAAGTCCATGTCAGCCAGGGCTGCATAGCAAGAGCCTGTCTCAACAACAAAAGNGATCAGTGATCACATAGAGGACTCAAATAGATTCATTCAATTCAAGCCATAGATAAGAAAGTTACTAAAGTCAAGGAAAGAATCAGTAACTTAGAATAAAATTTTATAAGTGTAGAGGAAAAGTTCACAAGGAAGTTGATACACTAAAAACCAAACAAAATTCTGGAAATGAAAGAATCANTTAATGAAAATGAAAACAAAACAAAAAACCAGCAACACCAGCAGACAAGACCAATTACAAGAACAAATCTCAGGTGTGGAAGATAAATTTGAGACAGTAAAATACAGACATGTATAAAAACAAAATTCTAGTGAATGTAACCAAAACTGCCAAGAACTCTGCATTCATTCAGGAAACCAAACCTAAGAACTGTAAGAGCTAAGATAAAATCAAATCACTTAAGACAACTTACTCAATGAATATGGCCAAGAGTTTCTCAGACCTCAAAAAAGAAGCAGATATTCAAACACGGGAAGCATTTAGCAAGCACCTCATAGACATGACCAGAGAAGGACCTTGCCATGACATATCATAGTCCAGTCAAAAATACAAAGCAAAGAAATAATACTCTAAGAAAAATAATCTCTATGGCAAGATAACTCCTAACATCCAGAGGCAGAAACTTCAGAGCACCAGGTCTGTTGTCAGCAACCCTAAAAGCCAAGAAACATGGAGTGATAGATTTCAAGTCCTGAAAGTAAGTGACCATCAACCAAGATGTGCTATCTAGCAAAATTATCTATAAAATAGACAGAAATATTTCAAAACATGGACAAGTAAGTCAACACTGCAGAAAATTCTTAGTGTCATACACTGGAGGGGGAGGGGGAGGAGGAGAAGGAGGAGGAGGAGGAGGAGGAGGAAAGAAAGACAGTTTCACACACAAGAGTGCAGGAAGAAAGACATTTCATGAACACAAAGAACTGAGAAGGAATCAATCATGTCCAGTACAGCAAACCAGAAAACATCTAACCCCACTAGAGGAAAAAGAAAGGAACTTTCGTTTAGATAGATGGTCTTCAAACACCTCAAAGACCTATAGAATATTGCATTTAAGATGTTTAATAACCTAAGGCTTTTCATAACAGTGAAACATATCTGCAGCATATCAGGCAGCACTGATCTACTTCAGAGAAGATGATGGGCATCAAAGAAATTCCNTATGGAGTTTGCTTTCTTTGTGACAAAAGCTAGCCATGTGGGCAAAGAAACTGTTCTTGCCTCAATTGCTGACAATATACTGTCCAGACTGGACCAGCAGGACACAAGAAAGGTGACTGCCAAACTTTGCCAAGTCAAGGTAGGACAGGCCTTCAGAATTCCCTGCTTCACAGGAAACCTGTAGGCCAGAGTTGGATGCCCCAACTTGCAGAGGAACTTTGGGTGGATGACTGTCTAGGCAGCAAGATGTCCCTGTCATTAGGTAACATTTCACCCTTTTGAGGGCTTTGCTAGAGTTGAAGACTAGATAGTTATAGTTTTCCTTTGTTATGATAAAAGGTAAATTAGTTATAAAACTTTAGACTCACAAAGATAATATAGATAGTTGAGTATTTTCTCTAAATTTACCTGATACAAATGGACTGGATATTATAACTGTAATTCTTACTAACTAACTTTTTTTTATATATAGTTTCACTATGTTAAGGTTAAAACCTTTTTTAATTAGACAAAAAGGGAGAAATGCTGTGGAATAAACCTTCTGTATACTGTAACTATATATTACTCTCATTGGTTAATAAAAAGCTGACAGGCCAGTAGCCAGGCAGGAAGTATAGGTGGGACAGCCAGACACAGAGGACTCCGGGAGGAGGAAAGGTGGAGTCTGGAGAGGTGCCAGCNAGCTGCCTAGGAAACAGGACNTATAGAAAATGAGGTAACAAGCCATGAGCCACATGACAAAGCATAGATAAGAAATACGGGTTAATTTAAGTGTAAGAGTTAGCTAGTAACAGGCCTGAGCTATTGGCTGAGCGTTTGTAAGTAATATATTAAGCCTCTGTGTCGGTATTTAGGAGCAGGCGGTCTGGACAGGAAACTTCTGCCAACACACTGTGTAGACCAGGCTGACCTCAAACTCAGAGATCTGCCTGCTCTGCCTCCTGAATGCTGGGGTTGAAGGTGTACACCACCATGCTAGATTTGAATCCTAGTTTCTAACTGTAAAACATTTCTATTTAAGTGGGAACANATATAGGCAGAGTCCATGAAACTTGAAAGACCCATAGGTTTGGGGTGGGGGACTTTAAAATAGGTGGGGAGGATCCTGGAACATGTGATGTGTAAGTGGAAGGAGGAATGGGGGTGGGGCTGCAGGGACAGAGGAGAGTAGGGAAGTAAATCAAAAGTAGGTATGAAAATGGCATAAAAATGGGCCAGTGGGCTGGATCAATTTATAGAGATGCCTGCTGCCAAGCCTGTAACTTAGGTTCCATCCTCAGGACCTACACAGTAAAAGGAGAGAAGTGACCTCTTGTCCCGACCCGCGGGACAGAACACGGACACGACCACCTAGAGAGGAGGAAAAGGACAGGAGATGAGAGGAACAGACCACAAGACAGTAATTCTGATCAAGTGGCAATTTTTATTTTTTTCATGCTGATATTTATACTTGATGAAGGCAGAATGTTTGGCTAGCTACTCAGGGGGTGTGAGGGAGAATGGGGCTAGGTTGCTAGGTAACCTAAATGCAGAATGTTCTGCAGGTGCAGGGATATTGGCAGGGTGGAAAGGGCAATAGATTTGGATGGCTGATTATTGTCAAGGCGACCAGGAAACCTCAAGCTACCTTGGGACCAGGTATAAACTCACTAACTGTTCTCAGAACTGTTCTCAGGNNCTCATCTGAGACCAAGTGTAAACCTCCTAACTGTTCTCAGGTGCTCCTGTTCTGTTCTTGGTCACAGCAGTAGGTTTCCTATTATGTATTTAAGAAAGATTGTTATTAACTTCTAACATACCTATGAATAACAGCTATTCTTTAACAAGCTATGTATTATGCTTATACTTAAAACTAAATCACACATCCTGGCTAAGGCTCTGGCTCCCAACAACCTCTCTCAAGACGTCGTCTGACTTCCACATGTGACCCCCACTCCTCAGCCAAAATAATAACTAAAATAATTTTAAACTTTTTTTTTAAACAAGGTCTTTCTATATAGCCTTGACTGACTATAGTCTGGGGGTGGAGAGTGTTAAAAGGAGCCTGTTACTTTGTACACTAACACTTTAGAAAAGGGTGGAAGCTGCAGCAGCCCTATGGGAAACTAGACAAAGCGTGGACCTGCCTAGAAGTCACACCAGCCCACTGTCTTCTTTCTCCCAAGTTCCTGAGTGCTGGNATTAAAAGTGTGGGCTACCATTCCTGGCCAGATTGTTTTTTGAGACTGGATCTCACCTGGCCGAAGCTTGCCTCAAAGTCACTCTGTAGCCAAGTATAACATTAAATTAATCCTCCTGCCTCCACCTCCCAATTTTGGGATTACAGGTGTGTGTGACCATGCCTGGTTGATGGAGTGCTAAGGATCCAAGGCAGGATTTTGTGCATGCAGATAAGCACTCTACCAGCTGAGCTACATTCCCAGCCCCAGACTTTAATATACTATGATTTTGAAAGTAGGGGGAATGGCATGATGCTACTGCCTGTTGCCTTTTGCAGGAGCTGGTCCGCCAGCGAGGAGTCCTAGAACACACTGAGAAGATGGTAGACAAGATGGATCAGGATTTGAAGATGAGCCAGAAACATATCAACAGCATTAAGAGTGTGTTTGGAGGATTTATCAACTACTTCAAATCCAAACCAGTCGAGACTCCTCCTGAACAAAATGGCAGCATTGCCTCACAGCCCAACAGCAGGTGAGTGTAGCAGCTTCAGTCTGGACTTAGAAAACAGTGGAAACAGGTTGTGTGGAAGGAGCCAAGGTTTTCAGGCATTGTAGTGTCTTCGAGGTATCCTGGAGCCCTGGGGTCACTGGTGGAAAGGGACTTACTCACCTTTGGCCATGCTGAGAGAGAAACCATTCCCCTTCCCCCTCCTGTGCTCATCTGATTGCTGAAATCCTACCCAGTCATTGTGACTCCAGTCTTAGAAAGTTTCATCAATAGAAATGTAACTCCTTTTACAGAATGTTTCTTTAGAGTCATCCCAAAAGGCAGACATAGTGGGGCCTGTGTGTAATCTCAGCTGTTGAAGAGGCTGAGGCAGGTAGATAGCAAGTTCAAGGCAACCCCNAGCAATTTACCAAAACCTCATTTTAGAAAAATACTAATAAGCCAGATGTGACGGTGCGTACTTGTGATCAGAACAACTTAGGAAGCTAAGGCAGGAAGACCTAGATTTCAACACCAGTCATGAGACCAGTTTTAAAAAACAAAACAAAGAAATAACTCTATGGTTGGGCTGGTAAGATGGCTCACCAGGTGAAGGTGCTTGCCGCCAAGCCTGATGACTTGAGTTCAACCCCTGGGATCCACATGTTGGAAGGAGAGAACAAACTTCAACAGTTTTTCCTCTGATCTCTAGATTTACTTACGCAAAATAAATAAATGTAATTCAATATACTATATATACATACAAATGTATTCATATATGGGCTAGGGATGTGGTATATTAGTAGAAGACTTGCCTAGGATGTGTGAAGTCTTAGATTCCATCCCCACCACCACCACGCACAAAAAAAATGGATCATAAATGAGTAATGTAAAAAAAATCTTTTTATTCATCTTCTCTGTATCTAACCTAATCCATCTATTAATTTCCACTTTAAAATTACAGATTGTTTACCTCAAAAATTTTGGGCAGAAATAGAGTGAAATCGTTCATAAGGACTTGGCAGGCTTCAGCACCACATGTTCAAAGATAAGCAGGACTAGAGGGATGGCTTAGCAGTTAAGAGCACTGTGCTCTTGCAGAAAGGGTCTGGGTTCACTTACCAGCACCCATGTGGTGGCTCACAACCATCCATGAAACAATTCCAGGGAATTCAATGTCCTCTTCTGACCTCTGAGTACCAGGCACAAACATGGTGCCCAGACATGCATGCAGGCAAACATTTGTGCACATAAAATCATCTTTTAAAAAAAAGACAAAAGAATTGGCTATTTGTTAAAACCAATGACCACTATTCATACCTCAGGTCATTCTTATTTTATGTTTTGTTTTAAAGTGATTTTTTTTATATATTTTGTGTGTGTTTGGGGGGGAATGCAAGCCATAGCCATGTGCAGGACACTTGCAGGAGTTTATTGTCTTCTTCCTCCAGGTGGGTCCTAAAGATTGGAGTCAGGTTGTTTCATTTAGTGACAAACCCTTACCTGCTGAGCCATCTGTCACAGNCCCTTGTTTTGTCTTATTTTTGAGAAACAAGTAATAGGTAACCAAGGCTGGTCTTGAATTCACCATTTANCTGAAGATGACTTTGAACTCCTGATCCTCCTTCTGTCATCTCCCAAATTCTGGGATAATAGCCTCGCACCTCCACATACAATTTGAATACTGTTTTATTAGTAAATCATGGATATAGGGGTTGGGGATGTAGCTCCATCAGCAGAGTGCTTGCCTAGTGTTCTGGAAACCCTGGGCTAAGTCTCCACTTCCACTGGGCTCCAGAGACAGACTCATGGAATAACCCTGTACTGGGCATTGCTCTCTTACCCTATGTGGTCCTCAGCCAGTCTCTGAGAACTTGCAGCTCTGTGACTGGTGGTTCCTTAGTCAGAAGCTTCTGTAGCACTGGTGATGGAAGGATCTGCTGGGACATTTGCAACAAGTGCATTTGCCAACTGGTCCGCACCCATCTCGTAGTTGTTTTGAGCTAGTAACTCTCCACAGAAGAATTCCTGATTGGCTTCAGATAATTTGGAAAGCCAGCTCTCAGCCTTTGGCAAGCTTCTGACCTTCATTCCCAAAGCTGTTCTCGCTGTTGAGGTCACTTAGCCTCTTTGTGGTAGTAGATGCAACACCCGAGGAAGAGTCCCGCATGCCACAGTGATGGCATTGGTCCAGCATGGACTGCCAACATTTATTCTCCCCCTGCCTCTCTTTTTCTCTCTCTGCTACCAAGTCTCCCAAAGAAATTCTTTTGAGGGCTGGGTGAGTTAGAGCTCCATGTAGCCCCAGTTGACCTCAAACTGACAAGGTACCCAAGACCACCTTTGAATTCCTGTTCCTTCTGTCTCCATCTCCTAAGTGTCAGGAATGCAAGCAAGAACCACCACTACAACAAGAAATTACAGATGGTTCTGAGCCACCATGTGGGTGCTGGGAACCAAACTCGGATCCTCTACAAGAGTAGCAAGTGCTCTTAACTACTGAGCTATTTCTCCAGCCCCACAAAAATAAAAGTAAACAAATAAAGCAACAGAAGGAGAGAGGGAGGGAAATACTAGCTGGGCTGGGTGGTGCATGCTTGCAATCGGAGTTGGTAGTAATGTATCAGTATTTTAAGGCCAGCCTAGGATATATAAGACTGGTTTGGGGAATGGAGAGATGGCTCAGCAGTTCAGAGCACTGACTGCTCTTCCAGAGGACCCGGGTTCAGTTCCCAGCACCCACAGTTCACAACTGTTTGTAACTCCAGTTCCAGAGGACCTGACACACTCACCAATGCACATACAATAAAATTTTTAGAAAGATTCTGTTATGTGTGTATGTGTTTAATTAAGTGTTTTGTTTTGTTTTGAATTTGTGCCTCTGTGTGTGTGTGTCTGTCACATGTGTGTGGATACCCACAGAGGTCAGAACAGTGTCAGNTCCCAAGGAGCTAGAGTTACAGGTAGTTGTAAGTTTCCCAATGTGGGTGCTTAAATCTGAACTTGTGTCCTCTAGAAGAGAAGCAAGTGCTTTGAACTGCTGAGCCATCTCTCCAGCCCTGAGACTCTGGGTTTGTTTGTTTGTTTGTTGTTTTTTAAAGACTTGAGTTTCTCAGTTGACATTACTTATCATTCAGGGCAAGTGTTCATATGTAAAAGCCATTCTTTGCTATGGCTATAAGTAATTGATGGATTTTTATATTATATGTATATTATCACAATAAAAGAAATGTGGGGCCAGGTGAGGTGTAATACCAGCACTTGGGAGGTGGAGGCAGGAACATCAGGAATTTAAGGTGATCTTCAACAGCTACATGTTGAAGTTGAGGCCAGCCTGAGTATGTTTAAAAAAAAGTGGGGGGTGGGGTGGGGAGGTAGATAGTAGGTCAGATTTGCTGAGCTTTCATCACAGCACCCACTTGGTCAGTTCATGCACTTTCCATCCACCTGGCCCTAGGACTCCTTGTCCTGAGTACAGTTTTCTCCAACCCACTGTGGCCAGCACTACTGCTAGGATGGTTCCAGAGAGGTCAGCAAAGGGAAGCATTGGGTATCCAACACAAAGGCATCATGGAAAAGATGAGGGACACTGCTGTACACACACTGGCACAGAGGTNACACTGTCATACATGTTTTTCTTTAATGTTTACTTTTCATCTAAAGGTTGAAAGAAGCCATAAATACAAGTAAAGATCAGGAAAGCAAGTACCAAGCCAGCCACCCAAACCTCAGAAGGCTGCATGATGAAGGTAAGTGACTGTGTGTGAAAACTCAGGTTTGGATCCTTGTGGGGGTGGATCTCTGGGTTTAACCCTCAAGTACCAGTACGGGAGACAGCTGTCTCTCTAAAACGATGTGCATAGACTCCAATATCTTGTATCCCACATGCTAAGTGATGATATCAGGGATACAAGGTGTTCCTAGGAAACCAGAGGTGTGTGTTACAGTGGTGTTCTGCCCTACCTCACTTTCCCTTAGAGTTCGATTAAGGAGATGGGAACCTGTATCCCATTGAACATGAACCCTCTACTGGTGTAGTTCTGAGAAATTGTAGTAGTAAAAATGCTAACTGTGAAGCTGGGTATGATAGAACACACCCATAATCCCCGCACTTGAGAAGTAGAGGTGGGGCCAGTCAGGGTTTAAGTTTAGCCTCAGTTGCATGTTGAGCTTGAGGCCAGCCTGGGATTTATGAGACTCTGCCTCAACAAACAAAACAAGAAGAATGCCCTCCCCAAAAATAAAACAAAAACAAGCCAAAAAAGTAATCCTCGTTGTAAGTAAAATGGCCCTTAGAGGTGTTTTCCTCCACCCAGGGTTCATGAGTATGTTAAAGGCAGAAGAATATGGTTTTGTATATAAGTAGAGTGGCAAATCAGCTGGCCTCTTGAGATAAGAGCATTTATTCTGGGGTATCACATTGGGCCCATTTTCAGCATATGGATCTTTCACAGTTGGAAGATAAGCCAGGTATGGTGGCACATGCTTGTTGTCCCAGCACTCCCGAAGCTAAGGCAGGAGGATTGTGTTTGAGTTTGGGGTCATTCTAGATTATATAGCCAGACTCTCAGAAAACCCAACAAAAATGCCAGGTGTTTTAGTCAGAGTTCTCTAGAGGAACAAAACCAGAGGGTGAGGGTGTGTGTGTGTGTGTGTGTTGTGTGTCAGCTTAAAATAGTAAAATAGTAACAACAGCAGAATCACACCTAGGAGCTGAGAACCTGATAGTTACTCAGTCCTTGTGGCTGATACCTTCAGCAGTGGGAGGAGTCCTCCCACAGATATCTCTTACTGGGGGTTGACTACCAGTACTTACTCAATCCAGAGGCCGGGGCCTCAGTAATCCCAGTCTAGTGACAAAAGCCTGGAAGGTTCCTACAGAGCCTCTGGTCCCTCGTCCAGAACGAAAGCTTGAAAACGCTGGGTCTGCTGTCAGTGAGGGGTCAACAGCCCACTGGGCAGATCAACTTTATCTGAGCTACCAGAGGGTGCCCCCAGAGTCTGCCCACGTCAGTCAAGGCAGCCAGGACAGTTCTTAGGTGAGGCTCCCTACTCAGGTGAGTCTAATTTGTGGCCAGTTGACATTAAAACCAGCTGTAATACCAAGCATGTTGGTGTACATGAGAGAGGCACGAGGATCAGGCGCTCAAGGCCATCTTACCTAGAAAGTTCAAGGCCAGCTTGAGATACATGAGACCATCTCAGAGAAGACAAGGCTAAAAAGTAAAATTTAAAAATAAAGAGAGGGGCTAAGGGAGTTGGCTCAATTTTGTAACATAACTCCATTTCCTTTTATTTCTTTGAGATCGTCTTACTCTATAGCCCTGGCTGGCTTTGAATTCATGATCCTGCTGTCTTAGCCTCCTAAGTGCTGAGATTTCAGCTGCAAACCACCACACCAGGCAACAGTTTTGATCTTTGCTTTGTTTCGTGTTTATTTTGTTTCTTTTGAGACTGAGTCTCATTTAGCCCAGTCTGTCCTCAAATCCATTAGTAGAAGGTGACCTTAAAATCTGACCTTGCTTCATGTGCCAGATTACAGGCATGCACACATAGTTCAACAACTTTGGTTTTTAGACCTGGCTGTGCCAGCTCTGCCAGGTAGAGTAGCATGCACCTGTAGTCCCAGCTATTACAGGAATAGCTTGAGCACAAGAGTCTGAGGTCAGCTTGTGCAACGTAGCAAGGCCCTGTCTCAAAAGGGCGCGCGCGCGCGCGCACACACACACACACACACACACACACACACACACACACAAAAAGAGGTAGAAGGATTCATGGAATACCTCTAAAGTAGAGTGCTTGTCTAGCATGCACAAGACCCTGGTTCCAATCCTCAGCAAAAAATCAAAACTAACAACCTGTCTCCCAGAGCTTACCTGTGAGCCTGTAGTTTTGCATTGGCAGTTCNGTGTTGTATTGTTACATACATGTCTTTTTCCATATCTCACCTGGTGACTTGTAAGTTGAGAGTCCTCAATCTGCTAATGTTGAGGGACCAGCTGGAGCTCAGACTTGACTGCTTCATCCTATAAACCTGTCCCATTCCCACTCCTGTCCCTCTGCATAGCCTCAGAGCCAGCCACCTCCTTCCTCCCACCCCTTTAGTACTTTCCTGGTAGGAGTGATTCCTGGGGACAGATTCCTAGGACTTCGGGAAAAAATGGGCCAATTTCATGGAGCAGTGACCTCCAGTGAACTGTCCCTCTGGTGTTTCTTTCTGAACTAGACCCAGTCCCCAAAGGGCCTGCTTCTGCTGTGACTACTGAGNTTTACCCAAAGAACTCCAGCCTTCAAGCCTATCACCAGAAGATTGACAGCAACTTAGGTAAGTTTGGAAGCTGCAGCAGACAGCAGACAGTTTATGCTGAGCACAGCCACTTCCTCACTTCCTTATCACGTCACATGCCACACAGTCATGCCTATCTTACTGCCTCACTCTCTCAGGAATCTGTCCACTTGTCTCCATTTTCTGCTGTCAGTCCAGCCAAGCCACCCTCACTGCTTACCTGACTCCTGATCAGACCTAGGCATCCCTGGGGCTTAAGTGCACTCAGGATAAAGCCACATGGCTTACATGGGTGCGAAAGATCTGAACTCAGATCCTCACACTTGTTCAGCAAGTGCTCATACCCACTGAGGCATGTCCCCTACCTGGCTATTGTATCTCAGCCTTGTTTTCCTGTGCTTACTGTCCTCAAACCCAAGAAGTGTCATGAGGCCTGGGTGAGTGACCAGTAAATGTTTACTTTCCAGGAAACACAAGGTCACAGGTTCAAAGACCTCAAGAGGCATAGTCTGCCAGGCTTAGTGACAGACTATCTTAGCTAAGATAGGAGGATTGCAAATCCAGGGCCAGCCTGGAAAATTAGTGAGATCTGTCTCGAAATGAAAAATATAAAGAGACTGGGGATGTGGCTCAGTGTCAGAGTGCTTCCTTAGCACATGCAAGGCCCGAGGTTTGATTCTCCAGCACTAAGCGGGGAAACGCTGTATGTGGGAGTGACCCTGTACTCTTCTCAGGCAGCAGAAGCAGGGAGGTCACTGTGACTTCAAGGCCAAGCTGGATTGCATACTGAGTTTCAGGCCAGCCAGAGCTATCTATCAAGACTATGCTCAAACATATTAACCATGGTTATCTGGAGGGAGGAGATACAGTGGCTTCTGCCTACATTAACCACATATTACTATGTAGTCAGTAGATTTCTCTTCACTTCTATGTATTTTGAGAACATATGCTACAAGCTGTGGCACTCAGTCTTTTAGACAGGACTCTGCAATCCAGATGCCACTGAGCATCCAGAAGGGCAGGAAGCATCTGTAGATACTGTGACTGCCTATCACTTCCTTCTCACAGATGAACTCTCCATGGGATTGGGCCGACTCAAGGACATAGCCTTAGGAATGCAGACGGAAATTGAAGAGCAGGACGACATTCTTGACCGGCTAACAACCAAAGTGGACAAGTTAGATATCAANATAAAAAGCACAGAAAAAAAAGTTCGGCAACTCTAAAGAAATTAAAATGGAATTCTACTCAGTTGTGATGAAAAGATTCAAAAGCCTCTTTTAAACTCCTAAGAAATGTCATTGATTACACAGTATGTAATTTAACATGTGTGTTCAGATGTGGGTCTTCAGAAATTTTAGTTTCAATGGGGAAAAAAAATGTGTGTGTTCCACATTTTGGTAAGATCAACATCTCTGTGAGCCATCTGCTGAGTTGTAATCTAAACATGGAAGATTAATTGTGAGCGCCTTGAGCCTTTGATTACTGTGCTGGACGAGAAGAAAACATTGCATTTCTTCTTTCGTGAGTGTATGCAAAGATGTGAGCAGGGTGTCAGTCTTGTAACCACTGCCTTCTACTTACTCATTTGCTGTGTCTCTCACTCCAAGGCCTTACTGTGAATTCAGATGTGAAGGGACCTGGGTTGTGGCAGAAGGAAGGGTCCTTCCACATCTTCATATGTCAATCATTGCTGACATGCCTGCACATACACTGAGTACAGTGTAGTTCTCTGCCCCTGAAAAGGACCCATGGTAGATCCCGAAATGGAATGTGTGAATGTCTTCATTGCTCTCCCCTCCGGTCCTCTCTTCTTTTCCTGTATTTCAGAAGAAGGATTCAGACAAGAACTGTTGGGCATGACACCTGCAAATGTGTGGAAATTGGATGAGCCCTTCTTCCCCACCTACTGTAATCTCAGACTTTCCATCTCTAGTGGGGACAGATTTTCACCCCTGGCTCAAGGCCAACCAGCTGGTTGATAGGGAGCCCCTGTGGAGTTTGTGGGCCTTGAGTATCACACAGAAACCTCTCCACTGAGCCCTCTGCCTCTGGGAGTAGTACCAAGGCAGTGTTTATTTGGTGCCTGGAGTCTCCTCATCCACCTGGGACCCCACCCATTCTCTGTGTTTCTACAAAGTGCCCACCTAGTTTGAGGACAGAGATCCACAAACAATACTAACTTCTGTAAGACGGCTTGACCAAGAAGAAGCCCGGGTCCCATTTTAGCTAGCTAGGCATGTTCATTCCCTTCATCTTCCAGAAGAAAATATTTAGAAGCATTAATTAAAGTTGGTTTCTATAACAATTTTTCCTTGTGTTGGTACTTCCAGTAAAATCAATGAGCCGGGCGGTGGTGGCGCACGCCTTTAATCCCAGCACTCGGGAGGCAGAGGCAGG
>LZPO01099512.1:1818107-1828120 GCA_001675575.1 Neotoma lepida | reverse complement strand
TTTCCTTATTTTCCCACACTGTCAAAAGTTTTATATACAGAGTCACCAAGTCCACTGCTTCTCACAGTTGGTGAATCAGGATAATCAGATGCATTTCTCTCCTTCAGTTTGTAATATAATTCATGCCATGGGCTTTTAGTACTCCCAAGCTTCTAGGAGAGGCTTCAGTAACTATAGATGTCAGCAAATTGGAAGGCCTATTCCAGATACTTAAAAAAATCCATCCTTATACTTCTGTTGTTCTAGAACCACTCCTGGTACTAGGGTCTGTATTAGGGTTCTCTAAAGGAACAGAACTGATAGAATGAATATATATACTATGGTCCAGCTAGACCAACAATAGCTGACTGTGAATGGAAGGTCCAATAATCCAGTAGTTGTTCAGTCCACGAGGCTGGATGTCTCAGCCGGTCTTCAGTATACACCAGAATCCCAAAGTATTAGGCTCTAATTCCAGTGAAGGAATGGCCTTGCCTACAAGAGTGAGAACACGCAGGCAAAGNGAACAAGCCTCCTTCTTTCATGTCCTTCATTAGGTTGCCACCAGAAGGTGTGGCCAGATTAAAAGTGGATCTNCCCACCTAAAAAAAAATCTGGATTAAAGGTGTATCTTCCCACCTCAAAAGATCCGGATTAAAGTAGTAAAGTGGGTCTTCCCAGTTCAAATGATTTTAAAAATCATTTGAAAAAAATTTTTCACAGGTGTACCCAAGCTGTTTGGTTTGTAAATTCCAGATGTAGTCAAGTTGACAACCAAGAGTAGCCAAAATTAGAATCTGTTTATCTATTTTTCAACAATTTTATACATGTAAACAATGTATCTTGATCATGTCCACCCCCAACCCTCCCCAGTTCCCCCTGAGTTACTCCTAGCGCTTTCCTCTTTCCTCCTCAGTCCTCTCTTTTGTTTTTGTTTTTTTGTGACACACTGCATCCAGTAGTGCTGCATTGGTATACTGACTGATTTTGTTGACTTGATATGTGCAGGTGACCACAGCTGCTGTGAGTTCATGAGTGCATTGGTCATGCCATGCCCAGAAGACAGCATTCCACATCAGCCCTCCCCATTGTCCAGCTCTTGATTCTTCTATGACCCCTCTTCCATGGTGTTCCCTGAGCCTTACTGGGGAAGAGGTTGATTTTATGTCCNATTTAGGGTGTGTACTCAGTAGTCACTTATTTTCTGTACTTTGACCAGTTCTGAGTCTCTGCATTAACTGCTGCCCACTGCAGAGAGAAACTTCTCTGGCCAGCATTGAGGCAACCCTAATCTATATGTATAAACATAAAACATTTAGGAAGCAGTTTGGNAGCACACCCTTTTAGCGGGACAGCAAGTAGTAGGATCTCCCTAGGCCTGTGACCTCCCTAGCCATGAGCGTTAGACTATACTTACAGTACCAGGCATAAATTCCCTCCTGGGTGCAAGCTTTAAATCCAGTTGAAAAGTTTTTTATTACCCCCATAACCTTCATGCCACTATTTCACAGTGGGCACATTCTACCTAGAATGTAGGTATTGTAGCTTGCAGAGTTCACTACTGTAGCAACCAGGAGGGAAATTTGCAGATAGTTTCAGCTTGATTTTTCTATTTACTACNATGAAAATGCACCTTCAGCATTAGGGTGTTACCATCTAGCTGTGGAAGGTAATGGTGAACAATGGCAATAGCCTATGTCTTTTGGGGTGCCTCATAGGCCTCCTAGACCAGTAACTCACAAGGAATCCAGCCCTGGACTGAGATTTTCATTTAATAACTCATGTCTTCTGGGAGCATCATTGTCCACCCATGCATGGCATATGTATGTTCAAGCTCCTTTTAAAACTTACTATTTTTTGTTTCGAGGCAGGGTCTCACTCTGTAGCCCTGCCTGGGCTCAAACTCACTGGGATCTGTCTGCCTCTTTCTCCAAAGTGCAGAGATTAATGGCATGTGCCATCATGCCAGCCAAAACTCCTTTCAAAAAATTATATATTAATTTAAAAATTGTATTATGTGTATGGGTATTTTGTCTGCATGTATTGCCAATGCATCATGTTCATGCANTGCTTGTGGCAGCCAGCAGAGGGTGTTAAATCCCTGGAACTGGAGTTACAGACAGTTAGGAGCCACCATGTGGGTGCTGGGAATCTCTGAAGAGCAGCCAGTGCTCTTAGCTCAGAAGCTCAGACCCATCTGTAACTCCAGTTCCAGGGCATCTGATACCCTTTTCTGGCTACTGCAGCTACTACATGCACGTGGTACATGGAAGTGTAGGCAAGCAAAACACACATGCACATAAAATAAAAATAAATGAATTGTTTTTGATTATGCCCATATTTATGTGGGCATGTGCTGTGGGACTACAAACTGAAATAAACCCTTTTCTCCACAAATCGCCTTTGGTCATGGTGTTTTATCACAGCAACAGAAATCCTAAGATACACGGTTTTTAGCTTCTGTGTGGGTGCTGACTATCAAACCTGGACCCTTTGCAAAAGCAGCAAATGCGTTTAAGCTGACTCATTTCTCCAGCCCCCAAGAATCTATTAGTGTGTGTGCCTGTGTGAGTGTGTCATGGTATGTGCGGAGGTCAGAGGACAATTTCAGGGAATTTGTTCTTTTCACCATGGGATCAGATTCCAATGATCAGGGTTGGACACAAGTAGTTTTACCCACTTACCTACTTAGCCATCTCACCTGACTGAAAGGAACTTCTGTTTTTGTTTGTTGAACTTGTAAAGAGTGAAGTGTTGTTGGTAATGATGACTTTATTGAGAAAAAAGGCAAGGACTGAATAATAGATTTAAGAACCTTAAACTTAGATAGGATTGCTCAGATAATCAGGCAGAGCAGGCATATACATAAGAGGAGCTATGCAAGGATGTGGAGTGCTATTGGCCTGAATAAAATACCACTCTAGAGAAGGGAAGAAGACTTAATGAATGCCACTGAGTGGAGGGAGACTAGGTGTATATCTGTTTGGACATATACTTAGATAAGAGAGGCCATGGGTTCAGTTTTTGGTCCAGCAGTAAAATTTTAATTTTTCTTAAATGATAAATGAACATGTGTTCCAGCAGTAGAGCACTTGCTGCCTAGCATGAGTGAGGTCCTAGGTTCAATCCTCAGCTTAGAATTGGAAGATGAATACTACTAAGAGCGGGCATAATAGACACATGCCTGTAATCCCAGTTCTTTGAAGGCTAGGCCAAGAGAATTCCTCCACCAATTTGAGGCCAGCTTTTCTCAAGAAAGGGGAAAAAAGGTGGTTACTATTGTGGTTTAAGTGAGGAATGTACCCCACAGGCTCATGGATTTGAATACTCAGTCCCCAGTTGGTAAGGGCTAGTTAGGGAGACTGCCCTGTAAGTCGCTCTTGGTCCTGGTGTACTATTACACAACAGAAAAGTCACTAACAGTTACTTAGGGGGGTACCAGCTTAATAAAGGAAGTAGGTCAGTAGGGTTAGGCTTTGATAGTTTGTAGCCCTGCCCTGCTTCCTGTCTCCTGTCTATGCTTCCTGTGTGCAGTTGAGGTATAATTTCTCAGTTTCTTGCTGTAGCCACCTGATACTCCGCCTCTCCTGCCATTATGGACTNTAACGCTCTGAAACACCTTAAATAAAGTGCAACTATAAGTTGCTCTTTTTATTTTATTTTNTTTTAAGATTTATATGTATGAAAGTTTTGCCTGCATATATGTATGTACATTATATGTATGCCTGGTACTCAGGGAGGCCAGCAGAAGGGGTTGATCCCTTGGAACTGGACTTATAGACAATTGTGAGCGGCCATTTGAGTGCTGGGAACTGGAGTCAAGTCCTCTGAAAGAACAGCATCTNTTGATGTGAGCCATCTTTCCAGCACCTGTAAATTGTTCTTGGTCATGGTGTTTTATCACACAGCAGAAAGTAATTAATACAAATACTAGTTCACTAGAGCACTTGCCCTGAAAAACATGAGGACTTTCATTCAGATCCCTAGAACTCATATAAAAATCTGGGGCTGTTACACGGGGAAACACTGTCTCAAAAAACAAGTTCAGCCGGGCGGTGGTGGCGGCGCACGCCTTTAATCCCAGCACTCGGGAGGCAGAGGCAGGCGGATCTCTGTGAGTTCGAGGCCAGCCTGGGCTACCGAGTGAGTTCCAGGAAAGGCGCAAAGCTACACAGCGAAACCCTGTCTCGAAAAACCAAAAAAAAAAATAAGTTCAGTTCTTTAATTTAGAGCATTTACAAGAAAATATACCTAATGGGAGAGTGTATGTATGGTACTCTCAAGATCACAGGTTCAGTTCCCAACACCAAGAAAAAGAGAAAAGAAACCAAAACTATACTAAAAGGGGTTCACAACATTGAGGAAGCTTGTAGCTGGAGAGACGGCTCAACAGTTCAGAGTACGTGTTGCTCTTGCAGAGGATCTGGGGAAAATTAGAAAAAAAAAACTAATACCCAGTGTTGCTTCATTGAGTAGCCTTACAGAATAAAATATCCTGCCAGAATGGTAATCATGAAGCATGCAGAAACACCCATGCTAANATTAAGTAAAGAAATTTTTGTAGGTAGNTATATACAGGGCTTTAAGAAAGCCATAACTGTCTAGGCATGGTGGTATACCTTTAATCCCAGCACTGGGGAAGGCAGAGGCAGGTGGATCTCTGTGAGTTGAAGGCCAGCCTGGTCTACATAGTGAGTTCAGGACAGTCGGGGCTACATAGAAAGACTCTGTCTCAAAAACAAAACAAAAAGCTTCAAAGGCCAGCAAGATGTCTCGGTGGGTAAAGGTGCTTGTCATCAAACCTGAGAAGCTGAGTTTAACCTCTGGAATCTACTGGTAGAAAGGAGAGAACTGACTCCTGTAAGTTGTCCTTTGACCTCCATGTTCACTTCCAGGAATGTGTGTACATCCAAAAATACACACTAAATAAACAAACATAAAACATGTCAGGGTAGCTATAGGGAATATTATTTAGGTCACTAATCAGAGGAAAGAAAGAAAATGAGCATTAGCTAAGTGAAGATAAAATAAATTAGAATAATATATGAATGATTAAACTGGTAAATCCCTCAGGACAGTGCTAGAATCGGCATGGTGATAGTCTTGCTGCTGAAGCCATCTCCTAAGGAGGGGTAGATTCTGATTAAAACTGAGATTCTTTTCAATCTGGTATAGATTCTGTGCATCAGAAAAAAGTGGGAAAGGTACTGGTAAGTAGTTTCTCCCCAAATTTGGCACATTNGCATGTTTTCAGAATATGTCCTTGGTGAAGAGAGACTTCCATTCTAGTTTTACATAGGCAGTTACTGAAGAGCAGGTATTATGCTTCTAAAATCTGTTTGTTTTTCTTAACTGGTGTTGGGGACAGACCCAGAGCTTTGTGATGCCATGTGACTGAGCTACACTCCCAGCTGGGACTTGGGAAGTACATTCTCCATGGCAAATACATGTTGAGTATGTTGAGTATGTAAACCCAATGGTAGTGAGCTGATGGTTGTGAATTTTGCAGTACAACTTTTATTTTAATGGTTAGATGATAAATCTTGTTGAAGATGAAATTTGGGGATCCTTTAAAAATTTGGCAAGCATGTAAGCCCTTTGCCTGGGTATGTGTGTATGTGTTCATGTGTGTGCATGTGGATGGGTGCAAGTGCACGTGTGTCTTGCATATGAGGGCCAAAGATTGACAGTGAGTGTGTTCCTCAAAAATTGTTCTTNGGGGCTGAAGAGATGGCTGTCTTAGTTAATTTTCTATGCAGTGATAAGACACCTTGGCTAAGGGGACTTATNGAAGGAAATGTGTATTGGGGTTACAGAGTCCATGACCATCATGGCAGGAGCATGGCAGCAGCTTATATCACAGGCACAAGCCAGAGTGAGAGGCTCCTCCACCTTCCTTTTTGAGACAGGGTCTCTTACCAAGCCTGTAGCTCACTGATGTGCTAGAGTGGCTGGCTGGCCACGGAACTTCCCTGCAGTTGCCTCCCCTGTGCCGACCTTATGGGTACATCAGGCCATTGCCTGACCTTTCACTTAGGCACTAGAGGTTTGAACTCAGGTGTTTGTGTCATAATCACTTTAATGGCCATCTCTCCACTCCATTTTTCTTTGTTTTTTATTGTTCTTTGTTTTGTTCTTCTAGTGAAACTTCCTTAAAACAGTAAAAACAAAAAGAACAGTAGAGAACTGTTTGGAGAATAGTTCAACTTGAATTTTTAAAACTTGGATTAAAATGGAGTTTNTCTGGTTTGGATAAATTTTGGTTTCATTTGTTACTCAAATCCAGGGCCTTGTACATACCAGGCCAGCACTCGCCTTCCCTCCCTCTCACTCTTTTTCTTTTTGAGGCATCCAGCTCTGGCTAGGGGGGCCTGGAACTTAGAGATCTGCTTGTCTCTGCCTTCCTGGGGATGAGTTAAAGGTGTGTGTCACCACCCTCAGAGGTTCCCCCCCCACCCATCTTACTTCACACCTGGTTTCTTTTTCTGGGGGGTTGTTGTTGTTTTTAGTTTTATCAGCTAGGGGAGGAAGGTACAGAGGCCAGAGGATAACTGTATGGAGTTNGTTCTCTCTAGCATTTACATTGATTTTAGAGATCAAGCTCAGGTCATAAGGTTTGCACAGTAAACATACTGCTGAGCCAGTTAACTGACCATGGTTTTTATAGTTTGCATCTATTGTAACTATGCAGGATGTGAGCTATAGATGAAGAGTTTGAAAAAGTGTGTCTGAGGGTTGTAACAAAAGAAGGCTGCAACAGAACTAACTTAAGAGTTAAATAAATTCAGATTAGTTATCTGAAAACAAAACCTTTTCTGAAACACATTGTGGGTGATGGTACATGTGTTTATGTACACACATGATGCAAAGTATATTTAAGGTATTTTTATAGACCGTAGAAAGTACAACCAGAATGTACAATGACAAAACATTCTTAATGATTGAGAAGACAATGAAGGCATATAGAGAAGGGTGGTTAATAGATTTTTGACAGATACCAATATAGAATAAAATAAGATTTTTCTTCAGAATAATTCTGTTTTTCTCTTAAGGTATCCAAGCCCACCCATGGGTTCTGTCTCAGCACCCAACTTGTCTGCAGCAGAAGAAAATGTGGAATATGTACGGACTCTGTATGACTTTCCTGGGAATGATGCTGAAGACCTGCCCTTTAAAAAGGGTGAAATTCTAGTGATAATAGAAAAGCCTGAAGAACAGTGGTGGAGTGCCCGGAACAAGGATGGCCGGGTTGGAATGATTCCTGTCCCTTACGTTGAAAAGCTTGTGAGGTCTTCACCGCATGGAAAGCATGGAAATAGGAATTCTAACAGTTACGGCATCCCAGAACCTGCTCACGCATATGCTCAACCTCAGACCACAACTCCTCTACCTACAGTTGCCAGTACTCCTGGGGCAGCGATCAACCCTTTGCCATCCACACAGAATGGACCTGTCTTTGCAAAAGCAATCCAGAAGAGAGTACCTTGTGCTTATGACAAAACTGCGTTGGCATTGGAGGTAAAAACCTGTCGAGACTGGCCTTTGCACATGGGTTTTCATTTTTAATTTGATGCTAACTATCCATTTAAAGTTACTTATGTTCTTGGGAATTAGACTGGGGATTTCAGAGGATGCACTATTAACGTCTTGTCCTTTCCTAGTCATCATTTCAGTCAAGGTTCCCAGCCTGNTTGTTCTCTTTTCTGCTCCCAAAGCCTCATAGGTAGTGGTTTTCTTTCCAGCAGGGAAAATGATAATTAGCAAGACCCATTACCTATGAGCAAAATTAGCATTCAAAATTAAAGATACAGTACTACTTGTATAAATCCATATCTCCAACATTGTAATTAAGGAGCAATACAAATAAAATGTCTTAAAATTTAACTAGGCAGAGAAATGAATTTAAAATATATCGGCCCTTGCTTGTTACAGATTTTGTTAATCATAATAGTATGAAATAGAGCATGAACATTGTCACTGTCGGGTTTTTTTTGTTGTTTGTTTTGGTTTTGGGGGGACAGGGTTTCTCAGCATAGCCCTGGCGGTGTCCTAGAACTTGCTCTGTAGCCCAGGCTGGCCTTGAACTCAGAGATCCGCCTGCCTCTGCCTCCCTGGTGCTGGGATCAAAGGCGTGCACCACCACTGTCTGGCAATCCTTGTCTTTTAACTAAAGACTTGTGCCAGCATTAGCATTGTTTCTGTGACCTGCTGGTCAGCGTTGATGAGGCTATTGGAAAGGCTGCTGTCTCAAAAATTTGATATTTTGTTTTGTTTTGTTTGTTTGTTTGTTTGTTTGTTTTGATTTTTCCAGACAGTTTCTCTGTGTAGCCCTGGCTGTCCTGGAACTTGCTCTGTAGACCAGGCTGGCCTCAAACTCAAGAAATCTGCCTACCTCTGCCTCCTGAATGCTAGCATTAAAGCAGTGTGCCACCATTACCCGGCTTAGAAATGGAATTTCAAGGAACATTTCTTGGACAAACATATATTGCTTAGCATTTCCTTTTTGCTTAAGTGAAATAACATAAAAATATGTCGTGCTGGGATTAAAGGCATGCACCACCATGCCTGGCTTGTTCTATTTTGTTTTAAGGCGGAGTCTTAAAACAAAATACACTATGTAGCTGAAGCTAACCAATACCCCAGATCCTCCCATCTCTGATTTCCAAGTGCTGGATTACAAGCATGCCACNACCCTTAGAAAAAAAATAGANGGGCTTAGGGGTCTTTTGTCTTTGCACATAAGGGTGAGGGTGCACATGTGTGTGTGTACACAGTTGTGAAGACAGCTTCGTGTGCTGTTCTCAGCCATCTTGTTTTTTTGAGGAAAAGTCTCTCACTGGCTGGAACTCACTAACTGGGCTAGACTGGCTGGCCAGTGAGCTCCTGGGATCTACCTGTTTCTGCCTCCTCTGTGCTGGAATTAAGTGCATCACCATACCCAGCCTTTTTATGTGGGTTCTGGAAATCAAACTCAAATCCTCATGCTTGCAAGACAAGTAAACACTTTACCAGCTGAGCTGCTGTCCTAGCCTTGGATAGCCTGCAATTATGTAGACCAGGCTATCCTCAAACATTGGACAGTCCTCCTACTTCTGAACACTAATCCTATGGTGGGGCCTGTGAGAGAAAGAATGAGTAACAGGCAGATCTGAAAAACAAAGTAGGTTTTAGAATATATTTTGGTTAATTTTTTTTACTAAGATGTAAAGTACATACAGTGAGGTAATTTCTGAGTATTATTTGATAGTGTGGAATTGTGTACCACAAACCTCTACTCTTTCAGCTCTGTCCTCTGTAAAATGCAAATAGCTCAATATATTGCTTTGAAACCAAACAACATGGTACTTGTGAAGATGCTTTGTAAACCACGAAGTGCTGTGTAAGTATCACTATGATTATAGTTGGATATGCTTGTCTAGTGTTATCACATTACATGTGTTAGAAAAACTAAGATTAAGGTTGTTGACTATTTTTGTGTATTTACCCAGAGGTGGGAATAAGAGAAAGTTGAGAGAAAGCCCAGGTGTCCTACAGGAAAATGAAGTAATGGAATGGAACTGACTACTTTGAAAACAGAATGGAACCCACAATGCCTATAGTTGAAGCTGGCCTTCTGTTCTTTTGTTGTTGTTTTTCAAGATAGAGTTTGTGTAGCCCTGGCTGTCCTGTAACTGGCTGTGGAGACCAGGCTGATCTTGAACTCACAGATCTAATACCTGCCTCTGCCTCCTGAGTGCTGGGATTAAAGGCATGCACCACCACTGCCTGGGACAGCAGTTCTTGTTTCTCCTACATCTGCATATAGATAGCACATATAGCATGAATACAGATAAAAACTAGCTATAAGGTTAGAGAGATTGTTCAGCACTTAAAAGCACATATTGGTCTTGTAGGGGACTGGAATTAAGTTCTTAGCATCCACATTGAGCAGCTCACAGTGGTTTGTAATTCCAGCTCCAGAGGGATCCAGTAGTCTCTGGCTTCTTCAGGCACCTGTACGCACATACTCAAAAGTAAAATAAATTAAAATAAAT
>LZPO01099512.1:1782786-1797017 GCA_001675575.1 Neotoma lepida | reverse complement strand
GGAAAAAAAAAAAGACAAAATAGCAACCTTCTGAGTCAATTAGTGCTGCCTGTTGGATTGCTGACTGATCTTTTCTGCCTACTCGTGTGCAGGATTTGCGCAGGTAACCACAGCTTCAGTGGGTGCATGAGTGCAATGACTCTGTCATGTCCAGAAAACAGTACTTCATAGCCNCCTCANCCTCCAGATCTTGCGTTGTTTCTGCCTCCCTCCTCCGTGTTTCTCTCTGAGCCTTGAGGAAACAGGGATTGACATAGACANCCCAGGCATGGCTGAGCACTCAGTAGTCACGTATTCTCGGCGTTTCGGCTAGTATGAGTCCCTTCATCAGTTGTTAGCCGCTGCGGAAAGCAGCTCTTCTGGCCACTAATGTGTATAAACATAAATAATTAGAAGGCAATTTGACACGTCCATCTAGCAAGACAGCAGTAGTAGGATCTCTTAGGGCCNGTGACCTCCTTGGCCGTGGGCTTTTAACCAGTTTATGGTACAGGCATGAATTCTCTCCTGAGTAGCAGGCCTTAAATCCAACAGTAAAGTGCTTGGTTACCCCATGGTTTTTGTGCCACTATTTCATCAGTGGGCGTGGTACTCGAGCACAAAGCCTCCAGCTCTAGGTGAGACCAGTGGTGGCTTTTCTTCCCCAGTGGCCTACATAGCACCTCCTGTCTCGGTGAAAGCTAGTTAACTGAGAGGAAGTTGCAACTCAGTCCCAGCTTGATTTCTCTGTCTAGCAATTCTTGCTGGTGTCCTCAGCAACAGAGTTTTTATCATCTAGTGTGGTAAAGAGCACAACAGGATGGTTTACCAAGAGCAGTGGCAGTACCCTGTTGTTTTGTTTTGGGTTTCTTTTTGTTTGTTCGTTTGTTTGTTTGTTTTGTTTTTTAGAAGTGCATATGAAGTCACAGCCTTGGTTATTTTTCTTGCTGGGGTGAGGCTAGCGGTACAAGTCATCAATGTGCGTGTGAGGCCGCTGGTTTGAGGTCAAGGACACCATGCCCCAAGACAAGCATGTCTCCAGCGATGGGCCTTGTCAATGGGGGACAACATCCGCGCTAGAAACAATACTCCCTGCCAGACAAGGAAGACTGAGTCCTCTGCTTCTTGCTCTGGGCAACATTCAGTCCCTGGGACCATCTTTCCATCTGTAAAATGGGCGAGCGCTGCTTACTCACTCCCAACAGACCTGTGGGCCTCNTGTGTTTAGCAGTAACAGAAACACTTCCCCGAAATACTACCACTGGTTTTCGTGCTGGAGGGACAACCTCTAGTTGACCACAATAGCTCAGAGATAGGAGTGAGGTGGGCAGAGAAAGACAGTGAAAACATCCAGAAAAAGTGATAATCCAGCCTGGGCAGGCTGGCCACAGACAGCTTCAGGGAGGGAGAGCACCATGACGAGTCCAGGGAAATTCTCAAATACTAACAGGTTGGGAAAAGAAAACGTACTAAAACGTGACGTGTGGGAGTAGGGTGAGATGGAGTTAGGAGACCTAGGAGGGGCATAGTTTGGGTTTTCTTCCGGGACATTTCATCCAAATATTGAACCTCCACCCCGCTCCCGCCGAGTAAGGGCCTCTTTGGCGTCCCATACCCGGTGCGCAGTGTCTCGGGGGAGGGGGATCTTGGGGTGACTCAGATGCAGCCCCCCAGCCTTCTCATGCTCCGCCACCGGCAGGTGGCTGGAAGCTTGACGTTGACCCTACTTTTGCTGCGGGGCGGGGCGGACGCCTCNGGCTCCGGGCCCGCAGTGTAGCCGCAGCGCCGGCCCCGCCCCCGCCCGCTCCGCCCTGCAGGCCGGCCGCAGCCAGGCGCGGATCCCGAGCGCCTGCCCTCCTGCTCGCCCGCCCGCGTCCGCTGAGCCAGGTGAGCGCGCCTGGCTCTGTCCCGCACGCTCCTGGGCCGGCGCGCTCGCCGATCTCTACCCTGGCGGTCGAGTAGGCCACTCAGGAGGCTGGAGCGACCCCGGTCCTTGCACCCTTTTCGGCTGCCTGGAGTCCCCCACCTTGTGCTGGTCCGTTAGTTGGCTGCTGCGTCTGGCGAGGGAGCTGCAAAGAAGCCGGTAAGGGTGCTGGAAAAGGCTTCCCATACCGAGGAAATTGCACGTGCCAAGGCAGGGAGAGTGGACAGGACGTTGGCATCAGGACCCACCCCCAAATGTGAATCACAAGCTGAGGCTCTCCAAGGCAGCAGTCCCCAGGGCATCTGAAACCACAGACGGCCTAGGCTAAACAGGAGAAAGACCCGCCCTGCCACCCAACACACACCAGGAGCGAAGAGAAGGACCTGGTGGGGAAAAGAAACAGGCTTCGGGCTGGCCTGCAACCTGGGGTGTCCTGGGAGCCATGTGGAAGCCGGGGGAACCTCTGTGAGGTGGGCTAACTCCGAACCTGCTTCAGCTTGCTGGAGTTCTTGGGACGTGGACGTAAGCTTATGATGTGGAATATGTGCAGCTGGCAGTGTTAGAACTTTTCTGGGCAACAAAATGCAGAGGTCTCTCCCTGCGGGCCCAAGTAAGTTTGCCTTTGAGTTGGGATGACTGGCCCCAAGCTGGCCTAGCACATCATAGGTGGAAGGCATGGTCCCCACCAAATCTCCTGCCAGGCCTGAGGCCCCACGAGTAAACTTCTGGGCACCTGGGAAGGGAGTGAACAGCTGGCTTGGACCCCAGGGTCAAAAGCCAGTCTATTTATAGGACCTCAGACCCAACAGGTGAGGCCTGAAACCAGGCAGGAAGGGGGTGGGCCGGGCTAGGCACAGGGGAAACCAGGACCTCTGAAGGGACTCTCTGGTTCCCAGGAAGAGGGCAAGGAGGGCAGCTAGCAATGGAGTTCTATAGACATGCCTTGGTGACAAGTGGGGAAGGGCACACCTACATGGCTTTGGGTTCCTTCTCACCTGCAATTTGCAGCTATAATCAGGAGCCAGCAGTGGCTGGGCCTTTCCTTCCTTCCTTATTGGTCTCTGGCTCTTTCCTGGGGTCTGNACAAACCAAGTAAGTCTCAGCACCCCTTAAGTGTAGACTTCAGGAAGAATTTCCAGGTGAAAATTTCCAGGGGCTGACTNCGGGGTAGAATGTGGAGAGGTCAGTTGTAAACAGGGTAATTACACCTTTGTCCTGAGCCTTCCAAAGTCCACATCTTCCAGAAGGCCCACCCATGCCTGTGGGGACACATGGCTGCCGTGATCTGTTTACCAGGTACTCTTGTCCTCTAGTTTGCAGCCTTAGAGTGATCTGGGAACCACCCAGGGCCCTGCTCATTTTAGGAGTTATTAGGATGGGGAGTGGGGGACCACACAGATACCCTACCTGCTGCTTGACTGTGATGAGACCTTGGACCCCAGTCTTTCTGTCTTCTGTGGTCCATGACCTCGGTACTGCACAGCCAGCACGGGGGTTGGGAAATGATGGCTGCTGGGCACGGGGCAGAGCTGTGTGGTTGGCTCCCTCTTCCCCAACCCCATCAGTCCTGGGCTGGTTGCCCGCTCTTTTCCCCACAGAGCGGGGTTTCCCTGGGGACCAGTAGCTTGGCCTAGCCCCACACCCACAGCCCCCTCCTGGCCACAACTCACGCTAGAAGGAGGGCCGGACCCTCTTGGACCCTGCCCTGCGGTCCAAGGCCTAATAGTCTCTCTCCATTGCTGGGCTGGAAGCAAGAAGCAGTGACTCCCTTGAAAGGAGGTAGGTGACTAGGGGTTGCTAGTCAGGGTAGTGGATGCCTGGGGCAAGACCCTCGTTACTCCCGTTGGAGGAAGGGGGACTTTGGTTCCTAGGGTTTGGTGCAGACTTGGAGGTCTTCCCTAGGAAAATGGAGAGTCCCAGAGTCTCTCCTGAGGAAGAATGGGGAAGTCTGGGGCCAGGGTCTCTGCATCACAGGTTACATGGAGAGTGGCAGACACTGGTACAGAGAGTCTCCAACAGTGCATACAAAGATTAGGGGAGTGTGAGGTTCCTATGCCAGGAAGCCTCAAAGGGAGACAGATGCTATCCAGAGTACCCACACACAAGTTCTGAGCTTCCCATGTAGGATTCTTCCAGGACCCCCTTCCCTGCCCCCACTTCTGCAAATGTCTCTAACTCCACCCATACCTTCATCAGTGTCCACACCTGCAACAATCTCCCCTGCAGGTCCTAAATCTGTCCAGCTGGCATGGCAGCTCCAGTGTCTCTGAGGACCACAGGGGGTCCAGTCCTGCAGGGGATATCGTAGACCTTGGACAGCTGGACAGCCTGCCATCTGTGCTCCCACCAGCCAGGCCAGATCTCAGGCCGTTTACCATGGGCGGCTGCTTCTCCAAGCCCAAACCAGGTACCTCCCCCTCCCTAACAGCCTCCCCCTCCCTCTCTGCACTCCACCAACCTCCAAAGTAGGTCAGGCTAGGCAGGAGCCAGAATGTTAATGCACTGTAGGCAAGAGGGATGAAGGCCTGGGAAGGCTCTCCTGGANTCTCCCATAGCAGCCCCTCTTTATTTGGGGCTTTGTGTGTTAGTGATGGAGACAACAGCTGATTCCTCTTGGACTCTAGAAGGTTGGGCAAGGAGCTACTTCCTCCATCACTGGAGAAGAGAGACTCCNGGATGTTCTTAGCCGCAGCGTGACCTCTTTGAGGCTCAGTTTCCCTCGCTACAAAATGGACCTGGACACTGACCTCTCAAAGAGGCTGGCCGGGTATGACAGGCAGGTCTCTTCACGTCTTCTTATCACCATGTGATATCCAATGTCATCTCTGGGCCTCATCTCCTTTTTGTTTTTGCTTGTTTGGGTTTTTGTTTTTTTGAGACAGGATCTCACTATATAGAACAGGTTGGTCTCAGACTCACAGAGATCCTCCTGCGTGTTCCTTGCAAGTGCTAGGATTAAAGGCATGGACTATCGTGCCCTTGTCTCATCTCCATTTATACAGGAAACCCTGGACCTACCCGGGCTCCAGCCAGATAGGGTCATTCCAAGGTATTAGAGGACTTGGGATGTGCCCTGCCACTGGACTCANGTCTCCGGGTTTCTCCCCCAGTCCACACATTCCTTCTTTCCTAGTCATAACCTCCAGGAAGCAGGACCTGTAGCCATGACAGGATGCAGAAACTGAGGGTTTCAGAGCCCAGCCAGTGTTCCACCCACCCCTACCCAGCTTGCTCTGGCTGGCTCACTCTGCCAGCTTGTGTAGCTCTCCTTACCTGATACCCATCAGCTCGGTTACCTTGGGACGCAGAGGACTTTTCTCCCTTTCTTGACTCTGTGGTAGGACTTGGGGGAGGGAGCAGAGCTGTGACCCTCTGGTGNTGGTGGTGGTGGAGACTGCTCTTCCTTGCCTGAGTCTGTGCCAGGTCCATCAGCCTCTGCCACAGGTACCCACTGTCTTTGTCTTTGTCTCCCTTCTCAGAGTGGACAGGAATGTGCCAGCAAGATTCCACATGAGTCTCATACTGGGTACCTATGGGACTGCTCGGCTGGCAGGAGATGAAAGAAACAAGATACCATCCACAGTTTCTTTTAAATAACCCCAAAGAGCCGGCCTAACCAGGGACCCCTGACTCTCGCACTTCAGATCTAGAGCTAGCCATTGTCCCCTGACCCTGTCTCTTATACACATCTAGATGTGTATAAGAGACAGCTGCTAGAAGTCCTGAGTTCAATTCCTAGCAACCACATGGTGGCTCACAACCATCTATAATGAGATCTGGTTCCCTCTTCTGGCATGCAGGCAGAACATTGTATGCATAATAAATAAATATTTAAAAAAAAAGACAAGATCTCATATAGCCCAGGCTGGCCTCAGGCTCCTGCCTCTACCATCTGAAATCAGGAGTGTGCCATTAACCATAGTTGTATTTAGTACTAGGTAGTGAACTCAGGGCTTTGGGAATGCTAGGCAAACACTCTACCAACTAAGCTACATCCATAGCTCCTTTTTGATGTTTTTTAAAGCTTATTTTTATTATTTTAAATTTTGTGTATGTGTGTGTGTNTGTGTGTGCGTGCACACGTCCATGTGTGTGCACATAAGTGCAGGTGCATACAGAGGTCAGAAGAGTCAGACCCCCTTGGAGTAGGGCTATAGGCTGTTGTGAGCCACCTGGTTTGGGTGTTGGATCTCAAACTCTGGAAGAACAATATGTGCTATAGCTCTGGTATGGTTTTGTTTTGTTTGCTTGCTTTTTTTAGAAGATTTATTTNTTTGTTTGTTTATTTTAGTTTTTCGAGACAGAGTTTCTCTGTGTAGCAGCCCTGGCTGTCCTTGAAGTTGCTTTGTAGACCAGGCTGGCCTCAAACTCACAGAGATCTGTCTGCCTCTGCCTCCTGAGTGCTGAGATTAAAGGTGTGCACCACCACTGCCTGACTATTTTTATTTTATGTATGTGAGTGTTTTACCTGCATGTATGTAAGTGCATAGCGTGTGTGCAGTGCCTGTGGAGGCCAGAAGAGTGCATCCGATCTCCTGAAACTGGAGTTACTGGTGGTTAGTTGTAAGCCTGGTGTGGGTGCTAGAAATCAAACCTAGATCCTCGGCAAAAGCAGCAAATACTCTTGACCTCTGAGCTACCCTCCCCCCTAAAAAAAAAAAAAAGAATTCTACTGTGTAGCCCTCAATGACCTAGAGCTTACTATATAGACCAGGCTAGCCTTGAATGTGCTGTGAGCCTCCCATCCACTGGGATTACAGGCCTTAGCCATCAACCCAGTTTATATTTTTAAAACTTTGTATTTTAAGGGAGGAGAGATTTATTTTGGCTTACAACTTGAGGGGACACATTCTGTCCTGGTGAGGGCCTGACTGTGGGTGGCTTTGTGGTGGTGGGAACCTTCAACAGCTGCTTACATCTCTGTCTTACCCTTTATCTAGAATGTTACTGTGTTGTTCTGACTGGTCTCAAAGTGGCTGGCTATTCTNACTACTCAGAGGCAATGTTAAAACTTGGACTTTTTACCCTCCTACCTGTGTGACCAGGGGCTGGTTACCCTTCTCTGGTCCCCCATGTCCTCATGTAGAGAGCAGGCGGGGGTGTCTGCTGCTGACCCTGGCATTCAAGAAGCACTTGCAGGTGTGATTTTGTTTCTTCCTCTCTGAGGTGGATTTTTGGTTGCAGCCACAGTCTCAGGCTCCAGCCAGGGGTGAAACTCAGGAAGTTTCAGGATGTGGGCATGAGAGTGGAGCATGGGCATTCAGCAGTGATCAGCAGTGATCAGCAGTGATCAGCAGTGATCAGCAGTGATCAGCCGTGATCAGAAGTCATTAGTAGTGATCAGCAGTGATGATCAGCAGGGATCAGCAGTGATCAGCAGTGATCAGCAGTGATCAGCAGGGATCAGCAGGGATCAGCAGGGATCAGCAGGGATCAGCAGTGATCAGAAGTCATTAGTAGTGATCAGCAGTGATGATCAGCAGTGATCAGTAGTGATCAGCAGGGATCAGCAGGGATCAGCAGTGATGATCAGCAGTGATCAGCAAGGATCAGCAGTGATCAGCAGTGATGATCAGCAGGGATCAGCANTGATGATCAGCAGTGATCAGCAAGGATCAGCAGTGATCAGCAGTGATGATCAGCAGGGATCAGCAGGGATCAGCAGTGATGATCAGCAGGGATCAACAGGGATCAGCAGTGATCAGCAGTGATCAGCAGGGATCAGCAGTGATGATCAGCAGGGATCAGCAGTGATGATCAGCAGGGATCAGCAGGGATCAGCAGTGATCAGCAGTGATGATCAGCAGGGATCAGCAGTGATCAGCAGTGATGATCAGCAGGGATCAGCAGTGATCAGCAGGGATCAACAGGGATCAGCAGTGATCAGCAGTGATCAGCAGAGATCAGCAGTGATCAGTAGTGATCAACAGTCATCAGCAGGGATCAGCAGGGACTACGATTGTAAAGTCTCCCCTTTCTCTGCGGCTCTTCATGGCTATATCTTACTTAGTGTTGTTAGTATTTGCTTCCTGAGCCCTGCCTGTCGTGTTCTGGAGGGTCTGTTTTCTTGAGACAGGTTTTTCAGTGTAGCCCTGGCTGGCCTGGAATTCATTCTGTAGACCAAGCTGGCTTCGAACTCACAGAGGTCTGCCTGCCCCTGCCTCCTGAGTGCTGGGATTAAAGGCACCCAGTGTCATGTCTGGCAGTTCTTTGTTCTTCCTAAGACTTNAAGCCAGTTGCTTACATACCTATGTCAGAACTGGGAGAGAGTGACCTGAGGNAATGACTCCATATATAAGGTACCCACCACACAAGCATCAGGACCCACATGAAAGCCGGGTGTGGTGTGTACCCTCATATTGGGGGTGGGAGGAGACAGACCGTGTAGCCAGGTAGCCAATCACTGAGCCCTGGGTTCAGTGGAAGAGCCTGTTTCAAAGAGAGAGAGAGGGAGAGGGAGAGAGAGAGAAAGTGACAGAGAGACTCCTGACACCAGCTGTTGGTCTTCACATGCACATCCCCCATATTTCCTAAAACACACAACGCGAACACACACACACATCTACCCCTATCCTGAGTGTCCATCCACTAATAGGAAGCACAATTCTCTTGATCTGGCTATCTAGCTGCCTTTTATTAGGCTTTTGCTTTTTACCATGTCTGCCAGGAAGCTCAGAGCTAGTTGACAAATCTCTATTCCCAGGACTTGTATATGTAGTAGAGTGAGTGCTGAAAGTGTGAAAGGCCTTGGGTTCAATCTCTAGCACAAAAACCAAACCAAGCCAAATAAAAAACTTGAAAAACACTAGTGCACAGTTTCAAAAGTAGAGCTTTGGTTCCAGTTACACACATGATCAGNAAATGGGTAGACTCTCTTCATTCCTCTCTACCCTCTTTGTGAAGCAGGGTCTCACATGGTAACTCAGGCTGGCCTAGAATTCACTATGAAGCCCAGGCTAGCCCTGAGCTCATGACGGTTCTCTATCTTAGGCTCCCAAGTGCTGCAATTACAGGAGTCAGTCACTACTCCTGCTGGAGATGGAGCTAAGTATGACTCCATCNGTGGTCTCTACCATAGCCTGTTTTCTCAATTTGTGACTCGTGACAGTGCCTGGTGGGCTGATGGGATCATGGAACTGGGGTTGACCCAGCCCTGTGGGTAAGCAGTGTCCTCCGCCTAGCTTCCTTCTGCTGCTTCTCCTGACTTAATGACTCCCCAGGAGAACATCAGGGAGCATGCCTTGGAGCTTTCTGGAAGGAGGAAAGACTAACAACCTGACTTGGAGGCTCTCTGCACCCCTGCCAGGCTGTTCCTGTGGACTCCCACAGCTCTCACCACTGATGTCAGCTGGGCCTGACATATTTCTCTTCTTAATTCTTCCAAAAACATTCTAACACCATTACATAAAGTGTGTTAGTCCCCACCCCCACATGACAGCCTCCACAGTGTGGCTGTGTCCTCTCCACCATGTCCAGTCAAGGAGCTGCTGTTTGCCTTTGTCCCCTGCAGTAGCTGGGCCTGGGTGGGAGGAGGTGATGCCTGGAAGTGGAGGGGGACTTGGCCCAGCATGCTCTGATCAAGGACCCATTCAGGGCCTACAGAGCCAGAGGACACAACTACGGGAACTGCACCTGAGTGTGAGCTAGCCACTGTTGGAGGGATGGGGGTCCAGGGCAGCAACATGTACAAATATGGGTCAGGAGGTGTGATTCAGCAGTCAGAATGGTCCTTGTAACCTTTGTTTCTGGATGTCAGGTCTGAGGTGAAGGGGTTCAGAGGTAAAAGCAGGAGAGAGGCTTTGATGCCTGGGGGGATGGAGCGAGGAGCCACCTGCTCCCAGCCATAGCCCATGCTGTGCCAGGGGCTTAGCTTCCTCCTTCTCAGCCTCCCCCCTACTGTAACAGCCCAGGAGACCGGATTATTGTGCTCAAAATTCTGTTTATTGTTCCCTTCTAATTAAAAAAAAATACCCCAGGCATGTCATGGGGATTTTGGGAAATGCAGAAAAGTTCAAAGAAGAAAATGTCAGGCTACAAATCCTGCTCCTGCTATCCTGGAGTAGGCCCCACAGACACTGTACAGCTCTGTGTGCTAAGCCATGGGCCTGCTTCTCTGTGTTGCCATATGTACCCTCAGTGGCTTCACTGTCAGGGCTCCAGACTCTGTACACGAGACATCAACTAGTTGGGGTTTGGTAAATGTTGAATGAATCCCAAACTGATATACATAGCTATATTAAGAAGTTGAAGGGCTACACACAGAGAAACCCTGTCTTGAAAAAACAAACAAAACCAAAACAGAAAGTTGAAATCCACACAGTGGTGGTGCACACCTTTAATCCCAGCACTTGGGAGGCAGAGGCAGGCGGATCTCTGAGTTGGCGGCCAGCCTGGTCTACAGAGTGAGTTCCAGGACAACCAGGGATACACAGAGTAACCCTGTCTCAAAAAACCAAAGCCAATATATATATATGGAGAGAGAAAGAGAGAAAGAGAGAGAGATTGAAACTGGGGTTAGAGAGATGGCTGCTCTTCTGGAGGGACCAGGTTTGATTCCCGGTACGCACATGGCAGGTCATAACTGTTTGTAACTCCAGGTCTAGGGAATCTATTGCCCTCTTCTGGTCTCTGCGGGCACCAGGCACACACATGCTGCCCAGACATACATGCAGGCAAAGCACCCATATACATAAAATAAATTTTAAAACATGTAAGGGGCTGAAGAGATGGCCCAGCAGTTAAGAGCACTGGCTGCTCTTCCAGAGGTCCTGAATTCAATTCCCAGCACTTATGTGACAGATTGTCTATAACTGTAGTCACATGGGATCCAATGCCCTCTTCTGGTGTGCAGACAAACATATATATAAAAAGTCCACATACATAAATAATTATTTTTAAAAATTTTATAGATAAAGAAATTCAAATTATATCCTGTACTTTACCTCCCTTTTTGTGGTATTAAGGACATTGATTCCAGGACCTCACCTATGCTGTCATTCTGCCACTAAGGCCTGCCATGCCCTGTGTACACTTTTTCACCCCAGGTTGCATTAAAAACTCATTATGTTAAAAAAAACAAAACAAAACACATTATGTGTCTGAGGAGGACCTTAAATTCCTGACCTTCCTGTCTCCACCTCCTAGGTATTGGGATCACAGGTATATACTACTGTGCCTTGTTCTGGCTTTTAAAACATTAATTTATTGTTATTATTGCTGTTGTTGCAGTTCTAAGGATGGAATCTAGAGCCTGTGCATGCTTCACAAGCACTGTACCACACTACTCAGGAGATGTCATTTTTCTTTTAGATTTATTTTTACTATTTTATGTGTATGAGTGTTTTGCCTGCATGTACATCTCTGCACCACATTTGTGCTTGGTGCCTGAGGAGGTAGTGAGCCTCCATGTGGGTGCTGGGAATCAAACCTGGGGCCTATGCAACAACAAGAAGTGCTCTTAACCGCCAACTCTCCAACCCTAGACAGTCATTTTTTATTTTTAATTTTGAAAAAAATAAACTTTTCAAACTGGAATAGGCAGTGCCTACCTATGATCATACCACTTGGGAGGCGAAGTAGGAGGGTCAAGAATTCAAAGACATTGTCAGATATGTATTGAATTTGAGTCTATAGTAGTCCAACTGTGTGAGATTGTCTAAAGAAAACAAACAAAACAGAACCCCAAACAGCAAAATATATTCAAAGCTAATGAGAAACTTCCAAGGTCAGCGATTCTTGTCCCCAAAACCACCCTTATCATTTTTGGACATAGGGTCTCACTTTGTTTCCTAGGCTGCTCAGCCTCTGGAGTGCTGTCATTACAAGTGTGAGTCACTCTGCCCAGACACACTAGCTGTGAACTGAGCGGCAAGTGTGGCTCCAAGCAGGGACATCGTCTTTGTCTGTCATTAGATGAGTTGGCATGGAGGTTCTTTCCTCCAGACATTCCTAGCAAAAATGGCTCCAGTATGAAGAGCTGTGTTCCGAGACTCCTTCACTGGTTTTGTCATTGGAAAAATAAAGGTTTCTGGACTGGCTATAGCTCAGTGGTGGAGTGATAGCCTGATGAGGCAGACCCTGGGTTCTTCAACAAGAAGAAAACATACAAAAGTGAATTGAAGTCAGCTACCTCTTGCTGGCGTCTGCTTGACCTGTGGGGTGGGACCAGAGCTGGTTCAGTTAGGGCTCATGGCTGCTTTGTCCACAGTGGAACTCAAGATCGAAGTGGTGCTGCCAGAGAAAGAGCGGGGCAAGGAGGAGCTGTCAGCCGGCGGGAAGGGCAGCCCGCGGGCTTACCAGGGCAATGGCACAGCACGCCACTTCCATGCTGAAGAGCACCTGCCCACCCCACAGCCCTACCCCAGCCCTCAGGACTGTGTGGAGGCCACTGTCTGCCATGTCAAGGACCTCGAGAATGGCCAGTGGGTGCTGGGCTGCGAGGGTGGTGGTAGGGCCTGAGGTGGATGCCATGGGAGAGGCCACACATGAAGGGTTGGGCTGAGGCAGTGGTCTGGAATGAGCTGTGGCTCTTGACTCCCTGGGTGCAGCCTTTGTGCTTCAGCTGCTCTGGGCTTCCCAAAACCTGGACCCTGGGAGGAGGTGCTTACAGGAGGTCATGACTAGCTTCTGGCTTGGCCCCTCCCCAGGATGCGGGAAGTGGAGCTGGGCTGGGGGAAGGTGTTGCTGGTGAAGGACAATGGGGAATTCCATGCCCTGGGCCATAAGTGTCCTCACTATGGAGCACCCCTGGTGAAAGGTGAGAAAGGGCAGGGTGTATGTGGGNGGATGGGATACACCATCCATGCCTATATAGGGATTCCAGCAGGNCCCAGGGCCCTCATCTCTTTGTGGGGCTCCTGGGTTGGGGAGAGGTCCAATACCCAAGGAGCCCTAGGGAATTGTGTCTGGGCATGGCTCTAGACTGGTACTCATTTGCCTCTCTTAGGTGTACTGTCCCGGGGCCGTGTGCGCTGCCCCTGGCATGGTGCCTGCTTCAACATCAGTACTGGGGACCTAGAGGACTTCCCAGGCCTGGACAGTCTACATAAGTTCCAGGTAGGGCTGGGAAAGTGGCATGGTGGGAGCCTGTGGTGTGGAGTCAGGACCGAAGCATCATCAGAGTGATGATGCTGATGCTGTACTGCCCTCTCAGGTGAAGATTGAGAAGGAGAAGGTGACTGTCCGGGCAAGCAAGCAGGTACCAGGGTGACTCAGGGGTCACCACAGTTCAGGTTTGAGTGGAAGGGTTTGGAGCAGGTTGGAGGATATCTCAGCTAGAGAACAGCATGTTCCAAAGCCCTGTGGTAGAAGGGAGCCTGGCGTGGGAGGGGCTGAGGGGTTGCAGGGTAGAGATGAGACTGGGCTGGAGTCTCAGGAACCAAGCTCTCAGCTGCTCTTCCTCTTCCCACCACTCCCAGGCCCTGCAGCTGCAGCGAAGGACAAAGGTGATGGCCAAGTGCATCTCTCCAAGTGCTGGCCACAGCAGTAGCACCAACGTGCTCATAGTGGGTGCAGGTTGGTGTTGGGTAACGAAGGAAAGGGGAAGCTTGGAGGGTGGGAGAGACCTTGGCCTTGATCTATGGTCCTGTCCCTCAGGTGCTGCTGGCCTGGTGTGTGCAGAGACCCTGAGGCAGGAGGGCTTCTCAGACCGGATCGTCCTCTGCACACTGGATCGCCATCTACCCTATGACCGGGCCAAACTCAGCAAGGTGGGAATGGGGCAGTACCTGGATCCTTATTCCTNCAGGTCCCTGTCACATCCGCATGGAGCCTTGCCTGTCACAAACTTGAGGTCTAGCTGACTGTTTTCTCCTGTCTCCCAGGCTTGTCTGTGGTCCTCCCAAGAGATCTGGGTTTGTTGAGTTTGGTCCTGTAGCCCCCATGTGGCCCAGAATGGTCTCGCCCTCCCTGGGCTCTGTGTCCTTCACAGTAAAATGGAACATAATTTTCATCTTAGCACTTGGGAGGCAGAGGCAGGTAGATCTCTGTGCGTTTGATCTACATAGCTAGTTCCAGTCCAGCCAGAGCTATAAACTGAGACCCTGTCTTATACACACACACACACACACACACACACACACACACACTTACACACACTCACACACAATGGAATAGCTACCATCTCACCATCTGGACTTGACTCATGACTATGTTCCTTAGTCCCTGGATGCGCAACCTGAACAGCTGGCCCTGAGACCCAAGGAATTCTTCCGGGCCTATGGCATCGAGATACTCACTGAAGCCCAGGTACGAGGGGAAGAGTGGAGACAGGCAAAGAAAAGGCTTCACTGGTTGGTGCACGCCTTTAATCCAGGCCTCAGGAGTGGAG
>LZPO01099512.1:1770181-1782571 GCA_001675575.1 Neotoma lepida | reverse complement strand
AAGAAGAAGAAGAAAAAGAAGAAAAGAAGAAGAAGAAAAAGCTTCAAGGGAACCAGAAATGACATGAGGCCATGTGTACCCCGGGGGGTGTGATGGTTGCTCAGCCCTTCTGTCCAGGCCTGGGACCCAGCACTGACCCTTCTTCCTGGCAGGGTGATTGGGGAGATGGTCTGATCCCAGCTATGACAAGAGAGCCTGATGGGATTTGGAAGTATAAAGACAGCTTTCAGGGGTTAGGGGTGCCTGGAGTTTAAAAAAAGGAGCCCAGACTCTGGGACTGCCCTGAGGTTGCTGCAAGGAGCCTAACTTCTGGGTTCAGGGGATCTTGTGGAACTCAGAAGTGAGCAACAAGGCCCAAGCCTGTGCTGAGGTCTCACTCTGCCCACTGGGGTCACAGGTGGTCACAGTGGATGTGAGAAATAAGAAGGTTGTGTTCAAGGATGGCTTCAAGCTGGAGTACAGCAAGCTGTTGCTGGCACCAGGAAGCAGGTAGGTATATGTTCCTGCCTTTACCAGACACTAGGCAGCTGGTATCAACCAGGATGGGAGGCTCTCACTAATACCACTGAATCTTAGCCCTAAGACCCTGAACTGCAAAGGCAAAGACGTGGAGAATGTGTTCACCATCCGCACACCTGAGGACGCCAATCGTGTGGTGCGGCTGGCCCGTGGCCGCAATGCTGTTGTTGTGGGAGCAGGCTTCCTGGGTGAGTAGCTTCAAGGGATGTGTGTGGTGGTTAGCCACTCTGGCCAGTCCTCAGGATATGCTGGCCCTAGGTGTCAGAGTGCCAGCCTTGCCACCCCTGCCCACTTCCCAGGGATGGAGGTGGCTGCCTATCTGGCTGAGAAGGCCCACTCAGTGTCCGTGGTAGAGCTGGAGGAGACACCCTTCCGGAGGTTCCTGGGGGAACGTGTCGGTCGTGCCCTTATGAAGGTGAGCCTATTCCAATNCCTGGCCTATGGACACGCTGATTGACTAGTCTAGCCCCAGGCCATAGTCTCACCTGCTGCCCATGTGCCTGCTTGCTTGTACAGATGTTTGAAAACAATCGGGTGAAGTTCTATATGCAGACAGAGGTGTTGGAGCTGCGGGCTCAGGAAGGCAAGGTGGGTCTTTCTCTCTGCTGCTGCTCTCTGTGTCTCTTCCTGGGCTCAGGTACTGTACCCATTTGCTTACCCACTCCCTCCCCCCAGCTGCAGGAGGTGGTGCTGAAGAGCAGCAAGGTTCTGCGGGCAGATGTCTGTGTGGTAGGCATTGGTGAGTAGGTAGACAAGCAGGCACTAGTGAACAGAACTGACCGTACATACTCTCTAGTGACCTTGGATCCCTTACTTGAGCCTCAGTTTCCACATCTGTAAAATGGGACCCCAATGGTACCCACTTCACAGAACCATTGGGAAAGATGTGTACCTGGCTTAGCATGGCCTTTCACAGAGTAGATTACTGCTACCAACTGATATATAGGACACAGACAAGCCTTTGATTGGTTCCTATGCCAGCTGACATAGTAGTTTGGGGAGGAGCCAAGCTGGAAGATAGCAGCACAGGGTTGGAGAAGCATGGCTTATAGGTCCCCATCAAGAGAGTTCTACAGCATGTATTGGGGCAGACGGTTCCTGGGCCTAAATGGGAAGCACAGCCTGTGAATGGGGGCACAGAGGGTAGGATTCATGAAGACCCCAGGTGGGTAGCCTGTCGGTGATTAATCTGGAGTAGGCAGATACAGCAGGATGGAGAGAGATGAGGCAGAAGAAAGGTGGGACCAGAGTGTAGACGCATGGCTTCTGTCCCGTTAGGTGCGGTGCCTGCCACAGGCTTCCTGAGGCAGAGTGGCATTGGTCTGGATTCCCGAGGTTTCATCCCAGTCAACAAGGTGGGGCTGGATGAAGTGGGCAGGATGCTGGGTGGGGCATGGCTGGAGGTCCNTGTCGGTCCCCCTGTACCACCCACAGAGCCCTGGCCCTCTCCCCACAGATGATGCAGACCAACATCCCGGGAGTGTTTGCTGCTGGTGATGCTGTCACTTTTCCTCTTGCCTGGAGGAACAGTCGGAAAGTGAACATCCCACACTGGCAGATGGCTCATGCCCAGGGTATGGTCAGTCCTGGGGCAAGCTAAGGGCTGGAAGGCCATCCCAGGGCCTCAGCCACCTTCAGGCCCATTCCCCAGTTGGTNATCTGGGGGTCTTAAATTCAAGGCTAGGTGGTGGCTTGTTTGACAGGCCTCACCAGTGATTAATCAGTGTACAGAGAGGCCCATCTCCAGAGACCCTCTGTATACCATTTAGCTGGGCAAAACTCTCTCCAATCCTGATTGCCATTTCACTATCCAGGTCATATATTTGGCAGAATTCCCCCTTGACCAGCAATCACCACGGAGAGGGAGAAAGGGTTTCTTTAGCAGGCTAGTTTCTTACTCAGGGCCTGTCTCTTGTACCACTATAATATCTCTGTGAGCTCAGTTGCTTTCTGAATCCCTGGAGGCAGCTGTGTAGCCCAGACTCAGTTGGGTTATTTGCTTTTTGTGGAACTGCCTTCCCGAACATTTGGTAGCTACCAGGTGTCCCGAGCCTTGTGGCCTATGTACAACTGCTCTCAACCCCTGAGATGCAGGTAGCAGCATGTTACCAATTCAGGGCCTTATAAAGGACCTCCACAGTTCTAGTCTTGGACAAGGGACCCCTCCCCACCCACCCCCACCCCCTCACCCCCGTCTACATTCCTTGTTTTTCCTTCACCATTATCTGGAGGGCCAATAATAATGGTATCTCCCAATTCCAGTATCTGTTCAAATTCAAGGTCTAAAGTTGCTGCTAGAGAATAAGGAACCAAAGGCTACTCCTTGGCCAAATATAATTAGGACTTACNCTGTCCAGAGCTTCTTAAATGTATCCAACTATGGTTTCAGGCGGAGCTTCAGAAGTGGAGAGCCACCTGTGCTGACTCTCCAGGCCGTGCATGGGCTGTCACTTCTCCTTCTGGCCTTTGTCCTCCAGTTTAGACCTGATATGTCTGATTAGTTTCTGTGTACACAATTCTATGAAGTAGTTCACAACCCCAGTAGACCTTTCAGGTGTACAACAGATCATTCAAAGAGGAGTGACATACATGGATCTCTTGGGGCCAAGTGTTTGTTTCCTCCNTACCAGTCAACTGCATCCAAAGATGGGCTACAGGCAGAACATGATGCCTTTTTTGGGAGTCCTGGACAACAACCGTACCTGTCAAGGATCCCCAGAGTGGGCTGAGGCCAGGCAGTGTTGGGGTGGTGAGGTAGGTTGGGCTCTAACCACCTTGGGTCTTTCAGGGCGGGTAGCAGCTCAGAACATGCTGGCACAGGAGGCGGAGATCAACACGGTGCCCTATCTGTGGACTGCCATGTTTGGCAAGAGCCTCCGCTATGCGGGTAACTAAGTCTGTAGAGGGTAAAAGCCCATCATGGGGATGGGGGCTTAGCCTACAGCAGTTAGGGGGTAGGGCCTGAGGGCACTTTGGGATTAAGTGTGGGCGGTTGGGTCCAGAATGAACAGGAATTGGCAAACTGGCTTGGTGCAGGTGTGGCTGTGAACCGTAATCCCAGCAGTCTGGAGGCTAAAATGGGAAGATCGGGAATTGAAGGTCAATTTGGGCTTAATGAATAGGAACTATTCAGAAGAAGAGGGTTGGTGAAATGGCTCAGTGGGTAAGGGTTCTTGCTGCCAAGCTCATGATCTGAGTTTGATTCCCAGGACCTACAGAGTAGAAGGAGAGAATCAGTTCCTGCAAGTTGTCCTCTGACCTCCACACATGCATGTGTGCATACACACACACTCACACACACACACATACACACACACATTAATGTAATTAAGATTTTTTAAAAAAGAAGTAGGAGCCAGACAATGGTGGCAAATGCCTTAGGCCACGCACTCAGGAGGNAGAGGCAGCTGGATCTCTGAGTTTGAGGCTAGCCTGGTCTACAGAGTGAGTTCCAGGACAGTCAAGGCTGCACAGAGAAGCCCTGTCTGGAAAAANCAAGGAGAGGTTGAAGAAGACAGAGGAGTAGGGGGGTTGTTTAGACAGGAGTTAGGAGGGCAGGGTAGGGAGCCTGTGAAGACTGTTCCCTTCCCCAATCACATGGGCACCCTCCCACAGGCTACGGAGAAGGCTTCGATGATGTCATCATTCAGGGGGATCTGGAAGAGCTGAAGTTTGTGGCTTTTTACACCAAGTGAGAGAAATGGGGTGCAATGGGAGCGTGGAGCAGTGGGGGTGCCATTGGGAATGGATGGTCAGTGTTAGCAAGGCAGGGGGGGCTGAAGGGAAGAGATGGCAAAGAGGAGTAGCTGAGCAGGAGGCATCGAAAAGATGAGGCGTAATAACCTCTCCACTGTCAAACGGTACTGTGTCTTCTGGGTATCTGAGGTAAGTGTTGAAACCCAGGTAGGTGTCTACAACTAGGAAAGGCATACTGGGAGAGAAAAAGTGATGCTATGGCTGGGCCCATCCCTGCACAGTGCCAAGGGCTGGAGCTTCCTAGGGCAGCTGACAGTGCTGGGACCAATAGAGGCCTGGGTGCTCAGGACATCTTGTTTTCCTGGACGAGAGCTTCCCAGCACCCCAGAACAGAAGGGTGTTAGGACCTTTAAGAAGGATCATTGCTAGTGGTCCTCAGGTTCAGGCTTCTTCTCTCTATAGAGGTGATGAAGTGATTGCTGTGGCCAGCATGAACTACGATCCCATCGTATCCAAGGTGGCTGAGGTGCTGGCCTCAGGTCGAGCCATCCGGAAGCGGGAGGTGGAGTGAGTGCTGGTGTGGGAGGTATTGGGGGGGTATGGGGGTGTCCTGGGTAGGATCCCTCAAGCTCCCATGACAGCCTGTTGCCCCCACAGTCCTGTAGAGCTCTTCCCCTCACTTTTAGTTCTCATGGCTCCTGGGTAGGACGGGGGATGAATCTGTGATTTAGAAGCTGACAAGATGTGATTACAGGAGCAGAAGGGAAACAGGTGTGTGCCTCAGAGTGGAGCCAGTGCTGTGAGATGGAGGCAAAGTCCACTACTTGAGTGAGCCCAAGCCTGGGACTCCTGACCAATGTGATTTGTGCTAAGCCTAGGTGGGGAAACACAGCTAGTGATGCTTCCAGATAGGCCATACACAGAGATATGGGGTGGTTGTACAACATCTGGGAGGCACTGGACACTGGCCATTACTGTATACCAGCACAGTGCCAGTGAGAGTCCCCTGTAGCTTGACCTGTGTACAGAGAACTTCCAGGAACTAGGGACAGGCCAGAGGTGACTGAGGGGCTGAAGGCTACCTGACGGGTAAATCCTAGGGTGGAAACGCTGAAAGAGCCAGGGTAGACCTGATAAATGACATGCTTTCTCTGGCCTTCTGTTTTCCCTCTCGCCTTCGCAAAGGCTGTTTATGCTGCACAGCAAGTACGTGTGTTCTGTCTTTCTGGTTGACTGTTCTGAGCCTTTCTTCCCCCAGCCCAGTTATTGAACCTTCCTACCCTGCCCAAGTCCATTTCCCTGCTGGGCACTGGGCTTTGACACATAGCAGGCCCTGCTGCTGTTCATGGTGCCTGGAGTGGGGAACCTACCCTCTTCTGCCCCGACTCATCATCCTCTCATTCCTGCAGAACCGGTGACATGTCTTGGCTCACAGGGAAAGGATCCTGAGCTCTCATGTGGTGGACCTGGGCAGGCCTCTGGGGCACCAAGGTCAGAGACCAAGTCCTGGGGGCAATTGCCAATTTCCCAGGATCCCCCAGGGTGGAATCTGAGTCCTCTCATGGCCTGCCTTCAACTGTCTGCCTCCCCTCCAGAGAAGCTCCTGCTGCCTCCAGAAGATGTCCATTCCCAAGGCCTCAGCTGTCACTGATAGCTGGTTTTAGAGGCAGGACAGGCTCTGCCTCTGTTTCCTCTCTTAGGACTGTCTTCCCAGCAAGACCCTGCAACATTACCTTGAAATTAAAACACATTTATCTGCAGATCTGTGTCCCAGTGTAATTGGGCCAACATTCGAGGGAGAGCCAGGTATGGTGTGACATACCTGTAATAACAGAAGTTTGAGTCCATCCTGAGCTACATGAGATCTTGTTTTGTTTTCAAGAAGCCAGAGGCAGCTTTTGTATTTGCCCACTTAAGAAAGACAGGAGCTGGGACCTGAGGCAGACTCCATGCTCCTCACGACAATCTGAGCTGTTTTATTGCTGTTATTAAATCACCTCATTGTTATATACTTAGAAATAAAAATACTCAGCTGGATTACAGTAGCCACTCAAAAACTTACCCAGACCCATTCTATANATCTCGATGATCTTTTGTACAGCTAGGATAGCCATTGTAAAGCCGCTCGTGACTTCACTTTTACTATTTTACGTTTCTAAGCACTTACCACAAAAAAAAAATTAGAAGTTGAAACTAGAAAACCAATTAGCTTTACGCCTTCATCTTCACAACTTCACGACTTCACGTGTCCCTTTTGAATCCTCATTTTACAGGCCAAGAAACAATTTAACTGGCATCAAACTACATTTTAAATGTTTGTCGTGTAGCCTAGTGTAGTGTTTGCCCATCAGATCCTGGGTTCAAAGCCCACCGCAGAAAAGGGGAGAAATAAATGAAGATCCTGCTCATGAACAGGAACGGAGAACCCATGTTCTTCGTCACCAAGAGTCCCAGACAATAAGAACGCCAAGGAAAGAGGGGAGCACTGAAGGCCAGGTTTAGGGGGTGCAAACAAAAAGTGGACGGCTGAGGCGCCTGCAAGCCGGAAACCTCATTCTGGAGTTCCGGAGTTGGTGGCTTCCGGGCGACGGCAAAGCCCGACTACAAGGCATGCTCTGGCCAGTCCGCGTTTCCCGAAAGAGGAAACCCAAGCCGATTCTTGGCCAGAAATGCTTTCAGAATGTGAAGTGCTCACTGTATGATAATGTGAGAAGCCCCGCCGCCAGGATCCTTGACAGCTCGCCGTGTTGCGGAGAGCGCAAGGCTTGTCGGGAAGGCGGGCCTAGGGTGCAAGCTGGCCGGACGTGCTACACCGTAGGCGCAGAGCTCTTCGGGAAATGTGGTCTCTCGGCTCGGCCCGGGCGGTGGCCCTGAGCCCTGCAACCTGGGCGGCCCATCCGGCCTGAACCGGGGATGGCTGGGCCCGGAGGCTCGGGGGGCCCGATCGGAGCCGGGCCCCTCGCAGGAGGGGTGCGCTCCAAGGTGGCTCCGAGCGTGGACTTNGACCACAGCTGCTCAGACAGTGTTGAGTACCTGACGCTCAANTTTGGACCCTTCGAAACAGTGCATCGCTGGCGGCGCCTCCCGCCCTGCGACGAATTCGTGGGCGCCCGGTACGGCAGTGTACAGGGGATCCTGAAGGCACTGGGAGTGGCGACGAGAGCTGAGGAGGTCCCAGGATGGACCTAGTGGCGAAACCCCCTGTGATGTCCTGGGGGTAGTCGATTCCCAGGGAGTCGCACAACNGTGACCCTAGGCAGGGTACTAGACCTGTTATATTTCTGAGGTTCCAGTTTGGGTCCCCGAGCTGAGGTATGGGTGGGGAGCCTGAAGAGTCCTCGGTGTGTCAGACGTCCTTGCTGTCTGATGGAATTGAAGCTTTCTGCAGATCTTAGCAGCTGAGAGGCTGTAAACTTATGTGGCAGCCACCGTGGGTGTCAGCCAGGAGATTCCCGGTCTCACTACCCTTCACCTCTTCTTTCTTTCTAGGCGCAGCAAGCACACAGTCGTGGCATATAAGGATGCCATCTATGTGTTTGGCGGAGACAACGGGTGAGTTTGCCTGTTTTGATGGGAGTGTGGCAGGGTACGATGATAGTGAGACAGATTTTTTTTGTCTGAGAATGGGAATCGTTAGCTATGTCCTGTGAACCTCTGTTTCCCTATCTGTGAGGTACCTTGTACTTGGTTCCCAGGTTATGGGGAGGAAGATNCTGCCCTTAAAGCCCTCTCACCCTGGCATTAGAATGGCAGCACATGCTCAGTCCATAGAAGTATACTTGTTTTGAATGAGGAGACACAGCCTATAGCCCTGCATGGCGTTTTTCTTCTTTCCCTACACTTCTCTCTAGGCTTTGCCCACTTGCTTGCTTTGTAACCAAAAGTATGGGGAACCTGCTTTGTTGTTGTTGTTGCATCTATTTATGGGGCACATATGGAGATCAGACAACAGCGTGCAGGAGTCATCTTTCTCCTACCATTCTGTACGAGGGATGAACCCAGGTTGCAAGACTTGGTGGCAAGTGCTTTCACTTGCTGAGCATCTCACTGCCTCCAAAGTCAGTGTTATTGATGTCTTGCTTCTGGTGGAGATTTCCCTGTGTTGCTTTAACCTCCTGGAAAATAATCTTCCTGGAAATGACCTGCAGTTCTGGTAAGCACATCTCCATGCACACAGACTTCTTAGTTAGGCTGAAGTTATATGTTTGCGTATGACTCCCTCCTCTCAGGCCCAGAGCCTGGCCTAAAGTCCAGGAAGGGGACTACACCCTTGGTCCTGTAGACTACCTGGGGCAGCCAATCCAGAGCAGGTGAGATTTTCAGGACTCTATTAGGACATGCAAATTGGGCTATGGTCCTCTGGTATTTATCTTNTCTTTCTCAAGAGCAGCTGGGGATCCATTTACACCTGCAAGTCAGCCCATAGCCCTGTAAGGTCCCAGCACCTCTGTGTAAAGCCGAGTCCACACAGGAGTGTATGAGGCCTGCTGTACACTTGTGCTTTCCTGATTCTCAGCCATCCCTTTGGCGACCTTGTATTTGGATTGTTCCAAACATCCTGTTGTCCAGCCCTTTGCACTGTTGTTCCTTCCCTTCTCCCTTCCCTTCTGATGTTCCTTATGGATGAGGCCTTCGTGCCCTCTCTTACCTCTTACCAACTCCATTTGCACCCCCAGTCTGCAATTGTTGGTGCTGATCTAGTTTCTCTGCCAAGACAAGGCATCTTTCTTCTCACTTCTCTGTACCAGTGCCTGGATGTCACAGTCAGCATTTACTGAGTTAAAGGATGAGCCTTAATAAGAATTCCCCACACCAAAAAAGACCAGTGTCCAACACAGGGTGTTGGGTGGTGACTTAGGATCACTGTCCTTAGCATTTTCTGGAGCAGGTAGACAGCTGTGTGGTGATAAGCAGACGTGTTTTTGGTATGCAGTTTCAGAAGAAAGTTAGAGAAAGCTTAGTTATGCATCTGTTTGGCTGTGATGTGAGATAAATCAGGGAAGTCTCCATTCAACAGAGTGGAAAGAAGAATTCCTACTGGGCAGTAGCAACTTTGCATTTATTGGAAGGTAGGAGCAAGGAAACTCGGGGATGGGGGTGGGGCCTGGTCGGTTAGGTTAGAGTTCTTCAGGGCTTCAGTAGACCCAGGTATATTACAGTCTCCAGTTTTGGGGTCATCTGCTCCTTAACACTTGAGTTTAATGAGGCATTTGACCCCAGTAGCTGTTCTGGTTTGCCCTGGTCTTTGGGGTCTAGCATAGGAACTTAGTTCAAAACAGTGGCCTCCCATTATTTTAACAAGCACCACTAAGTTTAAGTAGGGGGTTAAAGGAGGGAAGGGATGATACCAGCTTCTAAGCTTTGCCTTCCTGGCTGTTTGGCCATGCTTCCTCTCCTATAAATGAAGTCAGGGAGGATACCCACCTGGCACAGACTGAGCAAGGTAGGGATGCCCTGTAAAGGCCTGGCCCGAAGAGAGTGCTTGGGATCCTGTTGGCTCACCTTTCTTCTTCCACATTAACAAGGGTTGGTAACATACCAGTATTGTAAGNTGACCCAGTGGACAGTGGACTTATCTTTAATGCAGTTCTTATGTCAGGTGGCAGGAAGATGCATGTTTGAGACAGCGTTTCATTGTAGTGCAGTGGTCTTGGAAAGGTTAAATGTAGGAGTAGGAATTCTGGAGGCTGGGGAGGGGGAGGGGTGAGTGATGACTCCAGCCTCTGGGCCGATTCNTGCTCTCATATCAGCCTTGAGTGGGCTGCCGGTGGTGGGGATCAGGCTGGCCCTGTCAGTGTGGGAGCCCTAGTCCATATCACTAGTCACTAGTTTTGTCCTTTTGTCCTTTGGGTTGTCTGACTCTGGGCAAGTCTAGAGGTCAGTGAGCCAGGCCCTTCCTGCTGTCTCCAACCCTGGGTATACGTCCTTGCCCATCTCTAAGCTTCCTGGTGAGGTAACACTTTGACAAAGTAGCCTGGCTACTATTACCCTCTCTCTGACTGCCTTTCAGAAAGACGATGCTCAACGACCTCCTGCGGTTTGATGTGAAGGACTGCTCCTGGTGCAGGTGGGTGGCCCCTGGGACCCTGCCTGTCCTCCCAGAGAGCAGCAGCACTGTGCTGGGGCCATGTGCTGAGTCAGCTCATCGTGGAGGGCCAGAGAGATATTAAATATAACAGAGGAGAGCCTTAGATGGCTTCGCTCCTTCTCATGGCTTTCTGTGAAAAGGATTATCCTAAATCCTGTGAACTAAGGTCTGTCTGGTCTAGTTGGTGGTATTTAGACTCTGTCTGGGAGGGACCTGCAATCACCACGCAGGTCATAGGCAGGCCTCAGCTAATTAGTTTTCCTAGAGTGCCGCCTCCAGACTGGCAGCAGGGTCTCCTGTCCCACCCCGTCTCATTGGGCTAGCTGCCTGGCAGTAGACCCCACACAGGTATTGAGCAGCATGCAAACCCTGTGAATCACAGTCTCAGCCGTGTGGCCTTGCACAAGAGCTACCTGCCCTCTTTGGGTACCACATACTTGTGTTTCCTGCAGCAGTCCCTGTCTGGGAGCAGCTTACAGCTGAGGGGAAACAGACCTAAGGGTCAGGGTTTACTGGACTTGCTAGCTCTATCATCTGCTCACACAGGAGCACAGTGCCACACAGCCCCTTGTGGTGCATACTCTGTAGTCTGTAGGACATCCCCTTGGTCCCCAGGAGCCTTCTGGGATGGGATCTGTTTTGAAAGAGGAGGATGCAGGGCTCCGGAGATTGTGTGACTGCTCTGGACACTCAGCCAGGCAGGGCAGCTCCACTCNGCATCATGTACAGTCTTAGGGTTTCTATTGCTGTGCTAAAACACCAAAAGCAACTTGAGGAGGAAAGTGTTAATCTCAGCTTACATGTTCATATCACAGTCCATCATTGAAGGGAGTCAGGGCAGGAACTCAAGGCAGGTATCTGGAGACAGGAGCTGAGGCAGAGGCCATGGAGAGGNGCTGCTTACTGGCTTGCTCTTCATGGCTTGCTCANCCTGCTTTCTTATAGCNCCCAGGACACCTGCCCAGGGATGGCCCCACCCTGTGAAATGAGGTGGGGCCTCCCCCATCAATCACTAATTAAGNAAAAGCCCATAGGCTTGCCTACAGCCTGATACTATGGAGACACCTTCTCAATTGTGTTTCCCTATTCTCAAATAACTCTAGTTTGTGTCAAGTTGACAAAAACAAACAAGGAAAAACAACAACAAAACCCCCACAACCAACTAGGACACCTGCCCTCTGCCTGGTCTCCCTGGTAGCACTAGCATAGCAGCAGAAATGATTTTTCTCACACTTGATCTTAATATAACTGCTACCAATTCTTTTATTTATTTTTTCTGTGCTGGATATAAAATCTAGGGACTGGTGCATGCTAGGCAGCACTCTACCTCTGAACTATATCCCTAGCCGTTTTTGTTTGTTTGTTTGTTTGTTCTTGTTTTTGTTTGTTTGTTTAGACAAGGTCTCATGTATATCCCAGGCTGGCCTCAAACTTGCTGTGTAGGCAAGGATGACCCTGAGCTCTTATCTCTTATATCTACACCTGAGTGCTGGGATTACAGATATTTGCTACCATGCCTGGTTTATGCAATATTGGGGATCTAACTTAGAGCTTTGGCTAGGCAGGCTGAGGCGGGCTTAGTGCAGGCAAGGCAAGCACTTGACTAACTGAACTCCATTTCCAGATCCACTCCTCCGTTAATTTTAAAAATTCCTTTGACTGGCCAGCAAGATGGCTCAGCAGTTAAAGTCCTGTGCAAGCCTGGTGAGCTGAGTTCAATCATCAGAAAAAGTAAAGGTGGAGGAGAGAACTACTCCACAAAGTGTCCTCTCACCACCTCATGTGCACTGTGGGGAACTACTCCACAAAGCTGTACTCTCACCTCCTTGTGTGCACTGTGGCACACATTCACATGCACACACACACACACACACACACACACACACACAGAGTGAGAAACAAAAATGAAAATCACTCTGAAGACTTTGTGACTGATGATCAAAAGTTGTTTAAGAAAGGCAAACGGGGGGCTGGAGAGATGGCTCAGAGGTTAAGAGCACTGACTGTTCTTCCAAAAGTCCTGAGTTCAATTCCCAGCAACCACATGGTGGCTCACAACCATCTGTAATGAGATCTGGCGCCCTCTT
>LZPO01099512.1:1737914-1747967 GCA_001675575.1 Neotoma lepida | reverse complement strand
AAAAAAAAGAAAAAAGAGGAAAAAAGAAAAAAACGATAAAGCTCTCTGGTGAACATTAGAGTAATAGGGCAATGAAACCACAGTTGAACTCACCATCCAGGAACTCTTTCCCCATCACTTGTTTCTGTATGCCTGGGACTGTCTCCAACTCAGTACTCNGAAGTATCAAACGCTGTTAATATACCCCATGAACTTGATGGTGTTTACGAGGAGAGGGTACAGGTATATGCAGAAAAGTGCAAGTTGCTTAGCATAGTCATTAACATGCTTTCCTGTGGCCTGGTGTAAAACATAGCATTCTTCCTCAAGGCCTAGGGCACCTGTTTACTGACAGGTACAATGATGTCACAGCATCCAGTCCTACCTTGAATCTAGTTGGGCACCAATTCAGAAGTCAGATATGCATTTGACTTGACAGTGACAATGACTGTGACTACATCTCTGTGCAACATACAGCAGGCCACGTAATTGTCATTGTTAGGGTTGTATTTGACCAACTGATTAGCTGGCTCAAAGCAGGAATTGGTGATCTTGGCCATTGAGAGCTGCTTATGGTGTGTCTACATGGTTGAGATGACTGGGATATAGGTGGCCAGGGAAAGTACATGCAGAGATATGGCACCAGGTTGGTCTGGGATTCTGCTAACTCCACATTTAGGGCCCCATCTTAACTAGGACTCCACTGAGAGCCTTTCTTTGAGCAGAAATTTGAACCCAGAGCCAGTGTTGTCCCCAAAGCCCTTAGGGCTTGTGCACACAGATCTGCCTATAAAAGCCAACACATGTGCCAATGCCTGTGAAGACCTGCTGTCCACGTCCAAGACTCAAACGTGTGTCTCTGCTTCTGCAAGCTAATGGCAACTGTCAAGGACACACATTGCACTTAAGAGCAACAACAGACTGTAAAATTACATTGATGTGTCTGTCACAACAGACACTACAAGTAATATTTTTGTGAACTGAGTTCGACTCCTGATTCTGGTCTAAGGTTTGCTGAAGTAACCTACCCTTTCATAAAGCTGGCCCTCCTGGCAAAGATAAGAGCTACATGAAGCCACCACTGTGATTCTCTTACCAGTTTGTTGATCTGGTCCAGAACCAAGATCTTAACAATCTCCTTGCCACTGGTATAATGGCCCCTGCCATACTCATTGGCACACCTTCCTTCAAATGATCAGTGGAAGAGCAGCATGCAGGTCCCTGTGTGATTTCGGCACACCTTCCTTCAAATGATCAGTGGAAGAGCAGCATGCAGGTCCCTGTGTGATTTCATCTATAGAGACATAGATACATGCTCTGAGGCTTCCTGGCCTACTCTAGCCACCAAGATGGACATACTCAAAGACTGTTCAAGTCTACAAAGCACATATTGTGCCTGTAGGTCAAATTGTCTCCTAGAAAATGTCATGGTGGTTTGAATGAGAATGGCCCCATATGGTCATATATTTGAATGCTTGCTCCCTAGTTGATGGAACTATTTGGGAAGAATTAAGAAGTGATCTTGTTGGAGGATGTGTGTCATTAGAGGTGGGATTAGAGGTGTCAAAATTCCATGCCATTCCCAGTTAACTTCTGCTCCCCACCTCTGCCACCCTGCTTTCTGTTTGTGGATCAGGATGTAAGCTCTCAGCTACTGCCTGCCTGATACCATGCTTCTGCCATGATGATCATGGGCTCTAACCCTCTGCAACTGTGAGCCCCAAAATTAGATGTTTTTTCATAAGTTGTCTTGGTCATGGTGTCTCTTCACCCCAATAGAAAAGTTACTAAGACAGAAGTTGGTACCAGGAAGTGGGATATTGCCGTGACAGGCCTGACCATGCTGTACTTTGGAACAATATTAGCAACTTAGCTCGAGACCATTATCGTGATATTTTACCAAAAAATATGCCTGCTTTTTGCCCTTGTTCTAAGAATCTACCTGAGGCTAAAGTGAAGAGTTTTGGAATAATTTTGTTGGCAGAGGAGATCTCAAGACAGCCCAATATTGACTCTGTCGTATAATTATTAGTGATCTCGCTTATGCAGATATATGTTGCAGAATATTATTTTAAGGTGTGTTACTTTTGTTTATGTTGCATTTGTTTAACTCTGTGAAGTTGTGTTACCATGCCTGACTAAAAACACTTGATGGTCTAATAAAGAGCTGAATGGCCAATAGCAAGGCAGGAGAAAGGATAGGTGGGGCTGGCAGGCAGAGAGAANANATAGAGGGAGAAATCTGGGAAGAAAAAAGAAGGAGCCAGAGAAGGAGGAAGAGCCAGGGAACAGCCNCCCAGCTACACAACTACACAGCAAGCCATGGTGTAAGAGTAAGATTTACAGGAGTAAGAGAATGGGAAAAGCCCAGAGGCAAAAAGTAGATGGGATAATTTAAGTTAAGGAAAGTTGGCAAGAAACTAAGCCAAGCTAAGGCTGGGCATTTATGACTAAGTATAAGCCTACCTGTGTGATTTATTTGAGAGCTTGATGGCAGGGCATCAAAAAAGCAAAAAATAACCAACAACAGATATACAATGAAAAAGAGCAATTAGGACAAAAAGAAANTCAGGATGTACAGTTTGAAGAGAAAAAGAGCACTAGAGAATGTAATATTGGAGCCATGGCTTGTGCTGAAAGAGAAAAGGAAAGGCCTGGCCAGAAGTGGAATAAAGGGATGGGTGCCTGCTGATTGAGACTCCACCCAACTAAACTTCCAACTTTTAAAAAGAAAAGGTGTAAGGACTCATCTGTTCCTAAAAAGCAATGGATCAAAGTTTATGCAAATATAATTCAAGGAGTGGGCCAGGTTCCATCCCATGGGAGCAACTGAACTTGGCAGCTCTGACACATGGATCAGGCTTTAGAGTCTTTAAGGATGCAGGAGTAAAAAGGTTGTGGAATCTTCCTCTGAAGTTAAAAAGCCTCTGAGGCCAGATGTGTAGCCTGGGCATCCCTGCATAGAGGCCCTGAGAGGCCATTGTGTACAACTGTTAAAGTGAAGGCTGGATTGTGTTGGAGACCCCAGAATGTTGGAGATGCCAAATCTATGGAGTATCTGCCAAGGAGAGCTGCAGTCAGGGAGTGGAACCAGCCCGAGAGAGAGAAATGTGTTGTAGTCAGCAAAGCTGGAAGGAAAGGGATATCTAAGCCCTCTGACATTGTGAAGTCAATATGAAGGCCTAGACTTGACTTTACAGACTCCATCTTAGGGAAGGGCCACCATCTTAGGCCACCTGGTGATCGGGGGCTGTACTCAGTTCCAAGAAGAACCTCAGGAATGTGCCATGACAATTCGAACAGATACCCTAGAAGCAGTCAATTAAGAAACAGGGCAGTAAAGTTTAACAAGATCCAGATGCTCCTGCAGACATTCTGTCTGCGGTTTATGGCTCTTGCAGATATCCAGATAATCCTGTCAGCAGGTTGTGGTTCCATGCCAAAAGTCTAACCCAATAGTTTCAAATGTGGTTTTGTGCCAAAAGTCTAGACCAATAGTTTTCAAAATTCACCTTGCCCCATATCCCTTCATCCAATTCCAAAAACCACCAATGTGTGTAATTCCCAGCTTGTGGTTTTTTCCTTTAAAAACCCTCCAACCCCTGAGCCCAGGGCCATCGCATTTCCCTCCATCTGCTGGGTGGCAGCCCAGGTTTGAACCCAACAATAAAAAGACCCTTATGTGCTTGCATCAGAAACTGAGTCTCACGACATGGATACAACATCAGACATGGACCTACAGAATTTGGAGTTTTCCTTGCTGGTTTTCAGTCTTGCTTTGGTCCAGTATTTTCTCACTATGCCTCTTTCCTCCCTTTTGGAATGGTAATGTATATTCTGTGCCATTGTATGTTAGAAGTATGTAGCTTACTTTTTGGTTTTGATTTTACGGAGGATTACAATTAAGGGATTATCTTGAATCTCAGAAGAGACTTTGGACTTTTTAAATTGTGTTGATCTGTGAAGTACTATGGGGACTTTTGCATTATGATATGGCCACAAGCCTATGGGGTCCAGGGAGCAGATGTGGTAGTTTAGTTTGTGCCAGTGGCCCTGTCAGAGGAGCTGCAGACAGCAATGGGATACAACTCAGGATAACAAAGCTACTCTCAGTGCATCCTGGAGAGGCAAAGCCTCAGGAGGATTGTTCCCAGAATGTTCTCTTGCTTCTTCTATGCTTCCTTTGCTGATGCTGTGTGAAAGGTTTTTGCACCCCAATAAGCCTCTCCACTGATGCAGCAATCCAAATCAAACCAAATCAGATTGAATTAGAAAAGGCCCCAGTTTAATGGGTAAAGCATTACCGGGTGATTCTCCAGCCCCCCAGAGAGGAGATGGCAATGAGGGACTGGAAAACCACNTGTCTGTTTTCTGGGATGCAGTTTAAATACCCTATGGGAATGGTCTTGAGCATCTCTGGGAGAGGAGCCATGTTTGGCAGGCTTTGAGGGGGCAGGTTTGGGGAAAGAAATGGGGGAAGGGAGTTGAGGTGGACCTTCCACCAGAACACCATGTTCCTGCTGTGTTTGGCATGGTGTGATTACTATATGAAGGGACCACACTGTATCTACTGTAGTATGGCTGTTTCTTGGGAAAATCCCACTCCTCAATGGGCAATTTACTTGCAGGTCATAATGAAGATGATTTTTCATAAGAGCAATGATGATTAGTCAGATATATGATTTAATTGGACTTTCTGAGTTAGCCTAACAAATACAGGAGGTTAGTGAATATGATTAGGGAATTGGTTTGGGTTATTTTGCCAGTTGCTCTAAGAGATACACAAAGTGCAAATATAGGCTGGAAGTTACCTTCNGCTTTGTTAGATGTGAGATTTGCAGAGGATGGAGAGTAAGAACCAGGAAGTTTCATGTATTATAGACCCATGAATTCTGCCTGTGGAAAAGGAGGCTGATGACTAAAGAGAATGATTATGTCTCCATACCCAAGGTTAGGCCTGAGTTCCTTGGTCATGTAGCTTACAGGATTAATCACAGACCCCAGTATGCACCTTGAAAAAACAAAGTTGTAAAAAGAAATTAAATGACCTTATTGTGTGTAAAGAAAAATAGATGGTGAACTGACCACTTGTTTAAAGTTTCTCTAGAGTAGAATTAAGAATAGAAATCTGGGGCTGGAGAGATGGCTCAGCTCTTCCAGAGGTCCTGAATTCAATTCCCAGCAACCACATGGTGGCTCACAACCATCTGTAGTGAGATCTGGTACCCTCTTCTGGTATGCAGGGTACATGTAGGCAGAACACTGTATACATACTAAATAAATCTTAAAAAAAAAAAGAATAAAATAGAAATCTGCTACATGGAAATCACAAACAGCTGCCTGCCAGTACAAAAGGAACTGGCTGGCTTGCTTAAAACTTTGTTAATCAATAATAAAAGAATCATTGCTTTGAGGTGAAGATGTTATGGTGGGAAGATTAATACAAAGAAAAATTTAACAACTTTTGGGATTCTAAGGAAAACATATAACTTGTGATCTTAATATGATTTCTTCATATGTAAAGATTTTAATTTGCTTTTGGTAAATATCTAACTTGTGGTTATGAGGTAATCATTTCTTGCATAGAAATCTTTGTCTTGGGTGGTATAAAAGGGATAAGGCATTAATGTAAGACAGTAGAAGAGAAAAAGACCATCCATCATAGAGAAAAATAAAATGAAAAATAAGCTTTGACCCTTAGAAAAAGTCTCCTGTGTGTGTGCAGCTCCACCAACACCATGCCTCCTTTCCTATCTCAGGTTCTCTGAGCAGNTGAAAGCTAGTCCTACTGCAGCAGGTTTGAATGATAATGCCCCCATAGGCTCATAAATGTGAATGTTGGGTCCCTAGTTGGTGGCCTTGTTGGAGGAAGTATGTCACTGGCGGTGGGCTTTGAGATTTCAGAAGCCCACATGATTCCCAGTTAGTTCCCTTTGTCCCATGTGTCAAAATGCAAGCTCTCAGCTTCTGTTCCAGCACCATGTCTGCCTGCCTGTTGCCATGATATCCACCATGATAGTCTGTTGTAGAATATTACTTTAAGGTGTGTTACTTTTGTTTATGTTGCATTTGTTTAACTCTGTGAAGCTGTGATATTTTGCCTGTGTAAAAAACCTGATGGTTTAATGAAGAATTGGCCAATAGTGAGGAAGGAGAAAGGATAGGTGGGGCTGGCAGGTAGAGAGAATATATAGAGGGAGAAACCTGGTAGAGGAAGATCTAGGAACAAGAGAAAAAGAGGAGGACTCCAGGGGCCAGCCACCCAGCTACACAGCAAGCCACGGAGTAAAAGTAAGATTTACNGGAAGTAAGAGAATGGGAAAAGCCCAGAGGCAAAAGATAGTGGGGATAAGTTAAAAGAAAAGCTGGTGAGAAACTAAGCCAAGCTAAGGCCAGGCAATCATAATTAAGAATAAGCCTCCATGTGTGAATTTATTTGGCAGCTGGGTGGTGCCCCCCCCAAAAGAAACAACTACAATGGTCATAGACTCTAACCCTCTGCAGCTGTAAGCCTCAATAAACGCTTTTTTTCCTATAAGTTTCCTTGTTCATTATTATCACAATAATAGAAAAGTAACTAAGACACTGTGTGACACAGAAGCCACACATNAGAAAGGGTCTTGCTATGTAGCCCAGGCTGGCCTCAAACACATGATCCTCTCATATCAGCCTCCCAAATCCTGGGATCACAGGCATGAGCCACCTCATCTGGTGCACAAAAAGCAATTTATGGCTTATGATTGTAAAGTCAACTCAGCTCCTTGACACATACAGGTCATTCCACAGTTTCTACTCACTCCTACACCAAAGGAAAGCATTTAGAACTCCCTCATATACTGGGTAAAGACTGAGGATGTAACTTAGTTGATAAAGTGCTTGACTCATGCAGAAAGCCTGGCATTTGATCCCCAGCAGCACAAAACTGGGCGTGGTGGCACAGGCCTCTAATCCCAGAACTGAAGAGGTAGAAGCAGGAAGACCATAAGTTAAGTTATCCTCAGGGCCAGAGAGATGGCTCAGTGGGTAAGAGTGCTTACTTCCATGCCTGGTGTGAGTTCAATCCTTGGAACCCACATTGCAGAGCTAGAGAATCAACTCCCAAAAGTTGTCCTCTCATCTGACCCACATGCACACCATGGCACACCACTCATACACATAGATAGATAGATAGATAGATAGATAGATAGATAGATAGATAGATAGATAGATAGATAGATTAACCAAATCATCCTTAACTACATAGCCAATTAAAGGCCGGCATGGGCTACATAATACCATGTCTCAAAAAAGAAAATCCCATAAAAAAGTGAGACTGTTCTAATTATTCTTTTTGTTTGTTTGTTTTTCAAGACAGGGTTTCTCTGTATAGCCCTGGCTGCCCTGAACTCTCTCTGTAGACCAGGCTTGCTTTAAACTCAGAAATCCACCTGCCTCTGCATCCCAAGTGCTGGGATAAAAGGTGTGTGCTCCACCACTGCCCAGCTTTTTCTACTTCTACTTCTACTTAGTTGTCTGCTTGGCANAGCCTAGAATCATCTGAAAGAAGAAGCCTTAGCTGAGGAATTGTCTGTCATGTTAACCCATGGGCATATCTGTGAGTGACAGCCTTGACTATTAATTTATGAAGGAGGGCTAACCCAACTTTGGGCAAGCACCATCATTTCTCAAGTAGGTAGTAGCTGTATAAAAAAGCAGCCAAGCCAAAGGACATGGTCAATAAGAAAAAACGACAGCCTACAGAATGGGAAAAGATCTTCACCAACCCCACATCTGACAGAGGGCTGATCTCCAAAGTATGTAAAGAACTCAAGAAACTAGACATCAAAATATTGAACAATCCAATTAAAAAATGGGCTACAGAGCTAAACAGAGAATTCTCAAAAAAAGAATCTCAAATGGCTGAAAGACATTTAAGAAAATGCTCAACATCCTTAGTCATCAGAGAAATGCAAATCAAAACGACTCTGAGGTACCATCTTACACCTGTCAGAATGGCTATGATCAAAAACACTGATGACANTCTATGTTGGAGAGGATGAGGAGCAAGGGGAACACTCCTCCACTGTTGGCAGGAGTGCAAACTTGTACACCCACTGTGGAAATCAGTATGGCAGTTTCTCAGAAAATTGGGAATTGATCTACCCCAAGACCCAAGGAATGCTCAATCATACCACAAGGACACATGCTCAACTATGTTCATAGCAGCATTATTCGTAATAGCCAGAACCTGAAAACAACCTAGATGCCCATCAACTGAAGAATGGATTAAGAAAATGTGGTACATATACACAATGGAGTACTACTCAGCAGAGAAAAACAATGACCATATGAAATTTGCACACAAGTGGATGGAACTAGAAAATATCATCCTGAGTGAGGTAACCCAGACTCAGAAGGACAAACATGNTATGTACTCACTAATAGGTGGATACTAGATATAAAGCAAAGGACAATCAGAGTGCAACCCACAGCTCTAAGGAGGCTACCTAGCAGGGAGGACCCTAGGATGACTGTAGCACAAAATAAGTTTTGGTTTTGCCCAGTCACTGGGCATGCTTTAGTGAAACATTTCACTATTAGGATAAGAATTTGTACTGTATCAAGCTGATGAAAGGATATGCTGGCTGTACTTTCAGGAGGGGAGGCTAAAATCATTTTAGATTATGGATTAGCCTATAGAAAAATGTCTGCCATAAATCAAACAGTGAGGGGGAAGATGAACAGGAATCTCACTTACACAACAGCTCTCTGAACAGATGGAGATAGGTTTCTTCTATATCCCAGAATCTAATCATATTTATATGAATAATTCAGCTATTATTTGGCTTAAAAGGGCTTATTGGGAAATGTTATCATTTTTACTATTTTCTACAGAGAAAATATTTTCCAGTTTCAAATAACTCTGGACTTTTGAATTATTACCTGTTTTTATGTTCAAGATATCTGTGTAGTATTTCTCCTGCAGTTGTACATAAAATGTTTTTACATTTAAAAAAAAGCAGCCAAGCACAAGCCAATAAGCCTAACAAGTGGCGTTCCTTCATAGTTNCTGTCCCCGGTTCCTGCCTTGAGTCCTGATGAGTTTCATCAGGGATGGACTCTTGGCTGCTACACATGTTGTGGTGACTTGGCAATTGGTATGCAGTGATGATCAGTAATGTTTCAACCGGCCACGGCAAGTGCTAGGCCGGCATCTGGTACTATTTGATTAGGAAGTTTGCCGACTGCTACCTTGGGTGTAGCATCCCTCTCTGACTGGCAGTTGAGGTATGGAAAGGCCCAACGCTTGCTTTCTATTTTTCTGTCAATTAATTTTCAAAATAAAATCAAATACAGCCTCATTATTATTTTTTAATTGCAGCATGACTTCTACAATGTCTCAAAGTGGAACCCCTCCCCTCCAAAAATTCTAGATGAAGGAAAGTTGTTGCATGAAAAGAGCCAATGACTTCTCTTGTCAGTCATTCTCTGAATTCCTGTACATTTTAAAATGTTATAATTGGAAAAGTCCTTATATGCAAAAATATACAGCTAATTTATTGCATAAAAATCTGTATTGTAAAGATAAAACAACAGAGCTGAAAAAATGTCTTTGAAGTTTAAAACTCAGATGAGTCTGGCAAAAGCTCTACTGTAGCAAACTTAACAGCACACAGTTAAAACTTACAGATGGTGAGGATATATAAAGAATTTGAAAGACAGAACATTCCCTGAAAGAGATGTTTCTAAACCCAGCTCATCTCACTAGACTATGAGAAGGTTGGAGCAGAAAGGCCCCTCCTCACCTCATAGGGTCTAGATGCATAGCCAGAGCTGGCCTGGAGTTCACTATGTAGACCAGGAAAACTCACAGATATCCACCTGCCTCTGTCTCCCAGGCTGCTGGGATTAAAGATGTGCATCACTATGCCCAGCTGAGCTACTATTTTAAAATGTTACACATTGTGANGAGTACCATCACTGATGCTGCAAATCTGCCTCAACTTGTCTTTTTTAAACTCTGTTTACAATTCTCTTTTTTTTAACGGAAATTTTTCATTTATTTTACATACCGACCACAGTTTCCCCTCCCTC
>LZPO01099512.1:1712354-1725812 GCA_001675575.1 Neotoma lepida | reverse complement strand
CACACCATTCCCAGTTAGATCTCCCTGCCTCGCATTTGTAGATAAGGGGGTGAGCTCTCAGCAACTGCTCTAGCGCCGTGCCTACCTGCCTGCTGCTTACCTGCCTGCTGCTGTGCTCCTACCATGATGGTTGTGGTAGTTTGAATGTAATTTGAATAATCTCATAGAGAGTGACACTATTAGGAGATGTGGCTTTGTTGGAGTGGGTGTGGCCTTGTTTAAGGAAGTGTGTCACTGTGGGAGCAGGCTTTGAGGTTTCCTATGCTCAGGATACCGCCTAGTGTCTCAGGCGACTTCCTGTTGCCTGTAAGATGTAGTCACCATGCTCCCCATGATGATGATAACAGACTGAACTCTGAAACTGTAAGCTGCTACTGCAATTAAATGTTTTTCTTTATAAGAGTTGCCGTGGTCATGGTGTCTCTTCACAGCAATAGAAACCCTAAGACAATGGTCATGGACTCATTCTCTGAAACCACGAATCCAAAATTAAATGTTTTCTTTTATAAGTTGCCTTAGTCATGGTGTTCTGTAAGAAGTGGGAGAGTAGCTAAGACATGTGTGTTCTATTTCTTGATCTGGCTTAGTTACATGAGTATTTGATAGCTATATTTAATCTATGTGCAGCTTTCGATCCAGATTTTGTTTCTTTGGTTTTTGTTTGTTTGTGTTTTGAGACAAGGTCTCATGTAGTATAGTCTGGCCTCAAGCTCACTGTGTAGTTGATGCCAGCCTTCAACTTCTGAACCACCCAATTGCCCATCTCCCAACCGAGTACTGGAATTACATAACAAAAAACTACACAGATGGGTTGAAGGGAGCTGGTGCTGCTGGGGCCTTCCTCGTGTACTTTCCTTTTATTTTTCTAGATTTCTTTTTATTTTACTGTTTTATGTATGAGTTTTTTGATTGCACGTATGCCTGTACATCACATGCATGCCCAGAAGAGGGCGTTGGATCCCAGGACTAGGGTTGTGGTGGTTGTAAGCCATCATGAGGTGCTGGGAAACATCATCCCATATTTCAATTTTTAAGTGGTTTTTGTTNGTTTTTTGAGACAAGGTTTAAAATTTTTTCAAGTATAAAATGAAGGGGTTGGGGAGCTGGAGAGCTAGCTGAGCAGTTGAGTGCTTGCTATTTTTGCAGAGGCTCTGAATATGGTTCTCAGCATTCACATGGCAGCTCACACTTGGTAACTCCAGTTCTAGGGGATCCAGCACCCTCTTCTGGCCTCTTTGGGCACCAGGCATGCAGGCAGCGAACATACATACATGCAGGAAAAATATTCATACACATAAATAAAAGCATAAATCTAAAAGGAAGTATAAAATTATTAATGGATATGGGATGTCACTATGATGCCCAGACTTGTCTCAAGTGATCCCCCTGCCTCATTCAGTAGCCAGGATTAAACGCACACTTCACCAAAAACAGCTTTTAGCTCATGTTCATGGTGGAGGAAGGTGGGCATTTGCCTTATTTCACATAATGATAAAACTTTACTTGATCTATAAGCACATTCCTCAAAGCCAAGGAGAAAATCTAGGCTAGTCAGACTGACAGCAGGCAGGCAGGCAGGCAAAGGGTTAAGTATGAGGACACTAAGGAAAATTGGAGCAGCAACTTGGTAGCTGTGTCTCCTGCCAGTCAGAATGCCCTTTGTTTATACATCCTTAAAGCTACAGTTAGGTTGTCTCTACTACGTCAGAAATGAAGGCATAAGGGATTTCCCCAACACATATGCACTAACAAAGAGTTTGTGTCTTCAAAAGACCTGTGGTCACTGGGTAGTGGAATTCTAGCACTCAGGAGACAGAGCAGGTGGATCTCTCTGAGTTCGAGGCCAGCCAGGGCTACACAGAGAAACCCTGTCTTGGAAAACCAAAACCAAACCAAACCAAACCAAAAGACTCAATGTCATTCATCACAGCATCACTGATGTCATCACAGCATCACTGATGTCATCACAGCATCACCGATGTCCTCACAGTATCACCGATGTCATCACAGCATCACTGATGTCATCACAGCATCACCGATGTCCTCACAGTATCACCAATGTCATCACAGCATCACCGATGTCATCACAGCATCACTGATGTCATCACAGCATCACTGATGTCATCACAGTATCACTTGCACTGAGGCCCTGACATGTCCCCTTTTGTGAGCTTTTCTAGAGGATCCTGATGTCTTAGTCACTATTCTATTGCTGTGAAGAGACACCATGACCACGGCAACTTATAAAGAAGGAATTTAATTGGGGCTCATGGTTCCAGAAGGTTAGAGTCCATGACAGTCAGGTGGGAAGCATGGCAGCAGGCAGGCACTGAGCAGTAGCTGAGAGCTTACGTATGATCCACAAGCACCAGACAGGGAGAGAGCATGCTAACTGAGAATTTTGTGAGCTTTTGAAACCTCAAAGCCCACCCCCAATGACACACCTCAGCCACACCTCCTAGTCCTTCCCAAACAGTTCTACCAGCTGGGGACCAAGCATTCAAATAAATGAGTGTATGGGGACCATTCTCATTCAATCCACCATGTTCCACTTCCTGGCCCTCATCGGCTTGTGGCCCTATCATAATGTGAAATGCATTTAGTCCAACTTCAAAAGCTCCCATAGTCTTTCAGTCTCAAGATTGTTTAAAAACCAGGTGTGGTAGCATATTTTAATCCTAGCACTCGAGAGGCAGAGGCAGAGGTAGACAGATCTCTGTGAGTATGCACACAAGTATATAAGATTAGCCTGGTTTATGTAGCAACTTTCAGGACAGCCAGGGCTACATAGAGATATTCCATCTCAAATTAAATAAAATAAAAGACTGTTTAAAAGTTCAAAGTTTTTCAGAGATTCAAGGCAGTCTCTTACTTGTAACCCCCTATAACATAAATTTTAAATTATATACTTCCAACATAAATGGTATAGAGTTGGAGTTGGCTTTATGGCCCACAGTCTTGGGTTGGAATGCCAAGTCTACCAGGTAGTGTATCTGCATGGGATAAGAGAGCTGACTTCCCGGCGGTGGTGATGCACACCCTTAATCCCAGCACTGGGGAGGCAGAGGCAGGCGGATTTCTGTGAGTTTGAGGCCAGCCTGGTCTGCAGAGCGAGTTTCAGGACATGTTCCAAAGCTACAGAGAAACCTTGTCTCAAAAAACTAAAGCGAGAGAGAGAGAAAGAGAGAGAGAGAGAGCTGACTCCCACATCATCCCTCTAAGATATACATGTCAATAGCTCACAGAGCTCCTGGCAGATCACAGATAAGGCTCAGAAGAAGCTCTTACAGAGAGGTCCAGTAGTTCCAGGGCAGATGATCTGTTGTTCCGGATGGACTTAAGGAGGCTGACATATCCTTCACTTCGAATGGGATTCTTGGAAATCTAAGAAGGATGAATACACTCAGATCCTAGAGCCTCTTATGAGGACCCATGCCCATAGTCCCCGTGCTCAGGAGGTGGAAGCAGAAGAAATAGCAGTTCAAGATTACTTACCAAGTTAAGAGGCCACTAGGGGCTAGAAAGATGGCTCAGTGGCTAAGAACACTGGCTTCTTTTCCAGACGACCTGAGTTCAATTCCCAGCACCCACATAGTGGCTCTCAACTGTCTGTAACACTAGTCTCAGGGGATCTGACACCCTCTTCTGGCCCCTAAGGGCACCAGGCATACATGTGGTACACAGACATACATGCAAGCAAAACACTCAAACATAAAATTTAAAAATTTTAAAATGAAACACAAAAATCAAAGGTGCTGGAGAGGTGGCCCAGCAGTTAAGACACTTGCTTCTCTTGTAGAGGATCAGGGCTCAGTACCCAGCACCCACATGGGTGGCTCACAACTACTTGTAACTCCAGTTCCAGGGGATCTGGTGCCCTGCTACATCTACACACCCAGGCACACATATATAAAAACTAAAAACAAACAAGACAGCATCAGTGAAAAGAAAGTCCACAGCAGGGCATGTTTCTGATTGAGAAAAATCAGTATTGGGAAGGCTGGTGAACTAGGCCAATAGGACCCAAAGAGAGGAAATGAGAAGAGGACCTAACAGGGAGCTCTGCAGATGTGGAGGTGAGGTGAGCCGTGGGGCCCCAGTCCCCTAAGAAAGGGATAGCTCACCCAGGTGAGATTCACTGTGACTTGGAGATTGTCTAACAGGTGGCTGGAAACGTGAACTCAAGCTTGAAGTAGGTCTTGGTTCCTCTGTCACAGGAGGTGGAATTGCTAATGAGTGGGAAGCTAAGGGCCAGGCAGAGCCAGGTGCACTGCATCCCCCATGTTGGAGATGCACCCCCACTCCCCACCCCCCTCCCCTGTACATGTTGGTACAGCTGAGACCTGCTCACCTCGCCTGGCTTCTTCCCTTCCGTCTTGGCTATCACACTGTCTAGTGGCCCCACTTACCACCTGCAAACCTGAGGAAAGGACCCTCTGGGCACAAAAACCTTGAGGCATGTCTAAACTGTGGCCAGTCAGTCCCCCGAGTTGACCCTGGCCTTTAGTGAGGACAGCAGAAGTCCAAGGGAGAAGATGAAAGTAAATTGAGGGATGTGTTGGCTGCTTTCCCGCAGTGGAACTTCTGTAGGCAGGAGAAAGGACTGCAAGGAGTTGTCACAGCCACTGGGAAAAGGGTGGAAAGGAAGAGTAAGAGGTGGGAAGTGGTCACAGGAAGCTAAGATGTCCCCTTCCAGAGATGCCCATGTGCTGTCTCTGCAGTGAGGGGCTGGCGGGAGAAAGGGCTGTATGTAGAGACATAGGGCTAGTCTGTGCTGGAGCCTCCTCAACCAGGCTCGAACTTACAATAAGAATCCGCAGTGTCTGGTTGACTTGCAGACCCAGTCCCAGCCTCAGGGCCCCTGTCATGGAAATTCGGTTGTTTCTGCAACAAGAGAGGCATATGTATCATAGTTAATCAGCCTAGGTACCCACCCACTGACACATGGATGGATAGATCAAATGCAGTGTATATCTACAATAGAGTCCATTCAGCCACAAAGTAAGAAGTACTGTGTCATTTGAAGCAAATGGGTGGAACAGGAGGGCATTATGTTAGGTGAAATAAGCCAGACAGAATGCCCAAGAATAAGCTTTCTCTCCTACACAAACACAACAACAGCCTGGAAAATATACTAGCAATTATTAGAGATCAGGAAGCATATGAGGAGGAGAAAAGTAAAGATAAATAAATAAATAAAGGGAGGCTAAATGGGGTCAGCACACTCTGCGGGCATGTATGGAACCGTCACATCTAACCCCATAACAATGTTAGTAAGAAAAATACATCTGTGTTACAGCTCTCCAGTTTGCAGGGCTCGGCGCCTTGGAGCCCCTGCCTGAGTTGCATCTGGCAGATTGGGCTTCACAGCACAGCCCTCCACTCATGCCCAGGCCCCAGCCAATGTCTAAAACACGGGTATGCTACTGCCCCATGGGTGGCAAGCACACTTAAAGTGCCCTCCCACCCCCAGTGGAGATGAGGAGATGCCAACTCCTAGGCTCTTTGAGCTCAGAAGATGCTCCTGTGGGTCTTGTGCCCACTGGCAACACATACCCATTACCACAACAATGTCTGCTCTGGGCCCCACTCCTTCCTCCTCCTCCCAATTGTCATCTCTGAAGCCAGGCCTACGTACTTAATGCTGACTTCCTCCTCTTCTTTCCCCTTAAGATAGAGTCTGCTGAGTGAGGTAACCCAGACCCAGAAGGACAAACATGGTATGTACTCACTCATAATTGGATACTAGATGTAAAGCAAAGGATAANCAGACTGCAACCCACAGCTCCAGGGAGGACCCTAGGATGACTGTGGCTTGTAATAAGTTTTGGTTTTGCCCAATCACTGGGCATGCTTTAGTGAAACATTTCACTATTAGGATAAGAATTTGTACCGTATCAAGCTGATGAAAGGATATGCTGGCTGTACTTTCAGGAGGGGAGGCTAAAATCTTTTTAGATTATGGATTAGCCTATAGAAAAATGTCTGCCGTAAATCAAACAGTGAGGGGGAAGATGAATAGGAATCTGACTTACATAACTTAAGTAAAACATAGCTCTCTGAACAGATGAAGATAGGTTTCTTCTGGATCCCAGAATCTAATCAATATTTATATGTATAATTCAGCTATTATTTGGCTTAAAGGGGCTTATTGGGAAATGTTATCATTTTTACTATTTTCTACAGAGAAAATATTTTCCAGTTTCAAATAACTCTGGACTTTTGAATTATAACCTGTTTTTATGTTCAAGCTATCTGTGTATTATTTCTCCTGCAGTTGTATATAAAATGTTTTTACATTCAAATGAGTTACTGTATAAAGTACTGCATTATGCCATAATAAAGATATTAATGCAAAAAAAAAAAAGATAGAGTCTGCTGGGTGGTGGCACACGCCTTTAATCCCAGCACTTGGGAGGCAGAGGCAGGCAGATCTCTGAGTTCAAGGCCAACCTGGTCTACAGAGAGAGTTCTAGGATAGCCAGGGCTACATGGAGAAACCCTGTCTCAAAAGAAAAAGAAAAAAAGACAGTTGTATACATTCCAGGGGAGCCTGTAACTCTTATATAACTGAGAATGACCTTGAACTCTTGATTTTTCCTGCCTCTACCTCCTAAGTGCTGGTTTTACAGGTATGGAAAACACTGCAATTTCAGACTGGAAAAGCCATTGAGTGCTATGGCCAGAGCTTAACAGGTAGTTCTTGAGGGTGCTTGAAAGACAGTAATGCTGAAACGCCAGCAGCAATGAAGCCCCAGATCACATTTCAGAAAGGAGCAAAGACTTTATCGTTAATCTGAATATTTTGGCTAAAAACCTGTGTGTGTTGATCAGCTAGGGCTGAAGAATCAGCTGCAATTATAATAGATCAGCACCACTGAGGCGAGACCTGTTCCTCTCAGGGACAAAAGGGAAGTGTTCCCCAGGGTCGGCACCAGAAGCTAATCTAAGAAGACCAGACTACATCTGGTGTAGATAAAGCTGGCAGAACTCGGCAATGTCTGAAGTGGAGCCCGGGTAGAACAGGATACGTGACTGAGGAGGCCATGGAGAGCAGCTGAGGCCCGAAGGCGCCACTGATGAAGGGAGGCCTCGGTTGCAAGGGAGACCCCAGATATTTGAAACGTCAGGACTGGGGTGTCCGCCAAGATGCAGGTGTGGTGTGGAGTCTAGGAAGACAGTTGCGCACAGAGGCCCGAAGATGATGTGTCTCAAATGGCGGACACTGCTACGGGGTTGGAGTCACACTGCCAAATTTTACTTGTGGTCAGGTGTGATTGTTTTTACCCCCGTGCTTCCCACTTGGAGTAAGAATATTCATGTATGTAGCTTGCTTTTGATTTTATAAGACTCCAGTAACAGACTCCTGACTTTTAAAGTCTTTTTGAAAATTACGTTTGAGTGCAAGTACCTGAGGCGTTCAGAAAGAAGCCATCTGGTCCCCCTGACACTGGAGTTGCAGGCAGTTGTGAGCCATCTGATATGGGTGCTGAGAACCAAACTTGGGTCCTCTGAAAGAGCAGTACATGCTCTGAATCCCCAAGAGACTGTGTTTTTAAGGAGACTTTGGATTTTTTTTGTTTGTTCGGTTTTTTGTTTTTTGTTTTTTGTTTGTCCAAGACAGAGTTTCTCTCTGTAGCTTTGGCTATCCTGAAACTCACTTTGTAGACCAGGTTGGCTTCAAACTCAGAGATCTGCCTGCCTCTGCCTCCTGAGTGCTGGGATTAAAAGTGTGCATCACCAGCACCCGGTTGAGACTTTGGACTTTCAGAGAGATCTTGGATGTTTAAAGTGTTGGAATTTTTTAAAACTATGTATATGAGCATTTTGCCTGCATGTATATACGTGCACCACATGTGTGTCTGGACCCATGGAGATCATCAGAGGGCATCAGATCCTCTGGAACTAGAGTTATGGATTATTGTGAGCTACCATGTGGGTACTGGGAACCAAATCTGGGTCCTCTGTAAGAGCAACATATTCTCTTAACTACTGAGCCATCTCTCCAGCCCATGAAGTGTTGGGATTTTTAAGGACTATATTTTACATTGTAAAATAAACATGAGGCCTTGGGGACCAAGAATGGGAAATTATAGCTTAAAGTGTTTGTGTGTCAAGTTAACAAAGGATGGGTGTGCCGGCCAGTTTTTATTGTCAATTTGACACAAATTACCTGGAGGAGTCTCAATGAGTAGGCATTATCTAGATCAGGTTGGCCTACAGCAGCATGTCTTTGGGGGTTGTCTTGATTGTTACTTGATGCAGGATGACTAACCCTGGAAATGGGTGACACCACAAATAAACTGTATAATGAGAGAAGCTGTGAAGACAGCAGGGAACAGCAGTGTGGAAAATGCATTGCTCTCAGCTCTTACTGTGATGTGAGTCCCTTGAAATGCTGACATCTAACTGCACTGTAAGCTGGATAAACCTTCCTCTAAAGTAACTTTAGGTCATTGTGTTTCACCACAGTAACAGAATGAAACGTAAGACACCACTCCTGATTTACCCACAGCCTTTGGGCATGCTAGACAAGCACCCAGCAACAGCCTTCAATGAGGATGGAGCTTGCTGTAGGATTGAGACTCAAGCCATGCAATAGAAGCTGTGTGAACAGCATCCAGATCACTGTGTGGCCCCAAGAGCAGCACCCTTGTTTCTCACCTCATGTTTAGTTCTTCCAACACATTGTTGGCCTTGAGGGCCTCACCTATCGCAGAGGCTCCAGAGTCTCCAAAGCCATTATGAGAGATATCTAGGACTTTCAAGAATATATTTGCCTAGGACACAAAGAGCAAAGCCGTGAGTTCACATCTGATGGTGCAGAAAGCCACAGTTCCAGAGCTACAGTCTCAGAGCCCAGGAGAGCCTGAGCAATGACAAGAGACAGATAGCACAGGTCCTGGGACAGAGTTAGCATGAGCTCTCAGGCAACAGTGACCAGCAGGGCCAAACAACTTGAAGAGCAGCAGAGGATGATGGGTAGAGCTATGGACAATTCTCAGAGATGATCAGATCACCTATGGGGAAATTCCCAAGGCAGGAATCCCGAGGCACAGAGAAACTGCATGGGCCTAGTGACCTGGTAGCAGGGTGCTATATGAAGCCTGACCCTTTCTGTGTCAAGACTACCCCCACCCACCAACTGCTGTCAGCCCCTGTAAGAGGGCATGGCAGTGGCTGTCATTTCTAAGGTCGTTGTCACCGCGGACAATGAAGATGCCTCAAAATACCCTGGAAGGGCTTGAAACATCTGTTTCCCAGATCTATGAACTTTCAGGGAAGCACTGGGAGGGTGTGCTGGCACACAAGGAAAAGCATCTCTGTGTGTTAATAATGTCACCAGACTGCACAGATGTCCCCTACCATCTGATGTCTGGAGGAGGCAGCTGACATTTATCTAGTCATGAAATGACCTGAGACTCAGTGCAGTGTACTGTCTTTTGATGAGGGTAGGAAAACAGGTCATCTAAGCTGCACCATGAAAGCTGTGCTGAAAAGGGCTCAAGCTCATTTCTGAAGAGCTGTATCATTAAGAATGGGCTCAGGGACAACTTCCATAAGGACAGGCAGGCTCTGAGGACTGAGTGGACAGATGTCTCATACCTCCAGGCCCTTGGCAAATGCAATGGCTCCCAGGCCTCGAAGGTGATTCCATCTGAGGTTAAGCTCTGTGAGTCCTGTGTTTTCTGCCAAAGCAGGTCCAAGTATCTCTCCTGAGGAGCACAAAAAGATTTTTATGGCAAAATAAAATGCTATGTTCAAAAAACAACCTGATGCTCACCATGTGTCAGAACTTCTGTTGGGTAAAAGGGTCACAAAATTCAGTGTATACCTGGATTACCTGCAAGAAACGTGTGTGTGTGTGTGTGTGTGTGTGTGTGTGTACACTGGAAAAGGTCTTGTCCTACAACACAGACAGGTCTAGAACTCTCTCTGTCATCTAGACTGGACTTGAACTCCAGATCATCTTGTTGTCACCTCCATTGTGTTGACAATACAGACAAGAGCACCATGCCCAGCAAAGAATCCACATGCAATTGCAAAGATGTGAATTCAAAGTAATGAGATTCCAGCTATTCTAATCCACAAACAAAAAGGGCAGAGAAGCAGTGGTAGTGTTGGTGGGGTCTGGAAGTAAGGACAGAGCAGATAACTTAGAATCGAGGAATCCACATATATGCACAGGTGATGGACAACAAGGATGCACACATGATGGACAACAGAGATGCACACGTGATGGACCACAGGGACGCACACATGATGGACCACAGGGACGAACATGTGATGAACCACAGGGACACACACGTGATGAACCACAGGGACACACACGTGATGGACCACAGAGACGCACATGTGATGGACCACAGGGACGCACATGTGATGGATAACAGGGATGCAAAGTGAAACTGGGTTGATGCTGGAACTGGAGGAGAGGCAGGAGAAAGCAGGTGCAATGATGTAAGAAGCAAGGGCACTTGAGAGTCCTTGAGCACTAAACCGAGTACTCAGGTGCTGCTGTGTGAGTGTCTGAGCAGCTGCTATAAGAGCTACGAGGCTGGCTGAGCATCCCAGCAAGATTCCTATTGGCTGGTGGGTACCAGCAGAGGCGGAGCCCTCCAAGACTGGAGTAGCTGTGGTGGAGAAGAGGCAGGAGTGGTAGCAGAAGGAAGTGGGTGGAACTCTGATAGTACCTAGCGTGTCAAATGGGCAGGGGCACACCCTACAGCCAGCTCTCCATTCTGTTAGCATGATGGGTGTGACCCCGTGCCAGTTCTCCACAGCCCCAGTTCCATCCACGTCCCACTGCAGTTCTCCATGTTGGTACCCCCTTATTCACCTGGCCAACCACATCTCAGCCTCGTAAGCTGGGTGTGCAGACTCAGGAAACCTCACATGTCTCTCCAAGCTGGGTGGGCCCCTCAGAACCCATGTTCACTGTCCTTCTACCTTCCCATACTATTCTAGACTTGTGACCCCTTACAGCCTCCCGACTCTGAACTCTCTGCCTGGTTGATCTCTGTGCCTGCCAAGGATCCAAACTTGGCCTCTTCTCATTATCTTGGTGGCCATAGCACAAAAGCTGGTCTGAAGTGCTCAGAGGGGCTAGGCATGGTGGCCCATTCCTGTGATCCCAGATTACAGGACGCTGAGGCAGGAGGATCCTTAGTTCAAGGCCAATCCAAGCCACCCTGGACTGCATATTGAGACCTGACCTCGAAAATCAAACCAAATTGAGCTAAATCAAATCAAGGAAATACATGGTGTGTGTGTGTGTGTGTGTGTGTGTGTGTGTGTCCCAACCGTGAGTGCTCCCAGCCACCCGCTTCGCTAGCACATGCAGCAGCAGGTGTGTTAGCACCTTGGAGAGTATCCTGTGCCACAGCTAAGGTTTTGGGCACTGTCTCACCCAGGGCTGGATCTGATACCTCTAGGTTCTCAGATGCAGAATCTCCCACTTCTCCTGGACACTGTTAAATCTGGGAGAGGACAGGAGGTGTCCTCCCGCCCCTCTCTTCTGCTGAAGAGCTGGAGTGTGAGGCACACTCTTCTATTGGTCCATAATGGCAACTCTTTACCTCTGTGAGTCCTCAGCCATCCTGTGAGGCACACACCTGCAGGCGGGCTCTCCACTGTCACAGGTCATGTGTGACTGAGATTCAAGCCCTTCGTCCCTCAGGAACAACCTGTGATCCCCTTTTAGAGAAATAAAACAGACTGACTCTGCTCTTCCTCCCTTCCCATCTCCCCTTGCATACCTTCATAGGGCTTTAGATCCCAGCCCTACTGCCTCTTTGTCACTTGTCTGATGTAGTCTGTAACTAATATGATAACCCACCCCTGAGGTCCTCGTCGCTTTAAAGGCTTGGTCCCTTGGGCTGAAGAGATGGACTCAGCCCTGGATGCTCTGGCCAAGGATCCAGATTTGGCTCCCAGCACCCACATGGTGGCCCACAGCCGACTGTAACTCCAGTTTCGTGGATCTAATGCTATCTTCTGTCCTCTGGGCACTGATACATGTGGTACACAGACATGCATGCAGGCAAACACGCACGAAATAAAATTAAGTCTATTCTAAAAAGCTTGGTCCCCAAGATTGAGATGTGGCAGATGACACTATCTAAAGGTCTTGGGCCACNGGGGGTTCCTTTGAGGGAACTATATGACCCCAGTCTCTTCCTTTGCCTCTTTGCTTCCAGACCATAAATTAAGTGGCTTTTTTCTAATGCTTGCTCAGCCAAAGGCCCAATCCACCAAAGGCTGGAATCTCCAAACTATGAACTCAGATGCATTGTTTCCCATTGTGAGATGGTTATCAGAGGTATCCCTTACAGTGACAGCAAACTGGCTCCTAAGTTCTCAAGTCACAAAGACACAGCTACAGTTTGTCAGAATCTGAGATGAGTTTGGTTCCACTGACTTCCCACAATAATTTTCTTAGAAAACAATGGACTTTAGCAGTTAAACTCCAGGGCTGAGGTTAGTGCCACTCTACTCGATTATCTACGTAGCTTAGGACAGACCAGAAATTCCAAAACTCCTGATTAGACAGTTGTCCTGGGACAACTACAGTGTCCACTACAATGTAGATACATGGGCATCTAAGAATTTGCATCAGGTACTGGAGAAGTGTCTGAGCAGCTAAGGACACCAGTTGCTCTTCCAAAGGACCTGAGTTCAGTTCCCAGCAGTGACATTGGGTAGCTCACAACATCTGTAACTCCTACTGCAGAGGATGGGATTGCTACGAGCCACAGGAATACGAAGTAGAAATTCAGCTGTATATGGTAAAGCTATACCTGGAAGAATCAAGGAGTTCTTCCAGAAGAACCCAAATCTCAAGAGTATTTGGTGTTATTTGGCTTTTAATATATCAGCTGTTTCCTGCTATGAATTTCATGTGTGCTCTCATACTAACAATGTATTTATCTGAAATACCTCTCAAGCATCCTTGGCCAAATGGCAGACACAATAAGCTTAGGTGCATGGCTGCTGATCTGAATTAAAGTAAACACCCTTATGGAGACACAGCTTATCCCCTAGGCCTAGGAGACAGGTGGACTTAGGTGCACCGCTTTGTTTCTTGTGCAAATGAAGCACAGACTCTCCTTTCTTTCACAGCCCAAGTGGTATTCCAGAGCAACTGACTCAGAACAAAAGGATTTTTTTGCATACCAGGTACAGTGAAGTCATGAGGCAGGTTTCCTAGNTCCAAGCAGGGTTGCCCTGCCTGCCCAGAAAGCAGCAGGGCAGAGTTTTTGCAGATTGTAGATGGATTGGGTCGGCTCACGAGAGTAGGAGAGGAAGGAACAAAAATGGACAGAGGAACAGACGGAGACAAAGATGAGGTTGAGATGGAAAGAGCTTAGTTAGAACTAGGACTATGCCGGGCGGTGGTGGCGCACGCCTTTAATCCCAGCACTCGGGAGGCAGAGGCAGGCGGATCTCTGTGAGTTC
>LZPO01099512.1:1697578-1712239 GCA_001675575.1 Neotoma lepida | reverse complement strand
GTAGGTAGAATTTTATCTCAGAGGAATGAAGTAGACAGACAAAAGAGCTCGGTGTTGGAATTCCTGGCCACTCCCCCAGCTAAGTGACTTCACAGCGCATGTGCAAAGGGAATCCCGCCTCTTCCTCCCTCTCCTTGTCTCTCTCTTCCTCTCTCTCTCCACGTGGGGCTGCGTGCGCTCTGTCTCTCTCTTTCTCTGTCTCTGTCTCCCCCCCCACTTTCTAATAAAGCTCTGATACTGGGTTTTGTCGTGCCTCGTGACCTTTTCTCGCACGGTAACCACAGCGCTGCAAAATACCAGCAAAATACTAACATCTGCAAACAAAACACTAATACTCGGTGTACNTAGATTCTTTTCCCACAGATTATTGGAGCCATTGGTAGTGTCTCTNCTGGGCCCCTGGGAAGGAAACTAAAGAGGCTGGACCCCAATAGTTTCCAATATGGGATGTCCTCTTCTAGACTACACAGGCACCCACACATGTGTGACACACACACACATTTACATAAATAAAAATAAATGTTTAAAGAGAAGAATTTGCTTCAGCCATTCCAGGTGACAGAAGGGCCTAAAGCAGGGCCCAGGTGGCCCTTCCATGCTGCCAAGCGGCCCCCGAGTTTCTGGGCTCAACTGATCTTCCAAGTAGTTGAGCCTATAGGTATACCTAGCTTCAATTTTTATAAGTGATTGGCACATTTAGAGATTAGTGACATAGGTGGATATTCATATTCCTGTCAAAGCATACAGCCCATGCAAAGGCCTGGGGAGACCATGACTGAATCAAGCAGCCTATCCATGTCTTTCTTAGCACTTCACTTCCCCCACCTCCACAGAACTGGTGCCTGAACCCAAGATCTCACAAGCACTAGGCCAGCACCTTACCATTGAGCTTTATCACGAGCCCTTTTACAAAAGCACTTGGGATGAAACCTTTGCACCTTCAGCTGTGCGCTGCAGGCCATGTAGCCTCTGCTTCCTTCCCAAACGGCCGCTTGGTCATTCGTCCCTGGATCACCTGCCCAACCACACCAGTCTCTACCAATCTAGGAAACAAGCCTTCATGCTCACAGTTCATCAGCGTGATTTGGTCATGGTTGATTCCTTTCCACCCCACACTTAGATTTCAGTTTGAACACCCACCCCTCTACAGCAGGCGGTCCATTCTTTTCTAGAACCATACATTGTTTCTTTTGGAAGGCCACTAATTACTGAGAATGGTCTTGTTAGTGTATGTTTCTTGAAGTCAGGAACTTTGTTTTGTTCATAGGTAGATTCCCACAGCAGAGGGCAGTGAGATATGCCTGGAATTAATTAAGAATTCTGTGTGGTTGAAGAGAAAGCACAACCAACAGAGGTATGGTGAACAAACACCAGCAAAGGGCTATTTCTGGCAGAAGCTGGTGTGGCCCTGCCCATCCCTCTCCCCTGCCACCAGTGGGCAGTGAGTACTCATGACCCATGACTGCCCATACCCAGTATTACCTGCCACGTCATTGAGCTGATTATAGCTGAGATCTAGGGATTTCAGGCCGGTATGAAGCAGTAGAAGGGCAGCGAGGTGCTGGGCAGCCTTTTCCTCCAGCCTGTTCCCTCCCAGTCGCATCTTCTGCACAGCTGGGTTTAAGGCAAGGGCAGCACAGAGAGCCTGGAGCCCTGCAGCTCCAATCTGGTTCTCTGACAGGTCCACATCTGAGGGTAGCACCACTATTTGGTCAGTGGGAACCGCAGCCAGGCACCACCCTCCTCCAGGCCTAAGGCAAAAGAAGGCTTTGCAATCTGATTATCCAGGGTGGCATGGTAGCAGCTTTGCCACCTATTGGCTGGGTCACTTTGGGTCTCTGGTCTCCCCATCCCATGCTTGTCTGTCTGTGAAAAATGTTGTGGGAGAGGGTCAGCCACCCTGTTGATGATTGGTGTCTTGTAACAACGTAACCTTCCACAGAAGCCCTGTCTGTCCTGCTCTAGGGAGTAGCACACACTGTCAGTGTGAGCTCAGATGTCCACTTGGGTCCACTTCTGTCATTTCCTTTGATGTTGGCCACAGCCCAGAGAGCTAAGTGGTGCTGCTGTGGTCATTTTACAGAGGACAACAGGGTCGTGCTGCTTGTCTGGGTCAGCTCGTGCTTCATTGCCAGAACTGTCATCCGCAAGCAGCCTCACCCAACTCCCACCTTGCCCTTCCAGTTCTCTGGATGGAGAACTGCTTCTCTGTGCACCTCTCATCCTGCACTCAGGTACTGGGAGTCTACCATGTGCATGGGTGGCATGCTCACCAGGGGAGGGGAGAGTGATAGCCGTGAGATGAGTCAGGCAAAGAGCTGCATTCAGCATTGGCTACACCAATGAGGAAACTCCCACAAGTCAAACTCACCCCACATGCCTCACCTTCATCTCCTAGCAACACCCCAGGTAAGAAGGCCTAGTGAGGGAGGCACTTCCCTGAGGAAAGGACCCCAAGCGTGCCTGCTGCTCAGACTCAGAAGCTCATCTACATACCAGAGATAATGCTGTTCTTACACAGGACATCAGCCAGAGCCTCTGCCCCAGCCCCACAGAGCCCATTGTCCTGAAGATCCAGACGCTTGATGTAGAGATTAGAGGTCAACATAGAAGCCAGAGCCCAGGCCCCCTGGAACAGAGCAGAGAGGTACAAGGGGCAGAGGGACACAAGGCCCTGAGGGGTCTGGTCCTTCCCAGACACAGCTGGCCATTACCTCAGTTTAAGTCCCCAGAGCTCCCATCTCCTCCAGGCAACATCTGCTTCTCCCTCTAAGTACCAAATAGATCTCATTTCCTGGAGCCTTCCTGCAATTCCAGCCCTCATCTCTGTCCCAGCCTCCGTCCTGTCTCACAGGCATGGGAGACGGGACATGCAAGGCACAGTGGAAGGCTATGAGTTTGTGAGATGGACTCAAGGACAAGATTACCACTGTCTCCCACATCCTTCCTGCCAAGCCTGGTTCCAGTGTCCCTTGACAGATACCTGGGGCCCCAGGCCACGGTGCCCAAGGTTCAATTCGGAGGCACTCCCTTGGCGCAGAAGACAAGAAGCCGGCACAACACTACGGGCCTGGCAAGACTCCAGATAGACGGTAGACATGATCGGTTCTCCAAGCCCATGGGTGCCTAACAGTAGACAGGGGGCAAAGGAGGAGCTCTACGTTGGCACAGCCCCACCCCCTTTTCTGCCCTTGCCATTTCCTCCTCTGTCAGCAGCTACTATGCTCATATTCCAGATGAGGACCTCATGGCTTAAAAAAAAAGCCTTTTCTCAGTCACGGAGCTGAACCAATGGGAGCACTTGCCTAACGCTGAAGTGTATGCTGGCCCCACCCCATCGTGTCCAAATATCACAGATCACATTTTCTCCCCCAAAGCTCATCTCCAACTTGTTAGCTGAGGAGAACCTTGAACCCAAGGCTTCAAACATGCTAAGCAAGCACTCTACCAACTGAGCTACATTCTCAGCCTACAGGTCATGTCTGCAAACACCTTATGGTGTTTAATAATTCTAAATTATTTTAAAAATAATTTTAAACAATTCTAAATTCAATACATCCATTAGCTAAGTTTTTCCTATATATTGGAACACCCGGCCCTAAACCCTTCCAGGTGGAACACCACTGCCTGTCAGGGTGTTTCATTTACAGGTTATTCTGCAAGACAGTTCTAAGCGTTGGGCCTCCACACGCCTCCAGGAAGGCAAGGGACTAGCTGCTGATAATGAGGGATGCGGTCGCACGCCAGCCGGACTCTCACCACCCTTGCTGGAGGAGTCCAACCAGGACCCCACGCGGAGGATGAGGCACCTTCTGTTTCCAGAGCAAAGTGTGAATCTTCGGTCCAGAAATTCTTGGCCTCCAGGGCCTCTGCCTGCGCAGTGGCCACAGCTTCTCCCTCTTGATCTTCATTCTTCGTAGACTCCTTGCAGGGACCCTTCATGTTTACCCTCAATTCCCAGTGGGGGCATAGAGATTGAGAGCGCACAGCTCACTGCCGGGAACTCTTCCCAGGGATGTGGGCGGTCCTTCTGACTTCATTGACCAATCGAATTTGACTTATGGGCAACAGGTAGTCACTGGGGCCAGTAATGATGCTCCCCTCCCACCCCACGGTTTCCCAGGGAACCGGGTGTTGTTTCTGGCTGCAGAAGCACCACGACCTTGGCACGCTCTTCACCAGAGCTGACTACCGTACACACCGCTGCCATGCACGGGAGTGGTCATCTCCTCCATGTTCCTTTCATGGGCTTTTCCAATCTGACTCCGCAGTTGTGTTTTGGGGCAGGAGGCGGCTCCAGGGAAGACCGAAGGACCCTGTTAGAGTCTAGCAAAGGTTATTCTCTGAAGCCACAACTATGCTGTCCCTGCCTGAGGGCCTCAGTTTCCTCTCAAGATCTAGTCTTTGCTATGAGGCTGTTCCAGCGGGGACATCTCAAACCTAACTTGACCTGTTGCACTTTGGAATATGCAAGTTTGAGCTCAGAACCCCTCCTCTGGGCTTCTGTTACCCCACATTGGTCACTGCCCACCCTATAAAGAAGTGACATGGGTGGGCAGGGACAAGGTTACTCCTCTCTATATGCATAGGGTCCAACCCAAGGATTTTGGATGGGATGGGAGGTCTAGATCAGCTGGGGTTTGGGACTGAGCCAGGAGCCAGATCCTGCTGAATGGAGATGTCCCTTTAACACTGGCCTGGATCCCATGCATGGCTGTTCGGCCTCCGGCTCATCCGCGGCTGAAGCTGCCTGCTGACTCATGCACTAGTGGCCAGCAGGAACTCGGAACATGGCTTCTGCTGTGGCGGCAGCACTCGTGGGCTGGGGGTTTCTGGATTACAAGACAGAGAAGTATGTGATGACTAGAAACTGCCGGGTGGGCGTCTCTCAGAGGTTGCTGCAGCTGGGAGTGGTGGCCTACGTGATAGGGTAAGAGCTATCTTACCAGGCTAGCTGCACAGACTGCTGTTGGCCTCACTGGCTGAGGGCTAGAAGTTGGCTTTTTAGAATTCCAGCTGGTGGGAGAGTGGGAATGGGGATGGTGAGAGGTGGTCAGTAGTCAGAAGACAGCAGAAGCCATGTGCCCACATAAGGGACATTGTCCCCAGCTTCATCTTGCTCTTGGTGTACATCTGCAATACTCCTGCCCAGAGACACCCTGGTGGGGCAGGAGGCAGTAAATCTTGGCATCTGTGAGCAATGGAGCACTAAGGCTCCCAGAGAGACCACTAGCTGGGCATTGGCATGTGAAAAGTGGCCGTGGTAGACAGCTCCATCTGAGGGCTCCACCTGCTCATGGGTCTAGAGCAAGAGGTGCAGTTGGACAGAAGGTTGGGGCCCCCCATGCTGATCTAAGGAGCTGCTGGAGTATACCAAGACAGCCTTGTGTTATAGGCCTAGCCACCCCTCATCTCCTCACATTACTGTCCATCACCTTCTCCCTAGGTGGGCCCTCTTGGCCAAAAAAGGCTACCAGGAATGGGACTTGGACCCCCACATTTCTGTCATCACTAAACTCAAAGGGGTTTCCGTCACCCAGATTAAGGAACTAGAGAACCGGCTGTGGGATGTGGCTGACTTTGTGAAGCCATCACAGGTAGGTCCCTGCTGCAGGAGGCCGGAGTCCTTCAGCTTCTGACAGTGGCCTCCCCGCTGCTGTGCATGAGACATAGGATGCCTGTGATGCCAGAGGGTGGGTGAAGGGCTTGGGGAAGGGAAAGGGCCTCTCAGAAGAGTGCGTAGTCAATCTGAGCAAAGGTTTTCAGGGATGTGTAGCTTCCCAAGTCAGGAAGCCTGTGCCCTGTCTCTTATACACATCTAGATGTGTATAAGAGACAGCTTACAAGGTGGCTCACAACTTTCTGTCACTCCAGTTCCAGGGGAGTTCCAGTGCACTCTTCTGGCTTCTGAGGGCACCAGACACACAACTGTCTCTTATACACATCTAGATGTGTATAAGAGACAGGTTCCAGGGGTGTTCCAGTGCACTCTTCTGGCTTCTGAGGGCACCAGACACACAAACAGCACACATACTTTCATACACATTAAATAATTAAATAAAACTGCTCAACAAAAGAATTAAAAGGCAGAAAATAGGTCACAGTTTATACACATCTAGATGTGTATAAGAGACAGCATATACCTGAAAGGAATTGAAGTATCTTGGGTTCAAGATTTATGCTTGGAAGTGAAAGGTAGGGGCACAGGAGTTCAGGGATTGAACTTTCTGAAGTCCCCTTGTTACCATTAGGGATCTTGGGTCAGGTTCATTTTTTCTGTTGATGAAAGAATTAAAAGGATTAAAATTAATTAAAATAATTAAAAGGTTGGAGTGATGGCTCAGCTGTTAAGAGCACTGGCTGCTCTTAAAGAGGCGCTGGGTTCTGTTCCCAACACTTACAAGGTGGCTCACAACTTTCTGTCACTCCAGTTCCAGGGGAGTTCCAGTGCACTCTTCCTGTCTCTTATACACATCTAGATGTGTATAAGAGACAGCTCTTGGAGGGCTGCTAGCCTTAAATGTTTGTGGTGGTGTAGGATGGGTCCCCGTTTCTGGATTTTGGATGATCAACTTAAAAGAGGGAGCTGATAGGCCCATAGGTTCATATAAGCTGAGACAAGTTCAGGACCAGCCTTGAACGTAGCTGGACTGGTCTAGACCGGTCCAGAAGGGTTCCCTTCTGGCAGGAAAAAAATAAGCTCATCAGGCCTTTGTCTTGGATAGGTGTGGTGAGGAAGAAGCTGGGAGTTTGCCGTCTTGTGGTTGATGCACCGCCCCTTTTCCTGTCCTTGCCTGTCAGGGTGCAATCCGACCCCTCTCACCCACTCGCTTATCTTCCCTTTTCCCTCCACCTAGCTCCAACTGCCAGCTGCTGCGTGACATTTCCTGAGGAGACATAAACAAAAGTCTGTATACCTCACCTAGCGCACAACAATGGGTCAATTTCATTTCAAACTAGTTCTGTGAACCAATGAGTCACCTATGGGCACAGTAAGTGAGGGTGCTTGCAGGAGCATGAGTGACCCACTCATTAGCTCCAGGTGGCGCTAACTTTCTGTGTAAGCACTCCCCTGCCGGCTGTTCTCTGTGATTAGCAGTCCCCCTCTGTCCCCATTTTCTGTCTTCAGTGCCTAGGGTCAGGAGGTTCTCGGAAATTCTGCTTGAATGCATGAGAATTTGAAATGAAACTTGTTTGGAAGATATGGACAGAGGCTTGACACTTCCTTGGGCTCAGGAAAGGTCATAAACAGCCAGCTTTGCCTGCCTTGCTGGTCACCACTTTCTGCAGCACAAAGTTGGTAACTAGGTGGGGCCAAGAAGTAGTCCCACAAATCCAGGCTACCAGGCTGAGCTACCTCAGCGGTAGAGCGCTGGCCTAGCATGCCTGAGGTCCTGGGTTCCATTCCCAGCACTGAGAGCAACAGAAAGCAAACATAACAGGCTGTCAGCTTCTAGCCCCTCAGCTGGTGCAGTTCAGCCGAGGCCAACCCCTCAGCTGGAGGAGTTCAGCGAGGCCAACCTGCAGCCTTGCATTCTAGGGAGAGAATGTGTTCTTCCTGGTGACCAATTTCCTCGTGACACCAGCTCAAGTCCAGGGCAGATGTCCAGAGGTAAGTCTGTCCAGAGCCTCTAACACATCCCTATTTCTCTCACCAGCCCTGTCTCCTTTCTCCTTCACATGTGGCTCAAGGCTCAGTCTGAGCTTCGTGTATCTATACCAGGCAATGGGCTAAATCTTTCTAGAAATCATTTCATTGAGTCTTTACATCTGTTTCCACCAGAAATACTGTAACTCCCATCGAACAGGCGATTGGGGTTTCCCAAGTGTCAGTCACTTGCCCAAAGGTATCCCAAGTGTGAGTTACAGCACCGGACCTCTGAGCGGAGACAGTTTTCAGTCTCTTTCCCATGCTGGTCCTGCCTCTGGATTATAGCCAGGCACACACTCAGGTGGGCATTAGCAGCAGGAGGCAAGCTGGGTAAGCACCTTCCTTCTTTTCGCCCCTTTTATTAATGTATCCTGAGTCAGCTTTCATTGGGGGACAAGCTAGCCCACTTCCGCTTTTGCTTTCAGGTATTTTATGATCTCTGGGTGTTTTTCAGCCCAACTGGGTTCATGTTTGAGCCTTCTACCTTATTCTTATCTGCTTTTTATGCAGAAATGTAGGCATCACCCCCAAATTTCACCTTTTCCATTTGGGAATATTCCAGACAATCTTTCAAAGAGCACACTAGCTCTCACCAACCATGGCTTTTGTATGAAAATTATGACCTTGTCCATATATAAGCACCACATTCAAGGCCAACCTTGCCTGGCTGGACTCCAGGCTCTGGTATTTGGTGACATTACAGTTTCAGGGGATGTCACATGCCCATAGTTGACCCCTATCCACAAAGGGGGTGATATATGTGCATTCGACTCTCCCCTGGGGAGCCTAGCCCATCCCTCAGCTCCTGATGCTTAGAGGATGTTGATTCTAGGTTTACCATGTAGACCACTCCAAAACTTCACCAAACCGACCTGTCCACTTCTTAGAAAGCACAAGCCTTTTCCTCGTTCCTTGTCTGGGGCTTCTGGCTCGTCCAGTGAACCTCCCATGACCTGAAAATAACTCACCAGATCTGCTGACCAGTTTCCTGAGGACAACCAGAGTTCCTGCCAGCTCTTCTTGGAATACTAGTGGCCTGGTCCCTCCAAGCACATGCTCAATAGAGTGTCATATCCCTCTGCAAACTTTTCTTGAGCACCTCCACCCCCAATATAGGTCAGGCCCTGTGCTGGGCTGGCAGAACTCCAGCTCCCTGTATCTCAAGTTGCAGCTCTGGTCCAGCCAAGGCAGCAGGTTCCATGATGCCCAGAAGGCAGAGGCTGCAGTGGGGAGACTTAAGCTGGTGATCTGGGTCAGTGTGGCTGCAACAGAATGCCAGGGCAGAGGGAGCTTCATGGGCAGAGGCCCAGGCTGTGTGAGGGGATGAGGTGTCTCTGGGGATACCTGCTGCTCAGTGTGGCGGAGCATAGATTAGGACTGGGTCACAAAAGGACAGCCCAAGATCTCATGGGCCTTCTGAGTCCTGCTAAGAAGCTGGACTTGATGTATGAGCAGAAGGTGGCTGGAGTGCATGGTAAAGACCCCCAGTCTCTCGTCACCTAAGCTGCTGGGTAGAGGTACTCACATCTCATCATGGAATCTGGTTGAAGAAGCTGGAGACAGTCAGACACAGGTTGGGACAGCAAAGCAGAGAAAGTGGCTGTGTTCTGACCTCTGCTAAGTCCTAAGTCTTCTCCTGGCTTTTCAGTCCCTCAGCCATTCTTGCTTCCATGGTGCTGTGGTCATCCTGGAGTTCCTCATGAACTGAATCCCCATAAAGGTTCCAAAGCTCAAGGCTGCCTTCCTCTCTTAGGTTGGGGACCCCCAGGAACCTACCTTTACCTCATAGTGCTCCTCCACAACTCTTTGGCCTTGTATAGACACAATGTCAATGTTTGGCAGAAAAGACTGGCCCTAGCAGGTGTGGGGGCTTCCTCCCTGTAGAGGCCCCTGCTCTTTGAAGGTGTGGGGGGGGCCTTCCTCCCTGCACAGGCCCCTGCTCTTTGAAGGTGTGGAGGCCTTCCTCCCTGCACAGGCTCTACACAGGTGTAGGCTCTACACCTACCATACACTGAGCATCACTAGTCTGTCCTTCTGTGGTTCTTTACCACCCACCCCTGCTCTGTTATCCCAGTTGGACAGAAGAGCTGGACCTCAGTGAACTATCAGGGGCAGAATTGTCAGAAGACCGGGAGTCTCGTTCTGCCCCTGGAATACAGTCCTGTACACCATCTCACAGGAGGCTGATGGTTCTTCCCTCCCAGCTTACAGTTTGTACCTTCCCTGTGCTTCCAAACCCAGGGTATCCTGGGAGGAATCCCGGGGTTCTTGTTATGNAGTCTGTAATGCTGTGTCACAAAGAGGAGGCATCTCCGTGCTGTTGGTGACTAGAGTCTCTCTTACCTCAGCACCCTTCCGTTCCTCTGGCTAACTGCTGGGATGACAAGGACTGCCCTGAAGGGGAGACAGGAACGCACAGCCACGGTAACCATGGGCTTGGTCCTCTCCTAGAACAAGGGGAGGGAATACTGTGCGGTCCCCAAAGCAGTCCCTGCTGTACTTGTCTGCACCATCTCTTTCTGCCAACAAGCCCATGCCCCACACCCTCCTCAGGTCCCATGGAGATTTGAGGCCTTGGAGCTCATTTTGTGTTTTTAAGGCATAAAAACGGGTCAGTGTGTGGCGTTCAACGGAACCCACAGGACCTGTGAGATCTGGAGCTGGTGCCCGGTGGAGAGTGGTGCTGTGCCCAGGTAAGTCTTTCTCTCCCAGGGCAGGGCGGGCACCAGGATAAGCATAATGATGCCAGTACACCATCTGTCTTCAGGAAGCCCCTGCTAGTTCAGGCCAAGAACTTCACACTTTTCATCAAAAACACTATCACCTTCAGCAAGTTCAGCTTCTCCAAGTAAGCATGGGCAGGTCTTTGCTGAACCCAGATCCCCCATGCTTCTTGGGTCATCTGATCCCCATCACTGTCCTTTCTAGAACCAATGCCTTAGATACCTGGGACAGCTCCTATTTCAAGCATTGTCGCTATGATCCTCACTCCAGCCCATACTGTCCAGTGTTCCGCATTGGGGACCTTGTGGCCATGGCTGGAGGGGACTTTGAGGACCTGGCATTGCTGGTGAGTCATTTGGGGCAAAGTTCCTGCAGCTCAGCTTAGGGCCTCCAGCCCATCCACCAGTGCAACAGAAATGTGTTGTGTGCAGGGTGGCGCTGTGGGCATCAGTATCCACTGGGACTGCAACCTGGACACCAGGGGCTCTGACTGCTGTCCCCAGTACACCTTCCAGCTGCAGGAGAGGGGGTACAACTTCAGGTATGGCCCCTACTGCCATAGTCCTGCCTTGCTGTTCCTGGCCTAGTGCTTTCTCCACCTATCCCCCTGTGAGCACCGGAGCAGAGCATATCCAACTCAGACCTCAGGCCCTCCACTGTGTGTACAAAGGGGCCCCAGCTCCATCCCATCTTCCCTCACTCACTTGTCAGTACAGGCTCCCCACTGCAGATCCTGGCGCAGCCTCTCCCAGATGGTCCTGCTTCTCCAGAGCATAGACACCATTCATCTTTAATTTCCCTAGAGGATTTTATCTAAAAATTTCCCAAAAAATTCTGTGGAAAAATTCAGGCTAGTAGCACAAATATTTATATACTTCTGACCTGGGTTTNCTATCATTGCTTTTCTTTGCCTGGTAGTACTAGGGATTGGACCCTGGGCCCCAGAATTATTTGAAAGTAAGTATCAGATATTGGATACTCACCCTTCCCAATAGTGTCAAGGAATGTTTCTGCATGACTACTGTCCCATTGTCACAGACAACTCTGGACATAGTACATCCTTGTAANCCCTATCCTAGCCCTCAGGAGGCAGAGGAAGGAGGATGAGGGGCCAGAGTCATCCTGGGCTTTATAGCAATACTGAGGCAACCTGGGTAAGGAGGAGGAGGGAAGGGAAAAAGGAGAGGAGGGGGAAGGGAGGAAGGAAGGAGAGGAGGAGGGGGAGGGGAGGGAGGAGAGAAGGAAGAGGAGAAAGAAGGAAAGAAGTTAGGAAAAAGGTGTTGGTAGATTAAAGCTAACATTTTATATTCCCCTCACTGTGTTAGTCATGTTCCCAAATCTACATTTTCCAATCCCAGAGGCACTAAGAGACCTTAAATTGCAGGTATTGCCATGTTTTCAGTTCCCTAGGTAGAACCTTGGGCTCCTCCTGCCACTTAATATCATTTTATCACACATAGTAGCAGGTGTGCACACGGCCATCACAAGGCCCAGGGACAATGCCCCTTGATATAACTCATTGTTCTTGGCTCCCCACCTTTTACAACCTCATAGGGTAGGCCTCTGTCCATGGGCCCCTGCGGGCACCTTTCTCTCTGCTGAATGCCTTCCTGGGCCCTGCTACAGCACCTGCGTTCACTTCCTTCCCCAGTTCTGTGCTGAAAGGAACCTGCTGCCTCAGAGTTCAGACAGCGCTCACCTCCACCCCCCTTCCTTCTCCTATACCCCAGCTGCCAGTATCTATTTCAGCATCCCTGTGCTCCTCTCTGATCCGAAGTAGGCAGCTGTCCTCCTCCAGTCAGGCCCTGCCCAGGGTCTGGGATGCTTTCCCCCTCCTTAGCACCTACATGGAGCCTAAGACTCAGGACTTAGGGTTGGGCTGGTAGAGTCCGTGGATAATTCAGCCTGAAATGCAGCATGCAATCCAATGGAGTCTTCTCTGCTATGCCCAGGACAGCCAATCACTGGTGGGAAGCCTCGGGTGTGGAGGCCCGGAGCCTGCTCAAGCTCTATGGGATCCGCTTTGACATTCTTGTCACTGGGAAGGTAAAGTTTAGACCAGGGGAAGGGTCTGTGGAAGTTTGGGAGGACAGCCCCAGCCCCAGAGGCTCAGCCCAGGTCTCTCAGGCAGGGAAGTTTGCACTCATCCCGACGGCCATCACAGTGGGCACAGGAGCAGCTTGGCTGGGCATGGTAAGCCTGAACCTAAGGTTCACGTTGGCCACAGTAACCACCNGCCAGGGCCTGCTGGCACCCACCGGACCTGCATATTGTGTCCTGGGTGACGGGTTGGCTGGAGGAGAGGGGTGGGTTGAGGAATCTGGAACATGGTAGGTCCTTCGTCTTCCAGGTCACCTTCCTCTGTGACCTGCTGCTACTGTATGTGGATAGAGAAGCCTGTTTCTACTGGAGGACCAAGTATGAGGAAGTGAGTTGTAGGCTTGCTTGTAGCTGAAGTCACTCTGCCTGAACACTGGGTCTGCCACACTTTGGGGGATGTTACCTTGATCCCTAATCTGTTATCTTTGTAGGCAAAAGCTCCAAAGGCAACTATCAACACTGCATAGACTGAGCTGGCTTTCACACCTGCAAANCCTGCTGCCCAAGTGTCTCAGTAGTGGTTTGCACCTGNCCCGAGTCTGCTGCTGCTGGGATCCAGACATCCAGGCACCAGTGGCCTAGCCTGGGTGGTTATCACCCACTTGCCTATCCATTCCTGAGGCTTAGAGCCACTNCCTTTGGGTTAAAGTTCAGAGGTCAGAAAGGATGAGGGTTCTGGCTTGAGAACATCAAGGACACAGCTTCAGCAGGCCTGCAGAGGGCCTTTTCCACCAGACTCCCCATGCAAACTCCCTCCTAGGTCCAGCCTGAGAGGGGAGAAGGCGATGTGGCTGAAAGATTGATTTCCTGGTTCCTTGGGTTTCTCTGTCTTCTGGGTGACTCTGCCATGCAGTTCAAGCCCCCTTGCCTTGCCCACCAGGTTTCTNAGGGGCCTAGGTGAGATGAGAGGCTTCACATCTAGGATCTCCTGCCGTCAAGACATTTCTGGCAACCTCAATGTACGCTGAAGCACCTGCCTTCCAGAGGCCCCAGCCAGAGTGCTGGAGTTTCGAGGTATGATCTTCATACCTCGGGATAGCTGGTTCTAGATCTGTATTCATGTGGGGCTTTGATTCCTTCCTGATTAGAGACTTTCCCATGTCCCAAAGCCCATAGAAAGGATGGCAGGGATAGGGGCTACAGGAACACAGCCCTTTCTTGGTCCAAGTGTAGGGCATAATTTATGGAGTTTGCACCCCTGGAAGGAAAGAGGCAGCTTTGTTCTGGATGCACAGTGACCAAAGGAAGTCCCAGGGCTGAGGCCGAAGCTGCACCAACATCTACGATCACCTGACTTCCAGATCCTCCAAAAAGCTTTTGGAGTCCTGATGCCTCTCAGCCCTCAGGGCTCTGGTCTCCAAACACAGGGTAGGAAGGCCTGGTTACTGCACATGGGTCATGTGGACCTAGTAGTCCTTGGGGACTCAAAGAACCTTGATATCACTGCTGAAGTAAAGCTTGCCAAAGCAAGCAGCTTCCTGTGTAGTCTTTAAAGGGAGAAATGAGAAAAGGGAGATGTCTACCTTAGACAGAGCCCAGCCATGGGAACCCCAGTGGGGGCGTGCCTAGGACTTTCTCCCTCTCTGAACTGTAGCCCTGCAGCTGCCTAGCTGGCTGAAAGGTAGTAGACACAGGGCCAAGTATATACGCATCCACGCACACTCAAGTGTGCCCCTCATGTACTACTCCAAGCCCTCTTCTCATGGACACTGTTGCCCTGGAGATTAACAAGTAGTAGAGACCCCAAAGACTTCATCTGAAAACCCTCCCAGGGTATACAGAGACAGTAAAAGAGTGAGCTGTGGCCAGGAGTCTGGATTTGGAAANAGTGGTCAATTTAGTCTGTTCACAGTGTGCACTCCAAGGGTAGCTGTGTGGGCCATGCAGGACTGTGCAGAGAGGAGTGTTTTGTGGGTATGTACCTGGGTTCAGTGCATTTCAATGTCCCTAGGCAGTCCTTGGGCACATGCTTTGATCCCCAGGAGCCCAGGAAAATCAAGAGACACTGACACCCAATGCCTTTTTGAGTTACCTTCTCTGAGTCCAGGTTACCCTGCTAGAGGACATGTCAGGGATTTGAGGATATAGGTCACTAGTGGAATCCTTGCCTAACAATCTCAAGGTCCTGGCTTCCATCTCAAGCACCACTAACACACACACACACACACACACACACACACACACAC